>CM036617.1:221214142-221652645 GCA_020746105.1 Trogon surrucura
CTTGGGGGGCCCCAGGGTGGGCACCGGGCTGGGAGAGGGTTAATGTTGGGTGGGGGGAGGCAAGAGGGACCCCCAGAATCCAGTCGTTGGGAGAAGGGAGGGAGGATCAGGGGATGTTCCAGCAGCCCTGGGGGGCTGAGGGAACTTGAGGGGGGCCACGGAGCAGGGACCCCCAGAGAACAGGGACCCCCACGGAGCAGGCCCACACAGCAGGACCACTGAGAGGGGACCCCCAAGAAGTGGGGACCCCCACAAAGTAGGATCACAGAGCAGGGACCACCAAGGAGCAGGACCATGGAGCAGGGACCCCCGAGATGTGAGGACCCCATGAAGGAGGGACCCCCACAGAGCAGGACCACAGAGCAAGGACCCCCAGAGAACAGGGACCCCCACAGAGCAGGACCACAGAGCAAGGACCCCCAGAGAACAGGGACCCCCACAGAGCAGGATCACACAGCAGGATCACTGAGTGGGGACCCCCAGAAGTGGGGACCCCCACAGAGTAGGACCAGAGAGCAAGGACCCCCAGGGAGTAGGAGCATGGAGCAGGGACCCTCGAGATGCAAGGACCCCCATGAAGGAGGGACCCCACAGAGTAGGACCACAGAGCAGGGACCCCCACAGAGCAGGACCACACAGCAGGATCACTGGGTGGGGACCCCCAAGAAGTGGGGACCCCCACAGAGTAGGACCAGAGAGCAAGGACCCCCAGGGAGTAGGAGCATGGAGCAGGGACCCTCGAGATGCAAGGACCCCCATGAAGGAGGGACCCCACAGAGTAGGACCACAGAGCAGGGACCCCCACAGAGCAGGACCACACAGCAGGATCACTGAGTGGGGACCCCCAAGAAGTGGGGACCCCCACAGAGTAGGACCAGAGAGCAAGGACCCCCAAAGAGCAGGAGCATGGAGCAGGGACCCCCAAGACGCAAGGACCCCCATGAAGGAGGGACCCCCGCAGAGTAGGACCACGCAGCAAGACCACTGCTTGGGGACCCCCAAGAAGCAGGGACCCCACAGGACAGGACGATGGAGGAGGGACCCTCAGGGTGCTCCCCCCAGGGACCAGAACCACAACGCAGAGACCCCCATGGAGCAGGACCCCCTGCAGGACCCCCCATTTTTTCTCCCTGCCCCACAGGGAAAAGCCAAGACCTGGGAAGCCCCGGAGCCCCCCCGTGTCCCCCCCAAGCCACCCGACCTTTCATTAGCTGTTCCACTGAATAATTGATCAGGGCTGCGCGGGGCTCATTAAGAGCTTCAATAACCAAGTTTGCCTCGCTCAGGGTAAAAGTTTAATTTTCTGTCACCGCGGCGGCTCCCGTGGGGCACCGGGGGGTCACCGGCAGCCCCCCCCCCACCCCAGCACCAGAGAGCCACGGCCAGGGATGCGGGTGGGATGCCCAAAAGCGCATCCCACCACAATTAGGGTGGAGGGACCCCCAAAACCCCCCGTCCCCAGGGCAAGGGGCTGCCCTGACGACCCCCAGGCAGGCGCTGCACCCCCCAGGCTCAATGTGTGGGGGGGTACAGATCAACTTTGTGTGCTGGGGAGGAATCTGTCCCGGTGCCAGGAGTACCCACGGGCGGGCTCTGCGGCGGGGGAAGACGGAAGGGGCTGCGTCGTCTTCCGCGCTAATTGGCACGTTACCTGTGGTTTAGCCTGTAATTAGCGTACGGGGCTTGATTAGAGACACTCGGCTCAGGAAAGGGCTCCCCAAGGAGAGCGGGGGCTGCGTCCTCCCCCGGCACGAAGGGCGCCGGAGGGGAGCAGCCGGGTGGGCTTTGCTCGGGTACCCCCGAGCAGAGGCTCCAGCGGCACCGGCAGCCGCGCTCGGAGCAACGAGGCTCTGGGATGCGCTGGTCAGGATGGTCCTGAGCAATGCAGGGGGGTCCTGGGCAATGCAAAGGGATCCTGGGCAATGCAAGGGGGTCCTGAGCAATGCAGGGGGATGCTGGACAATGCAGGGGGACCCTGGGCAATGCAGGGGGGTCCTGGGCAATGCAAGGGGGTCCTGAGCAATCCAGGGGGATGCTGGACAATGCAGGGGGGTCCTGGGCAATGCAGGGGGGTCCTGGGCAATGCAAGGGGGTCCTGGGCAATGCAGAGGGGTCCTGAGCAATGCAGGGGGACCCTGGGCAATGCAGGGGGGTCCTGAGCAATGCGGGGGGATGCTGGGCAATGCAGGGGGACCCTGGGCAATGCAGAGGGGTCCTGGGCAATGCAGGGGGGTCCTGGGCAGTGCAGGGGGGTCCTGGGCAATGCAGGGGGACCCTGGGCAATGCAGAGGGGTCCTGGGCAATGCAGGGGGGTCCTGGGCAATGCAGGGGGATACTGGGCAATGCAGAGGGGTCCTGAGCAATGCAGGGGGATGCTGGGCCATGCGGAGGGATCCTGGGCAATGCAGGGGCATCCTGGGCAATGCAGGGGGGTCCTGAGCAATGCAGGGGGGGTCCTGAGCAATGCGGGGGGATGCTGGGCAATGCAAAGGGATCCTGGGCAATGCAGGGGGGTCCTGGGCAATGCAGGGGGGTCCTGAGCAATGCAGGGGGACCCTGGGCAATGCAGGGGGGTCCTGGGCAATGCAGGGGGGTCCTGAGCAATGCAGGGGGGTCCTGAGCAATGCGGGGGGATGCTGGGCAATGCAGGGGGACCCTGGGCAATGCAGAGGGGTCCTGGGCAATGCAGGGGGGTCCTGGGCAATGCAGGGGGGTCCTGAGCAATGCAGGGGGACCCTGGGCAATGCAGAGGGGTCCTGGGCAATGCAAGGGGGTCCTGAGCAATGCAGGGGGGTCCTGAGCAATGCAGGGGGGTCCTGAGCAATGCGGGGGGATGCTGGGCAATGCAGGGGGACCCTGGGCAATGCAGAGGGGTCCTGGGCAATGCAGGGGGATGCTGGGCAATGCAGAGGGGTCCTGAGCAATGCAGGGGGATGCTGGGCCATGCGGAGGGATCCTGGGCAATGCAGGGGGATCCTGGGCAATGCAGGGGGGTCCTGAGCAATGCAGGGGGGTCCTGAGCAATGCAGGGGGACCCTGGGCAATGCAGGGGGGTTCCTGGTCAATGTAGAGGGGTCCTGAGCAATGCAGGGGGATGCTGGGCCATGTGGAGGGATCCTGGGCAACACGGGATCGCCCCGTGCGGCGCAGGATGGTCCTGAGCAGCGCAGGATGACTCTCTGCAACGCAGGATGATCCCGTGCAGTGTAGAACGATCCTCTGCCACGCAGGATGCTCCCGTGGGACATGGGACAATCGTGTGCGACGCAGGACGATCCTGCGCGATGCAGGGCGACCCTGCGCAACGTAGGATCCTCCTGTGCGGCACGGGAGGGTCCTGTGCAACGCAGGAGGGTCCTGTGCGACGCAGGATGATCCTGCGGAACACGGGGACGATCCCGCGTGACACGGGACGATCCTTTGCAACGCAGGATGATCTCGCGGGACATGGGACGATCCTGCGCGCTGCAGGATGATCCTGTGAGGCATCTGCACCCCTCAAACCGAGCTACAGCGCCGCGGAGCGCGGGTCCCCGCTGGACCCTGCGCACGGCAGGTCCCCAATGCCCCCCGGGGACCCCTGAGGCAGCTGGGCTGGGTTTGGGGGGTTATTTCCCAGTTCAGGAACTTTTTTGGGGGAGCAAACGCAGCCCCCGGGAGCGGGCGACAGCCAGGCGGTCTCCACAGCAACGGGGATTAAATATAACTCCTCGCCGGCGCGCTCCCCCCGGAGCCATCCATTTCCAGGCCGCCCTCCCCTTTAATTTAAAAATTATCCGGCTAAGCGGAAAGGCCGAGTGGAGGCATCGTCCCGGTGACGGGGGTGTTCAACCGCCGCTCCCCGGGGAGGGACAGCGGGAGTTGGCGTGTCCCACCATGGGACGATGACGCCGTGGGACCTGTGGTGGATGTCCCGCACCCCACCAGCGAGGAAGAGGATGGGGAACCACATCTGCTTCCATAAAACGGCCGGAGGAGGGGGGGGGGGAAAGAGAATCCCACCCGAAATCGGGGAGAGCGTCGGGATGCAGGGACAGTGCTGGATGTGCCGGGACGATGCTCTGCCTCCGGCCGGAGCATCCTCGCGGTGGCTTTTTCAACCAGGAACGCTGAAACCCATCTAAATTCCTCCTCGCCCGAGCACGTGGGAGTTTTTTATCGCTCCTTAAAATTTTGATGTCTCAGTCGCAGGCAAGGGGGAGTCTTCGCTTCCCCGTCTTTTGCAGCTGACTTTAAGAATGGTTAATTATAAATAAGGCTCCGTCACTATTTATACGCACGAGCACGCGGAGAAGGACAGGTTTAGGATGAGCTTCCCACATGGCTCGAGCATCGCTCCGGGGACACTCAGGGGTGACGGGGACCGGTGGGACCGGGGGTCCCTGGCCAGGCTGGCGGCACCCCACAGACCGTGAGCGTGGTCGGGGCGAAGGGACCCACCTTCGGGGTTCTGGCAGGGAGCGAGGGGATGAGGCGAAGCCGGAGGGGACCACGGCGTCGTTTCGGCTCCCGCGCTCCAGGAATGTCACCGGGACCACGCACGGTCTTTCCTGCACCCCCCCAAAACCCTCAGCGCTGGGTGACGGTGGCCTCGGGGACAGCAAAGGGCAGACTCAGGGCGAGCGGGTGGCCACCACCGCCCTACACGCTGGCCCCCTCCGGGAAAAAACCGGGAGGACAACGAATTCCCGGCTCCATCCCCTCACGCTCCTCCCCAGCCCAACGCCAATAAATATTCCTTCGGCGGGAGCGGCGAAGAGCTACGGCAGCCTCGGTGTTTGTTATCCCCGTCTGAGATCTATTTATACGCTTATTGAATTTTTCATAACCAAGTTGTGAACGATCGGCGTTCAGGGTCATCCTTCACGCGCGGTTATCGCCATAGAAACGGGAGCGAGGGATGAGCCGCCCCACATCCTCTCCCAAGGAGGGAGCCGGCTCCGTCAGCCGCCCTCCTCACGGCTTCCCCGTGCCGGCGCGACACCCCGGCCCTTGTCACCTCCAAGGTGGCACCTCCCGGCACGCAGGGCTCCGAGGAGCCTCGGTTGAATCGTGCGACGCCAGAAATTGAGTGTGTGTGTGTGGGATCCTTCATTTTTTTGTGTAGGACCTACCAAAATAACCACCACGCGCATGGACCCAAAGCATCCTCCATCAGCTCAACCTCTTGTCCCCATGCCCAGGGTCCCGGGGGCTCACCTGCGAGGAGGAAGGTGATGAGGCAGGTTTCCTTTGGCATGAAGAGCTTCAGGCGGGAGCCGCTGAAGACGTACTCCACCACGGCCTCGGAGCGGCCGGCGCGCTGCAGGAAGGGCAGGAACTGCTTCGCCTTCTGGGTGTCCTGGGCGGGGAGGGAAAACGGGGGGTCAGGGGGCTGCAGCCTGCCCCCCTCGATGGGCCCCGGTGTCCCCTGGGGTGGGGAGAGGGGCTGCTGCTCGCTGCCAGCTGGGGAGGGATGCAGGATGTGGGATGCGAGGTATGGGATACGGGATGCAGGATGCAGGATGAGGGATGTGGGATGCAGGATGCGGGATGAAGGATGCAGAATGTGGGATGGGGAATGCAGGGTACGGGATGTGGGATGCAGGATATGGGATGCAGGATGCAAGATATGGGATGAAGGATGCAGGATGTGGGATGCAGGATGCAGGATGCAAGACGTGAGATGCAGAATATGGGATGCAGGATGCAGGATGTGGGATGCAGAATGAGGGATGGGGGATGCTGGATTCTGAATGTGGGATGCAGGATACAGGATGCAGGATGCGGGATATATGACACAGGACGCAGGATATGGGATGCGGGATGCAGGATGCAGGATGAGGCATGTGGGATGCGGGATGCAAGATACGGGATGCAGGATATGGGATGCAGAACGTGGGATGCAGGATGTAGGATGCAAGAAATGGGATGCAGGATACGGGATATGGGATGCAGGATATGGGATGGAGGATGCAGGATGCAGGATATGGGATGCAGGATGCAGGATGCAGGATGCAGGATGCAGGATGAGGGATGTGGGATGCAAGATATGGGATGCAGAATGTGGGATGCAGGATGCAGGATGCAAGAAATGGGATGCAGGATGCGGGATGCAGGATATGGGATGCGGGATGCAGGATGCAGGATGCAGAATGTGGGATGCAGGACATGGGATGCAGGATGCAGGATGCAAGATGTGGGATGCAGGCTGCAGGATATGGGATGTGGGATGCAGGCAGGGACCCGACTTCTCGCACCTCAGGATGGACCCAGGGCCCCAGGGCGGGCAGGGCAGATCCTGCCCCATCCCTCCCCTCCCTAACAGAGCAGCCCCTTTGCCTGGGGAACCCTCCCTCTGCGTACCACCCGCTCCCTTCCCAGCAGTGAGTCCCCACAGAGAAATTCAAGCCCATTCATTAATAAAAACTTAACGAGCTGCCGAGCGGCTCGGGAGAGCTGGAGGGTGTCGGGGCTCCCCGGCGCAGCCCCCGACGTGCCGGCCGAGCCGACGCCGGGTGCCCGATGCCCAAGGAAGAAAGTTGAAAACAAACAAACACACACCCGAAAAGCCAATGCAGCAGCGGCTCCCAAAATAAACCAGCAGCCAGGTGGCTTTTTGTCTCGCTCCGGCCTTAATTTAGGAAAAGGAGCTGCTGAGGAGGGAAGGGAGCGTGCCACGGGCAGAGCCAGGCACCGCCGGGTGGGACCTGGAGCAGGGATGGAGGCTGCTCCGCCGCAGCGGGGCCGTAATAACTTTAATTAAGTTAAATACAACCCGCCGGCGGTGCAAAGGCAGCGCTGCCGGCGGCAGGTATCGGCGCTGGTGGCAGTTTTCACGATGGCAAAGGGCGAGGCGGGGGGCACGCCCGGTGCCAAATCGCTCGGTACCCGATCGCCCAGGACCACATCACTCGGTGCAGGATTGCTCGGCGCCCGATCGTTTTCTCCGAGCACGGAACGCGCCCGGGGAAGGATTTTTAATTCTTTTTTTTTTTTTTTTTTTTTTGAAGCTGGTGTGCAGTCAAGAAGTTAATGCAACACATGTAAGCGCAATCTGCACGCGGAGGAAAAACCACATCGGTCCCGGCGTTAACCACTGAGGTCTAACATATGCAAATCTAAAACGGGAGCCGCTAATGAAGGCCACTAATTAGCGGTAATCACTACACAGTCACGATTTGATGAGCTTAAATAAAAAAAAAAAAAAAAAAGAGCTGTGGGAAGGAGCCCGCCGTGGGGGTCCCACCCCAAAAGGGGGTGATGAGACCCCCCCCCCAACGCCGGGGCGGGGGATGGAGGCGGTGAGGAAGAGCCGAGGATCACGGAAAGGAGGAGGCAGCAGCGTTGGAACGTGCTGGAAAATGACCTTAAAACCCCCTCGCGGGATTCGCAGGAGACAAAGCATCTCCTTCCACCAGAAGGGCACGGACGCGCCGGTAGCCGGGAATAACACGCGGCGATTCCTGCCCGGGGAGGGGGCACAGATTTCCACCAGCTCCCAGAGGGTTTTTTTTGTTATTTGGCCGGGGGGTGGGATTTGGGGCGTTAAGGCACCAGGTTGCCTCAAGGGACCCTGGCTCCGGGTGCTGGGTCAGGATGCTCACAACCCACCCCACGGAGGGGACGTCACCGGCCGTGCCACCGTGATCACAAAGGTCTTTTTCTTTAATTTCCCCCCGGTACCCCCATCTCGTGCGTTTTCGGGGGTCCCCAATCCACAAGGGTCCACCTCCCCCCTCCGCCCTTATTATTTTAACGCTTCCAGCGTTTTCATCAGCCGGGGATCGGCAGGAAAATTATGCCACAATAAAAAAAAAAAAAAAAAAAAAAGTAAACCCCACGAAAAACCATCCTAACTCCATTTTTATGTGAAGCTCTGCCAATTATGCAAAATTATTCAAGGACTTCTCGCAAGGACGGGAGGCTCTTCGGCGGCCGCACGCTCGTGCCGGAGCGCGCGCTAATGGGAGAGGCAGCGAGTTGGCGTTGTCTTTGCTTTTCCTCTATTTTTTGAGGGGGAAAAAACACCACGAGGGGGGCAGCACAGGTTGATATTCGGCGAGGGATGTGCCGAAGCCACCCCGTGGGGCCGGCGATCGCGATGTGGGGCGGCAGAGGGTCCCCATCCCCGCAAACCAGCCCCGAAATCTTGCGTTTTCCCAACTCTGTTTCCCCCCAGAGAGGGGAGAAACGGGCAAAACCGCTGCCCCACGGAAGGATTCCCCAAGCCCGACTCTCCTGGAAGGATTTTGGCCGCGGCAAAGCCGCCGCCGCCGCCCGCATCCATCACGCCGCGCGGCCGCTGACACGCGGCTCGACGCAAGCCCGGATCAATTTTACAGAAAACTATTAAAGATTAAAAAAGATTAACGGATCCTCATAAAAGCCGTGATGCATCAGCCTAATTTTGTTTGCGTTTCCAACCGGCTCCAGCCCTTCTTCTTTTTTTTTTTCCTCCCGCTCGCTGCCCTGATTTGAGTTACGGGGGTTCCCGGAGCATCCCACCACCACACCTTGAGTGCTGCGTTCAGTTTTGGGCACCTCAGTGTAAGAGGGATCTCGAGGTGTTGGGGCGAGCGCAGAAGAGGGCGACAAAGCTGGGGAAGGGCCTGGAGAATAGACCTTACGAGGAGCGACTGAGGGAGCTGGGACTGTTCAGTGTGAGGAAGAGGAGGCTGAGGGGGCACCTCATCATGCTCTGCAGTTACTTGGAAGGACGTTGTAGAGAGGTTGGTGCTGGTCTCTTCTCACAGGTCATTAGGGACAGAACCAGGGGGAATGGGTTCAAGTTGCAACAGGGCAAGTTTAGGCTGGACATGAGGAAGAAATTCTTCACGGAAATCATAGAATCATAGAATCATAGAATGTCAGGGATTGGAAGGGACCTCGAAAGATCATCCAGTCCAATCCCCCTGCCAGAGCAGGAACGCCTCGATAATGCTACACAGGAACGTGTCCAGGCGGGTCTGGAATGTCTCCAGAGAAGGAGACTCCACACCCTCCCTGGGCAGCCTGGGCCAGGGCTCCGGCACCCTCACTGAGAAGAAGTTTCTTCTCGAGTTTAAGCGGAACCTCTTATGTTCCAGTTTCAGCCCATTACCCCTTGTCCTATCACTGGTTGTCACTGAGAAGAGCCTGGCTCCATCCTCGTGACACTCACCCTTGATATATTTGTAAACATGAATGAGGTCACCCCTCAGCCTCCTCTTCTCCAAACTAAAGAGCCCCAGCTCCCTCAGCCTTTCCTCACCAGGGAGATGCTCCACTCCCTCCATCATCCCAGTTGCCCTGTGCTGGACTCTCTCCAGCAGTTCCCTGTCCCTCTGGAGCTGAGGGGCCCAGAACTGGACACAATATTCCAGATGGGGTCTCACCAGGAAAGAGTGGTCAGACCCTGGCACAGACTGCCCGGGGAGGGGGTTGAGTCGCCATCCCTGGATGTGTTTAAGTGTCGCTGAGATGTGGTGTTGGGTGAGATGGTTTAGGGGTGAACTTGTAGTGTAGGGTTAATGGTTGGACTCGATGATCCCAAGGGTCTTTTCCAACCTGAACTGCTCTATAATTCTACGATTCTTGCATTTTTAAAAGCCCAAAAGGTGGTCGAGCCCTGGGGAGCAGGCAGCTCTGCCACAGGGGTATCTGAGAGGGAGATTTCTTGCCTTCGCAGGGACTCCTCCAACCCACAGACGCAGCGGGCACGGCAGCATCCCCCAGCAAAGCAGGGCGGGAGGCTTGTGCAGGCAGGATTTGGGGTGCCCTGGGTCCCCCCAAGGGCTTTCCTGAGAGCTGCAGGAGCATCAAACCCAGGCTGGACACACGGATGCCGGTCTCTGCCAGCACAAGGCACAAAGTGAGACCTCCCGGGAGGAATAAAACCCAAAGAGAAGGCTTGTTGCACCCTTTCGGCGGGTCCTTACCCCGGAGATGTCGGCCACCCGGTGGATCGGCACCTCCTTCTTGCTGTGCAGCCCTTTGCCGTTCTTGATAGCCCTGGGGACAGAAAAAAATAAAATAAAATGAGGTGGTAAAAAAATCACCCAGCCCAACCTGAAGAAACAACCCCAGGGGCGCCTCGACGAGCGGGGGGGGCCGACGCGGAGACTCCGTCTCCGCGTCGGCCCCCCCGCTCGTCGAGGCGCCCTGATTCTATTTCCCTGGGGTTCAAACCCCTCCAGGGCTGGGCAAGCCTGTGCCAGGGCGTCACAACCCTTCCCAACAAGGATTTGTTCCCCTCACAGCCAACCGAAACCTGCCCTGGTGCCACTCGAGGGGGTTTGGCAGAATGTTGGGGGTCGGGAGGGACCTCTGGAGATCCTCTGACACCACAGGGTCACGGGAGGGTTGGGGTTGGGAGGGGTCTTGAAGGATCATCTGCTCCAGCCCCCTGCCAGAGCAGGGTCACCCAGGGCAGGTCCCACAGGAACGCGTCCAGGCGGGTTGGAGAGTCCCCAGAGCAGGAGACTCCACACCCTCTCTGGGCAGCCTGGGACAGGGACAAAGTTCTCCCTCGTGTTTCGGTGGAACCTCCTGTGCTCCAGCTTGTGCCCACTGCCCCTTGTCCTGTCCCTGGACATCCCTGAGCAGAGCCTGGCTCCATCCTCATCCTTAATACATTTATAAACATTAATGAGGTCACCCCTCAGGCTCCTCCAAGCTGCAGAGCCCCAGCTCCCTCAGCCTTTCCTCATCAGGGAGATGCTCCACTCCCTCCATCATCCCAGTTGCCCTGTGCTGGACTCTCTCCAGCCGTTCCCTGTCCCTCTGGAGCTGAGGGGCCCAGAACTGGACACAATATTCCAGATGTGGCCTCACCAGGGCAGAGCAGAGGGGCAGGAGGACCTCTCTCCACCTACTGGCTACTCCCCTTCTCACACAGCCCAGGATGCCCTTGGCCTTCTTGCCCACGAGGGCACACTGCTGGCTCACGGCCATCCTGCTGCCCACCAGCACCCCCAGGTCCCTTTCCCTGCCCTGCTCTCCATCCCTGCTTCCCTGGTGCTGTTCCCCAGAACTTTATTTTGGAGCAAATTTTTTTCAGTGCGAATTTTGTTCGGAGCAGACTGTGATGATGATAAACAAGGAGGGGGGGAACAACATATTCAAAGCTCCTGCCGAGGCTTTGTACAGCAATCGATTTGCTGAGCTGGATCGTTCGAGGAGCCGTCCTGGAAGACGTCAACCTATTGAATCAGCCAAAGGATTTCTTCTTTTTCCCTCATCGTCCTTTGAGACGTCCCTCCCTGCCCAGCGCTGCACCCAGGGGTAAGTGGCATGACCAGAAATAGTTTGGTTTTTTTCCCCCCTGCAGGAAATCAACCAAGAAGATAAAGTTTAACAGGTGTTGTAACTCCCGGCAGGCTGGAAACCACTGCAACAGCAGCCAGGGATGCTCCATGTCGGGGTGGGGACATGATGGTATGAGGGATAAGGCCACCCTGTGGTCTGTACTGGGACCAGTACTGTTTAAAGTCTTCACTGGTGACACGGTCAGTGGGATCGAGGGCTCCCTCAGCAAGTTTGCCGATGACACCGAGCTGTGTGGTGCTGGAGGGAGGGGATGTCACCCAGAGGGACCTGGACAGGCTGGAGAGGTGGGGCCGTGCCGTCCTCGGGGGCTTCAGTGAGGCCAAGGGCAAGGTCCTGCCCCTGGGTCGGGGCAGTCCCAGGCACAGACACAGGCTGGGCACGAGGGGATGGAGAGCAGCCCTGCCGAGAAGGGCTTGGGGTGTTGGGGGGTGGAAACCTGAATATGAGCCAGCAAGGTGTGCTCAGAGCCCAGAAACCCAACCACAGCCTGGGCTGCACCCAGAGCAGTGTGGCCAGCAGGGCAAGGGGGGATTGTGCCCCTCTGCTCCGCTCTGGTGAGACCCCCCGGCAGGTCTGGGTCCAGCTCTGGGGCTCCAGGACAAGAAGGACACGGAACTGTTGGGTCCAGGGGAGGCCACCGAGATGCTCAGGGGTTGGAGCAGCTTCCTGCGGGGACAGGCTGAGAGAGCTGGGGCTGTTCAGCCTGGAGAGGAGAAGGCTCCCAAAGGGGAGACCTCAGAGCACCTCCCAGGGCTTGAAGGGGGGACAGGGAAGATTGGGAGGGATGTTTTAGCAGGACCTGTTGCAAGATGACAAGGGGTAATGGTTTTAAACCAAAAGAGGGGAGATTTAGATGAGATATTAGGAAGAAGTTCTTTACAATGAGGGTGGTGAGCCCCTGGCAGAGGTTGCCCAGGGCAGCTGTGGCAGCTTCCACCTCCCTGGCAGTGCCCAAGGCCGGGTTGGACGGGGCTTGGGGTGACCTGGGCTGTGGGAGGGGTTCCTGCCCAGGGCAGTGGCAGCAGCGCTGGGGCTAGGAGTGGGGGACGACATCCCAGCATCTTGATATTTTGGAAATCTGAGCTCAAACACCCCCCATCACCACACACCCAGCTGTGATGGGGAGGTGGTGCTGGGGGGAAGGGAAGGCAGGAGCAACCTTCCCCCTCCGAAAGCGAGAGGCTCGCAGCAAAACTGAGCAGAGCCCTGCACGCCGGGCTGGCACAAACCGCGCCGCAGCCCCCTCCAAGCTGCTCTCCCCGGCTGTCGGCACGGCTGCTGCCAAAGTTGCCACCGAGGAGGAGCTGAAATCCCACCACCCTGTCAGGGACAGCCGGGCCATTGCTCCCGGTGCTGCCAGAGCCGGACCAGCACCCACGAGACCACCAGAGCGACGGTGTCAGGGGCAGCTCAGCCCAGGGGGAGGAAAGGGGCACCCATCGCCCTTCCCCGTGGGCAGGAGAGGGTGTAAGAGGGGGGCTGGGGGGCAGCAAGGTGGGGGGACAGTTCTCCTGGCAGGGGCGGAGGGGGGAAGGACGCAGCCCTGGTTCGGTGGGCACTGGGCTGCGAGGGGGGGTTGAAGGATGGAGTCAGCTCCTGGGGGGAGCTTGACGCTGCACAGCTGGAATGTGCACGCCTGGACTGTGCACAGCTGGAATGCGCATGCCTGGACCATGCATGACTGGACCGTGCACATCTGGATCGCCGATGCTTGGGCCGTGCGCGCCCGGACTGGACACAGCTGGATCACACGTGCCAGGGCTGTACATCCTGGTCCACAAACATCTGGACTGTGCACAGCTGGACTGCATGCACCTGAACCATGCACAGCTGGATCGTGCACACCTGGACTGTGTAACCTCATGCACACATGGAATGTGCACAGCTGGATTGTGTGTCCCTGGAACACGCACCCTGGACTGTGCACAGCTGGATCACGCATGCCCGGGCCACGCGCCCTGGCATGCACACATCTGGATCATGCACACCTCGACTGTGCACAGCTGGATCACGTGTGCCTGGGCCACGCACCCTGGCATGTGCACATCTGGATCGTGCCACCTGGCCTGTGCACAGCTGGATCACGTGTGCCTGGGCCATGCATCCTGGTAGGTGCACATCTGGATTGTTCATGCCTGGCCTGTGCACAGCTGGATCATGCATGCCTGGGCCACACACTCTGGTCCGTGCACATCTGCATCGTGCACACCTGACCCCTGCAAAGCGGCCTGGAGTGTGCACATCTGGAGCGTGCACATCTGGAGCTCGCAGGCAGCGGAGCAGGCAGGGCAGGGCAGCGTGTCCCTGCCTGCATCAGCGTTTCTGCCGCCGAGGGAAGCGTCCGCAAGCATTTTCCTCGCCACGACAACCTCAACCTAATTACGGGAGGCCGGGACACGTCTTTGGATCGCCTCCGACGTCACGGGGTTGAAACGCAATCACGTCTCCGGCCGACAAGCCGAGGCGGGCGGGGAGGGGGGGAAAAGGCTGCAGCAGCACTTTGCCGGGCTCGTTGGCCCGAGGAGGGGAGTGGGGAGCCCTCTGAACCCCACCATGACAATCACAGAATCACAGAATCACAGAATTTGGCTGCCAGGGGGTCACGGCAGTGGGGGTGGAGATCTCGCAGAGCGGGGATTGCCGGTGGAGGGACAAGGATGCTCGTCCCTGGAGGGATACAGGGCGGCTCTGCACCCCGAGAGGCAACAAGGGCAGCCCACCGGGCGCTGGAGAGCCCCCAACCCCGACGCAGCGCTCACCGAGCCTCCGCAGCCAAGAGCTCGTCGTAGTGCGAGGATCTTTGGTCGTCGTCTTGCCGGTAGCGGATGACGGTGGCCAGGCCCTTGCTCACCAGCGCTTCGGCGATGTTGCTGCAAGAGAGAAAAGCCAGGCAGGGGGGGTCAGCACCAGTTTGGGGGGGGGGCCAGTCCACTCCAGCACCCACCACAGCCAAACCCAGGGGACACCAGAGCGGGTCAGACCCGCCGGGGGGTGGAAGAGGAGCCCCCACCCCCCTGTTGGCCAAGGGAATGTGGTTGGGGCAACGGGGACTCCTGGGCGTGGGCTTCCGCAAAATGTTCTCCCCACGCCCCGAAACCAGAGGGGTCAGTGGGAACCTCCTTCCTCGTGGATTTTACCCTCCCCTTGGGTTTTTTTTGTTATTGTTGGCAAGGGGAGGTGGGCACCGGCCGGGCTGCGGGGCCGGCTGCCAACGGGCGCCGCGGTAAATTGGCTGCCATTACACTCTGCTGCTTTAAACAAATTCATAAATTCTACTTCGCTGAGCGCATCTGTAATTCTCCTCC
Source organism: Trogon surrucura (assembly GCA_020746105.1). Taxonomy (NCBI): domain Eukaryota; kingdom Metazoa; phylum Chordata; class Aves; order Trogoniformes; family Trogonidae; genus Trogon; species Trogon surrucura. The sequence goes on from CM036617.1 coordinate 221,228,737, forward strand.
AATTACACAGGCAGGGCATGGACTGCTAATTCACTACTTAAAGAAAAAAAAACACCACACAAGCATATATATATATATATATATGCATGGAGGCAGAGACGGGGGGCTCTGATCCATCCACAAACCCCGGGAGCACCCCCTGCCCTGGAGAGGGGGAAGGGCAGAGCCATCACCGGGAGCTGAAAATAGGTCTCGCCTTGGAGCAGGAGGGGAAGAAAAAAAAATAAAAAATAAAAATAAGGCTTCGTAAACGAGGAAATAAGCTGCAGCAGGAGGCAGCTGCAGAGGTAGCGCTCGAAATGCCAAGCAACCAGGAATAAGCACCTACAGCTATTTTGGGCACGAACAGGAGGCTGTGCCGGGAGGGGGGGACGGGATGGGGGGAGGCGAGCGCGGGGCTGGTGGCCCCCGGCACCGGGTGAGGGGCACGAGGCTCCGCGTCTCAGGCAGGGGGTGACCCCGTTAGGGACAAATTGGGAGCAGGGACACCAGCCCTGGTCCCCTGTGACACTACGGGGGTGACACGGTGGTGAGAGGCAGCTGCCCCCCGATGATGTGCAAAGCAGCAAGAGGTGCCCGGCGGGTTCTGTCCCCCCAAAAATGACCTGGACCCCCCCAAGGAGCTCAGTGCCAGCGCGGGATGAGTGGGCGATGTCGCTGCCAGAGGGACACCCCCAAAGACAGAGTTTACAGCTGGAGAACCCCTTCGTGCGCCACGTCCTCACCCCATCAGTTTGGGGGGGCTGTGAGGGGGGCAGGCAGGGTCAGGGAAGAGCCAAAAGGAGATTAAAGCCCGACGGTGGATCAAGGAAAGGACCGTGCCAGCAGGCGCCGCGGCTGCTCGCCGCACGGGCAGCTTCATCCTGCCCCCAGCGCTCGCAGAGGGTTGCAGTTCCGACGCCACCTCTGCGTGATGGCTTCATTTGCTCGGCAGCACCACGGTTACGGCTCTTCATAAGACAAGCAGAACTGTCAGCGGGCGCTCCCACCGCGCGCTGCCGGGTCCTAGAGGTCCCCGTTCCAGCACATCCCTCTTTCCCTTCCAGCTACATCCTCACCCCATCCCAGTTACATCCCTCTCCCCATCCCAGTTACATCCCTCTTTCCATCCCAGTTACATCCCTCTCTCCATCCCAGTTACATCCTCTCCCCATCCCAGCTACACCCTCTCTCCATCCCAGTTACATCCTCTCCCCATCCCAGTTACATCCTCACCCCATCCCAGTTACATCCCTCTCTCCATCCCAGTTACATCCCTCTCCCCATCCCAGTTACCTCCCTCTCCCCATCCCAGTTACAACCCTGTCCCCATCCCAGTTACAACCCTCTCTCCATTCCAGTTACATCCTCTCCCCATTCCAGTTACATCCTCTCCCCATCCCAGTTACATTCTCTCTTCATCCTAGTTACATCCTCTCCCCATCCCAGTTACACCCTCTCCCCATCCCAGTTACATCCTCTCCCCATCCCAGCTACATCCTCTCTCCATCCCAGTTACATCCCTCTCTCCATCCCAGTTACACCCTCTCCCTATCCCAGTTACATCCTCTCTCCATCCCAGGTACATCCTCTCTCCATTCCAGTTACACCCTCTCCCCATCCCAGTTACATCCCCCTCCCCATCCCAGCTACATTCTCTCTCCATCCCAGTTACATCCTTCTCTCCATCCCAGTTACATCCCTCTCTCCATCCCAGTTACATCCTCTCCCTATCCCAGTTACATCCTCTCTTCATCCCAGTTACACCCTCTCCCCATCCCAGTTACATCCTCTCCCCATCCCAGTTACATTCTCTCTCCCCATCCCAGTTACATTCTCTCTCCCCACCCCATCCCATCCCTCTCCCCATCCCATCCCATCCCATCCCATCCCATCCCATCCCATCCCTCCACGCCCACCCCCAGCACCCTTCTCCCCTCCACTCCCAGCAGCTCTTCCCAGCACCGCACTCCACCAGCATCCGATACACACAAAATCAAAGTTTTCATCATTTCCACCGGTCAAGGAGCAGCGAGTATTAAACCCCAGAACTCCGGGATTAATGGAGGGATCATTAAAAAATCTGATGTTAAACCACCTCTGTCCCCCGGCTCAGCCTGCGACGTGTCACAGCTGGAGAAGGAGGAAACAGATCCCAGTTTGGGAGCGGGTGAGGCGTGCTGGCTGCTGGGCGGGCAGCTGAGGCACCCTTCATCCACCCCTCATCCTCCTCGCCAGCGCGGGTGGGCACACTTCGGGGCGATGCTGATGGGATATCGCTTGGGAAGCTTCTCCTCCTGCACCCCAGGACTGACAGGGAGCCCCCCCAGAGCCTTTTACACCCACCCCCCCCAGGCTGTGCCGCAGCCGGGATGGTGCACGACGTCCTTCAACCCCCTTCAACTTGGAAATCCAGCTGGGTCACGCTGTCTCAGCACCGGTGCCCGCAGAAAATTCTTCGCCCCCCACCTCGCACCGCAGCCCCCAGCACCTTCCTGTCCTCGGGAGCGGGGAGAAATCTCAAGACTGTATCACAGCACAGCCGAGGGGTTTGGGGACGGCAGCATGCGCTCGCACCAAGTGGATTAAATCCAAGCCACCCCCCTGTCCCTGCCAGCTCCAGGGGCAGGCGTGGAGCTCTGCCAGCCCCTCCCGGCAGCCACCGGCAGCCTCGCCGAGCTCATCCTCGCTGCCGGTGCCGGCGGCAGCCATCTCCTCCATCTCCTCCCTGTAGGAGGGAGGCACAGCTTGCGAAGCGGCAGCGAAATCTGGTCCCTTTCCAGCGGCTCGGGCTGCAAAAAAACCACCCTGTGCAGCTCCCGGGCACCAGCCCAGCTCCTCCACAACCCACGCCGGGAGTGCGCCCTGAACGGCGAAACGCCGGCGGCCGGTCCTTCCTCCCCGGGAGAGGAGCTGGGGGTAAATACCCTGCACCCTGCTGCCAGCACGGGCTGCCCAGAGAAATTGTGCCTCGTCCCTGAAATGCCCAAGGCCAGGTTGGACGGGGCTTGGAGTGACCTGGGCTGTGGGAGGGGTCCCTGCCCAGGGCAGGGGTGGAACTGGATGGTCCTTAAGGTCTCTTACAACCCAAACCCTCCTGTGACTCCAAGGGCAGAATCTGGCCCCACAGAGATGCATCCAAGGGCTGTCGGGGGGCTCGGGGGGATGGGAGGGTGAATGTGGAAACACACGGCTTGGCAATGCTCCGATACGGTCCTGTGATGGGATCCCTCCTGCCCCCTGCGATGGGATCCCTCCTGAGCCCTGTGATGGGATCCCTCCTGCCCCCTGCGATGGGATCCCTCCTGCCCCCTGTGATGGGATCCCTCCTGAGCCCTGTGATGGGATCCCTCCTGCCCCCTGTGATGGGATCCCTCCTGCCCCCTGTGATGGGATCCCTCCTGAGCCCTGCGATGGGATCCCTCCTGAGCCCTGTGATGGGATCCCTCCTGCCCCCTGCGATGGGATCCCTCCTGCCCCCTGCGATGGGATCCCTCCTGCCCCCTGCGATGGGATCCCTCCTGCGCCCTGTGATGGGATCCCTCCTGAGCCCTGCGATGGGATCCCTCCTGAGCCCTGCAGCCCCCAGCCCCAGGACGGCGCCGGGGTATGCAGGCACTGCCCGAACCCCCACTCCCCTGAGCCTTGATCCCAGCACTCAGCAGCTGCCTTGGATCCTCCTGCTTCTTCCCTGGAAAGGGGAGCAGAAAAGTGTCCCCTTGTCACCCTCGCTCGGCTGCTGGGCTGCCTGGATGCTCCAAGAGCAGCTGCTGGAGCTTGCAGAGCTGTGCCAGCACCCCCAGCCACGAAATCCTGAGCCGTGCCGGCATCACCAACACCCCCAGCCACACATTCCTACTGCTCGAGTGCAACCTCCCCCAGCCTGGGCTGCAAATCCAGGGAGGACCCCGAATTCTTGCCAGGTTTAGAGCTTTTAGGGATCAGAAATGCCCATCCTGGCAGTCGACTGGGTGCTGGGCGCCCAGGGAGACGCAATGGGAGCGCCAACGCCCGGCTCCTGCGGCTAGGAGGAGGGTGAGGAAGAGGGGAGCAGGGCTGACGGCTTTAAAGATGACATTTCCCAACCGTGAAATAAATCTCCAGCTCCTCTCCCCACAGCCCCAGCGCGGGGAGAGGTGGGGGGGAGCGACCGCAGTCCCTCACTCGCTTCAAACAGAAGCATTTGGGGAGAGGAGCCGGAGCGGCTGCAGGGAGGGAAGCTGCATCCCCCAGTTAAGCCCAGATTAAAGAATGGGAATATGAAAATGCAGATGAAAAAGCTCTTTGCTGTGGAAAAAAAAAATCTTATTAGGCCGTGAAATACACGTAAAGAACGGAGGGAAAAGTGGCTATCTGCAAGCTCCCCTCTCTGCACCCCTCCGCTCCCCCCCCACTCGAACTCATTGCAGTTTTCCCCCTCAAAATCCAAAAAAAGGAAGTTTTCCAGCGGCGTTTTCACGCGCTGAAACCTCTCTGGCTCTCGCCGCCCGGCGCGGATTTGGTGCTGCCAAAACCAGCCCCGCACCACCCGCCCCCCGCCGCCACCACCACAGGCGGCACCACCAGAACTCGCCGTTTGTGCCCAATTAGTCCAATTAGTGGGATGCTGTGGGGTGCTGTGGGACGCTATGGGGTGCTGTGGGGTGTTGTGGGGTGCTGTGGGGTGCTGTGGGGTGTTGTTGGAATCTATGGGATGCTGTGGAATGCTGCAGGATGCCAGAAGATGCTGTGGGATGCAATGGGATGTAGTGGGATGCAATGGGATGCTGTGGGATGTAGTGGGATGCTGTGGGATATTGTGGGACGGAATGCGGTGGGCTGCTGTGGGATGCCTTTGGATGCTGTGAGATATTGTGGGATGCTGTGGGGTGCTTTGGGATGCTGTGGGGAGCTGTGGGATGCTGTGGGATGCTGTGGGGTGTTGTGGGATGCTGTGGGATGCTATGGGGTGCTGTGGGGTGTTGTTGGAATCTATGGGATGCTGTGGAATGCTGCAGGATGCCAGAAGACGCTGTGAGATGTAATGGGATGGAATGGGATGCTTTGGGATGCTGTGGGATGTTGTGGGATGCCTCTGGATGCTGTGAGATATTGTGGGATGCTGTGGGACCTGTGGGGTGCTGTGGGATGCTGTGGGATTCTGTGGGAAGCTGGGGGTGCTGTGGGGTGTTGTGGGGTGTTGTTGGAATCTATGGGATGCTGTGGAATGCTGTAGGATGCCAGAAGACGCTGTGGGATGCAATGGGATGGAATGGGATGGAATGGGATGCTGTGGGATGCCTTTGGATGCTGTGAGATACTGTGGGATGCTGTGAGATACTGTGGGATGCTGTGGGGTACTGTGGAACTTTGTGTGGTGCAATGGGACGGAATGGGATGCTGTGGGATGGAATGGGATGCAGTGGGATGCTGTGGGGTGCTATGGGATGCAGCGGGGTGCTGTGGGATGCTTTGGGATGCTGTGAGATATTGTGGGATGCAGTGGGATGTAGAGGGATGCGGTGGGATGCTGTGGGGTACTGTGGAATGTTTGGAATGGGATGCTGTGGGATGGAATGGGATGCAGTGGGATGCTGTGGGGTGCTATGGGATGCAGCGGGGTGCTGTGCAATGCTTTGGGATGCTGTGAGATATTGTGGGATGCAGTGGGACGCAGTGGGATGCTGTGGGATGCTTTGAGATGCCACAGGCCTCCCAAAGAGCAAAGGTGTGAGCTCAGAGCCCTCATAAATATCTGACGGGTGGGAGTCAAGGGGAAGGGGACAATCTGTGCTCAGTGATGCCCAGCAACAGAACAAGGAATAATGGGTGTAAGCTAGAACATGGGAAGTTCCACCTCAACATGAGGAGAAACTCCTTCCCTGTGCGGGTGCCGGAGCCCTGTCCCAGGCTGCCCAGAGAGGGTGTGGAGTCTCCTGCTCTGGAGACTTTCCAACCCGCCTGGACGCGTTCCTGTGGGACCTGCCCTGGGTGACCCTGCTCTGACAGGGGGTGGCACTGGGTGATCTTTGAGGTCCCTTCCAACCCCAACATTCTGTGATTCTATAACTCTGTGATTCTATCATTTTGTGATTGATTCTGTGATTCCATGATTCTATGTGTACCCACTCCCAGCGACCGCAGCAGACCTGCCCCACCGTCCCCAGGTCCCTCTGCCACCACTTTGCAGGCGCCTCCACATTAATCACGCCCAGGGGTGCCAGGACACCCTCCCGACAGCCCCCGTGCTGGGACGAGCCGTCCCTGCGAGCCCTGACCGGCACAGGAGGTGCCTGCCAGGTTCTCGATGTCCCTGCAGCTGCCTTCCTGCCCTTGTTTTCTGTGTCAGCACAGCAGCAGCCGAGCACAAACCTCTGACCTTACCTGTGCTCAGCAGGAAAACACGAGCCGGGAGCAGCCGCGCCGGCAGCGAACGCTGACAAGGCACAAGGAGCACCAGGGCAACGCGACGGGGAGGGCTGCGGTGCCGGCGGTCCCCAGCCAGGGATCAAGCTGGAAAAACCCCCGGGGAGCCGCAAGGGCGAAGTGTGACCGACCCAGACGGAGTCCAACCGCTGCAGCGGCGGGTCGGGCACGGATACGGGCGGGTGGAGCTGAGTTTGGGCTCCGGCTCCTCAAGTTTTGAGCTGGAAGCTGCCTGCGTGCTGGGGGGGTCCTGAGAAGCAACCCCATACCAAGGAGAGAGGATGCTGGGGGTGGGAAACCATCCCTCCTCTGCCCACCACCGTGGGTGGAGGTTATCGGGGGGGAGAGGTGCCAGCCTGGGGGCTGCAGGACCGAGAGCATCATCAGGCTAAAGAAAAAAAAAGAGGACCTGAAGGCTTCAGAAGCCTGAGGGGGGGTTAGTCCTGCCCGGGCTGCCCGCCGGCGTGCTCAGCCTGCCAAGCAGCCCAGATGCCGGGTGGACAAGCCAGGCTTTCTTCCCCGGCACGGCACAGACCCCGCTCTGTTGCACCCCCACCAGGGTCTGGCACCGATCTGCCCCCCAACGCCGCCGAGACGCTCGGCTGCCCCGTTACGGCGACGAAGTCAACGGGAGCGGCGGCCCCTGCAAATTCACGTCAGGTTTCCTCCCGCCCGCGACTGCTCGAAAGCGATTTTGAGGCCGGGGAGACGCTCAAAGCAGGCGGCAGCCGCTCGGCGCGATGCTCCCGCCGTGGGAAATCCTGCCGCGGCTGCCGGCAGGTTTTGCACCACGCGCTGCCCTCCTCGTGTGCCTCCACACCTCATTTTCCTACAAACAGCCCAAAAAACCTGGCGAGACCCCCCTTGGCTGGAGAATAACCTCCCTAGGGATGCAGTGAAAGCATCGCTGTGGCGACTGGGATTCATTTTTTAACAGAGGATTTTCATTCCTGTTTAGAAGTTGTTTTTTTTTTGAGGAAAAACCCCATAATGGGTGAGTTTAAAGCCAGATTTTTTGAGTTCCACCACGCCCGGCATCTCCATCTGGGAATGGTTTCACCCCCGGCACCAGCAGGGCCAGATCTCCCTCGGGAAATTAAACCCACGAGCATCACCAAAGCGTTTGAATCAGCGAGGGCGACGGCGGGGGGGGGAGCGTTTTTGGCTTCCCGGTTCGCCCTTCCCGTGCGGCGCGACGGCTCCGCAGCTTCCCCAGCCCCTGGATGGCGGGGAGGGAAAAAGCGCAGCGCCGCAGCACTTTGGTCGCTTTCCAAAAAGAGCTGCTGCGGGGAGTGGGGGAAAAAAAAAAAAAAAAAATTGAGAAAAAAAAAAATAAATAAAAAAAAGCAAACGGCCTATGAGAAGTCATCCCTGCGCAGCTCCCGGAGCTGCTGCCACCCGGATGGAGCCGGAGGGGGGGTGGTCCTGGAGCCGGAGGGGGGGTCCTGAGCGCGGCACTTACATTCCTCCGATGGAGACGGTGGCACACGTGCGCTCGGAGAAGGCGGGCACGGTCTCGGTGGCGTTGCTGGCCGGTCGGATGTAGTCCACCGTCACGTTCACCTACGTCAAGGAGACGGGCAGCGGGGTTAGAATTATCCACCCCGGGGGGCTCCCGCTCCCCCAGCGCCCCCCCAGAAAACCCGCTCTCACGCAGCCAGCCCCTCCGCCTCCCCCTGCCCGGGAACGGAGCCGTTTTAGGGGAATGAGGCCGTTTGCCGGCACCGACGGCGAAGCCGGCAGGTCCCCAGGAGGACGAGCTGCCGGTACCGGTGGCGGGGACGCCCGGCGCGCAGCCAGCCCCGACGCCTCCCGTTTCACGGGTAATTGGGTTTTGGCCTCCGGTGGGAGAGCTCGGCCGGGGCTGCAGGTAGACGGCTCCTCGCGCCGCCGGGGCTGTCAGCCGGCATCAGCGTCGCCGGAGCGGGACGCCGGGGCCGCTCGGCGAAACGAGGCGGGGAGAAGCATCCCCCCCTCGCCCGCGGGGCGCCCTGAAACCCGGTGGAGCCGCGGTGTCACCGGGTGCCCGTGTCGGCGACGAGCGTCGCCATGGACCCTGTCCTCCGTGACATTTGGGGACATCAGGTTGGGGTGTCCACCTCGGGGTTGGGGGCAACTTCTGCCGGGTTAGTTTCCCCGCGGCGCTGGGGTCGGGACAACAGGGGGGCAGGAGATGCTCAGGTCCCCCAGCAGCTCCGGGTGATCCCCCCATAGGGGAAAAAAAGGGGTGACAAGGGGGTGACACAGGGGGGACACACATGGGTGACATAAGAGGGCACAAGAGTGACACAGGGTGACACAGGAGGGACACAGCAGTGATTTGTGACATGAGGTGACACAGAGGGGGCACGGGGGTGACACAGGGGGACAGAAGGGTGATGTGGGGACATGGGGATGACATGGAGGTGACACAGGGGGATAGGGGTAGACACAGGAGTGACACTGGGGGACACAAGGGGACACAGGGATGACACGAGGGCATACAGGGGTGACACAGGGAGACACAAAGTGACACACCAGTGACATGAGGGGACAGAGGGGTGACGTGAGGTGACACACCGGTGACATGCGGGGACACAGAGATGACATGAGGTGACATGGGGGGACACAGGGGCACACGGGGGTGACATAGGGGGACATGAGGTGATACATCGGTGACATGGGGGGACACGGGATGACATGGGGGGACACGGGGCTGACACAAGAGAACATTGGGCCACCGGGGGGTGACACAAGGTGACACACGAGTGGCACGGGGGTACACAAGAGGACAGGGGCGCACACGGGGGTGACACGGGGCAGTCCCGCCCCAGCCGGGGGGGCTGCGTTCGGGCACCGCAGCCCTTTCCCAGTGCCGTGTCACCGTCCCCGGGAGCGGCCGTTACACCCCTTGGAGCTGCCGCCTCTCCCCAAACCTCGCTTGGGCGAAGGAGAATAAAAAATACTCTCAAAAAACCAAAATCAGAGAAAGAGGCGCTCCCCGCCGCCAGCCAACCCACGCTCGGGAGGGGGCTCGGCTGGGGAAGGGCAGCGGTTAGAAGCGATTCCCCCCGGCGCCGCTCCTGTCGCAGCAACTGGAGGGGAAAAAGAGACGAGGGTTGGCGCGGGCGGCAGCCCGGGAGGGACGCGGGGACGCGGCGGCGCTCGGTCCGGTGACGGCAGCGGCGCAGCGAGGGAGCGGGGTCCGAGGAGAGGGCGGGGGGGGCTGCAAAACGCTTTGCAAAATGCGGTTTTGCATTTTACTGCCCGGCCAAGCGTCGCTTTCGCGTCGGGTGGCGTCGCGTGGCGCACCGAGCCGAGTCGCGCCGCGGAGCCGCGTTTCGAAGCGTCGTTTTTCTGGCGGCGCGTCGCGGCGGCTGCCAAGTTTCGCTTCGCAATTGCGCCGCGCCTCGCTGCAAACCGCTGCTCCGCGCCTGTCGCGGGGCATCGCGTCGCGTCACGCCGCAGAGCGTTGCGTTGTGTCACCCGTCGACGCTGGAGGGGAGGGTGTGAAAGGACCCAAACCAGGAACTACCCCGCCCTGCATCCCGCCTCCTCGTGCCCCAACGGGATGGGGGTGGCCGGTTTCTGCGTGTGTTGCCCCCAGCTGAGGTCTCGGGGGCACTTTGTGGCTCGATGCCGCAGCCGTTGTCGAGCTGGGAGGGGGGCTCGGAGGGTGCAAAGGTGGCCCCGTCGCCCCGCGCTTGCTCTCGGAGGGGGAACGCTCACCTTGGGCAGGTCGCTCTCACTGGATGAGAAATCAACTCCCCAGAGTATCTGCAGCCCCAGCGCCGACACCCCCTGCACCTCCAGCCCCAGCTCAGGCACCCCCTGCACCTCCTGCGCCCCCAGACCCATCCCAGGCACCCCCTGCGCCTCCTCCATCCCCAATCCCAGCTCAGGCACCCCCTGCACCTCCTGCACCCCCAGCCCCAGCTCAAGCACCCCCTGCACCTCCTCCATCCCCAATCCCAGCTCAGGCATCTCCTGCACCTCCTGCACCCCTTGGGTATCTCCTGTACCCCCAGACCCAGCACCTTCACACCCATCACAGTCATCTCCTGCATCCCTAGTCCTGGTTTGGACACTCCCTGCATGCCCAGCCCTATCTTGGGCACCCCTTGTGCTCCCAGCCCCAGCTCAGACACCTCCTGCACCCCCAGACCCATCCTGGGCACCCCCTGCACCTCCTCCATTCCCAATCCCAGCTCAGGCACCTCCTGTAGCTCCTACATCCCTTGGGCATCTCCTGTACCTCCAGACCCAGTTCCAGCACCCCCTGCACCCCCAGACCCAGCTCAGACATCTCCTGCATCTCCAGTTCAGGCACCTCCTGCACTCTCAGCCCCATCTTGGTCATCCCTTGCACCCCCAGCACCATCACAGGCACCTCCTGCATCTCTAGTCCTGGTTTGGGCACCCCCTACAACCCCAGCTTCAACTTGGGCACCCCTTGCAGTCCCAGCCCCATAACAGGCACCTTTTGCACCCACAGCCCCATCCTGGGCACCCCCTGAATCTTCTGGATCCCCAATCCCAGCTCAGGCAGCTTCTGCACCTCTACACCTCCTGGGCATTTCCTGTAGCCCCAGCTTCAGCACCCCCTGCACCCCCAGAATGAGCTCAGACATCTCCTGCACCTCCAGCTCAGGCACTTCCTGCATCCCTAGTCCTGGTTTGGGCACCCTCTGCACACCCAGTCCCATCTGGGGCACCCTTTGCACCTCGGCCCCATCCCAGGCACCCCCTGCACCTCCTCTATCCCCAAACCCAGCTCAGGCACCTCCTGCATCCCTTGGACATCTCCTGTAGCCCCAGCTCCAGCACTCCCTGCACCCCCAGACCCAGCATCAGGCATCTCCTGCACCCCCATCCCCATCACAGGCACCCCTTGCACTCCCGGCCCCATCACAGGCACCTCCTGCATCTCTAGTCCTGGTTTGGGCACCCCCTGCACCCCCAGCCTCATCTGGGGCACCCCTTGCACTCCCAGCCCCACTTCGGGCACGCCCTGCACCCCCAGCCCCAGCTCCAAAACTTCCCTCAGCCCGAACATCCAAGCTCTGGGAGCTGCTCGTCCCAACCCTGCCCCAAGTGACCCCTTTAGCTGTGACAGACCCAGACCTCCCCGGCCCAAAAGCACCAGGGGACACCACAAGCAGCAGCCCCCCAGCTCTGGGGCTCCAGCAGCCGCCCCACAGAGCCCAGAGTCACCCACGGGGACCCCAAACTGGAGGGAAAGCACCCCGGGGCACCCCACAGCAGAGCCAGGTCCATCCCCGCCGCCCCACAGACCGGCAATATTTCCGGGGGGTCCGGAAAGCAAAGCGCTGCCTGGAGCGACACGCTGGGGTCCCCAAGGGGCTGGGAAGGCAGGGGGGTGGCTGGCGCCCCCTCCTCCAATCCCTCCTTGCGCCCATGGGACCCGTATCGGGCTCTCGCTCCCTCCCCGAGCCCAGCAGCCTCGGTGGCGGCCGTCTACGGTCTATCGGCAGCTTTCCAAGGTCAGCCGCAGTCAGCGCGGATTAAATCACTCCGCCGGCTTCTGCTCCCTGGAGGAGCTCCAGCCCGGAGAAGAACGGCGCAGCCCGGCCTCGCGTGCCTTTTGTGCAGCCAGCGCGTTCAATGTCACCCGCCCCGGTTCCGCCGCCACCAGCCGAGGGGACCTGCCGGCCCCTGCCCGCGCTCGCATGGCACCGCGGCACAGGGAAAGTGTCACTGTCCCCGTTTTCCGTGCCTCGCCAGCGGCTCGAGAGGGAGGCCACAGCCTCTGGGAAACGCGGGGACGTCGCTGCTAAAGAGCTGCGATCGCACCCGCGGCTGGAGGAGGAGGAGGAGGAGGAGGAGGAGGAGGAGGAGGAGGAGCAGCGACTGGGGCGCCAAGCACCACATCCCTGGCACACGGTGACCCGTACACAGTCCCCAGGACGTGGTCTCCAGGATGGGACCGCCAGCACGAGGCCTCTGGCATGCTGTCCCCAGCACCACGGTCCCAATGATGCTGTCCCCAGCACGTGGTTCCTGGGACGGTGTCCCCAACATCATAATCCCAATGATGTGGTCCCCAGGATGCTGTCACCACACGTGGCCCCCGGCCATCATGGTCCCAATGATGCTGTCCCCAGCACACGGTCCCTGGCACATTGTCCCCAGTACTGTGGTCCCAACAAAGTGATCTCCAGCAGGTGGTCTCCAGGATGGGACCACCAGCGTGTGTCCCCTTGCACACTGTCCCCAGCACCGTGGTGCCAAGGATGTGGTCCCCAGGATGCACCGTCACCACTCCGTCCCCAGCATCATGGACTCAGAGATGTGGTTCCCAGGATGGGACCACCAGCATGTGGTTCCTGGCACATTGTCCCCAGCACCATGGTCCCTACAATGTGGCCCTCAGCACACGGCCTCCAGGATGGGACCATCAGTATGTGGCCCCTCACACACTGTCCCCAGCATCATGGTACCAGTGATGTGGTCCCTAGGATGCTGTCACCACACGTGGCCCCTGGCCACCATGGTCCCAATGATGCTGTCCCCAGCATGTGGCCCCTGGCACACTGTCCCCAGCACCATGGTCCCTATAACATGGTCCTCAGCACATGGCCTCCAGGATGGGACCACCAGCATGTGGCCCCTCACACGCTGTCCCCAACATCATGGTACCAGTGATGTGGTCCCCGGGATGTGGTCACCACCACACTGTCCCCAGCGTCACAGTCCCAACGCTGTGGTCCCCAGCACGCGGTCCCCAGCTCACTGGCCAGGCGGGTGCTCACCAGCAGGATTTTGGGAGCATCCTCCCGACCCCGCGAGGCAGGGAGGGGGGGGAAGCTCCCCTTCACCGCCCCGACACGTGGCACGAGCTCGCGGCAGGGAGAGGGGGAGCGTAAAAATAGTCCCTGCGAGTTTGTGACGAAGAAGGGCCGGGAGATCCGCAGGCGTTTCAGACGGTAATTATAGCAGAGCAAGTCTGGGCTGCCACCCACCCCTGCCATATGCACCCTCGCGGGCCCCTCCTCCCCGCTGCGCCCCGTGTCCCCGAGGCAGGGGACAGTCCTGGGGAAGATGCTGTTAGGGGATGCGGGGCAGGACATGGTGGGGAGGCATTGGCAGGGAGAAGAGAGGAGAGGAGAGGAGAGGAGAGGAGAGGAGAGGAGAGGAGAGGAGAGGAGAGGAGAGGAGAGGAGAGGAGAGGAGAGGAGAGGAGAGGAGAGGAGAGGAGAGGAGAGGAGAGGAGAGGAGAGGAGAGGAGAGGAGAGGAGAGGAGAGGAGAGGAGAGGAGAGGAGAGGAGAGGAGAGAAGAGAAGAGAAGAGAAAGAGAAGAGAAGAGAAGAGAAGAGAAGAGAAGAGAGAGAAGAGAAGAGAAGAGAAGAGAAGAGAAGAGAAGAAAGAGAAGAGAAGAGAAGAGAAGAGAAGAGAAGAGAAGAGAAGAGAAGAGAAGAGAAGAGAAGAGAAGAGAAGAGAAGAGAAGAGAAGAGAAGAGAAGAGAAGAGAAGAGAAGAGAAGAGAAGAGAAGAGGAGAGAAGAGGAGAGAAGAGGAGGAATCATGAAGGTTGGAAAAGAGCTCTAAGATCATCAAGTCCAACCATCAACCCAACACCCCCATGACCACTAAACCATGTCCCCAAGTGCCACGTCTGCACAGTTTTTTGAACCCCTCCAGGGATGGGGACTCCACCCCTGCCCTGGTCAGCCTGTGCCAGTGCCTCACCACTTTTTCAGTGAAGAAACTTTTCCTAATATCTAATCTAAACGTCCCCTGGTGCAGCTTGAGGCCGTCATGTGCTGGGGTCCCAGAGCAGAGCGGCGACGGCATCTGCTGCAAGAGCGAGGCTGGAGAGGGAGGACGGGGCAGGACAGCGGGTGCTCTGTGCCTGGACGCTCTGCAACCCCCCTCCCGCTCTTGCACCCCACCAGACTCACTGGAGCCTAAGCCCCTGTTTGCTGACACCGCTCGGGATGCTCCAAACCACCCTGCAGCCCCCACGGAGCCCTCAGAGCCTCGAGCATCACCAAAAGCGGTCGCAGGGCTCCGTGCCTCCCATCCCCACTGGCTTTGGCAGTGCTGGGGCTACTGAGCCCCCCTGGCTTGCAGCCCTGGGGGGCAGCTGAGCCCAGTCCAGCCAGGCTGAGCCCAGTGAGCAGCCCGTGGGGTAGGACTGACCTTGCCAGAGCTGTGAATAACTCAGGCCAGCCACGGCAAAGCCGTTTGAGAAAGCGTTGGAAGGAGGAGAACAGATGCACGGAGAGGAAATGGCCCCGAATTTCTGGTCATTACACCGCGTTTGCTCTCCTCACCCTCCCCTGCTGTCAGGGAGCTGCCGCAGCCCAGAGCCAGGCAGGTTCCTGCCCTCCTGCTGCTCGCCTGCATCTGCACGCACCGGTTATTCCAAGCAGAGCAGAGTCGGGGGAAGATTTCTCCCAGGTTTGGCTCGGCGGGAGCAGCCAGCCCTCTGCAAGGTTTCCACCAGCAGAAATTCCTCGCTGGAAATCAGCGGCGATGACGCGGAGCGCTCCCGTGAAGCTCTGGAGCCCTGCAAAGCCTCCCCGGACAGCGAGACGGGGCCAACACAGTGGCAGCTTCCTTGGGTGCAGCTGTTTGCAGGGTGAGGGCAGCAGCACCCAGATTTTTCCCCTCCCCAGCGCTGGCTGGGGAGCAGCAGCCACCCCTCATCGCCGTCCCCATCCCTGCTCTGCAGAGAGCATGTCCTGCCCCCCCCAAAAACCCCTCTGACCACGGTCAAGTTGGGCGAGTGGCCGTCGTGCCGTGGAGTTTGCGGGCTGCTGGTAACACGCAGCAAAAACGGCCCGTCAGCGCAAAAATCTGCAGAAGCCTGCGAAAGCCATCTCTCCCCCGGGGAGAGGGATGATGGATGTTGCGGGGGAAAACGCTTTCCCCCATCAAACCCCATCCCCTGCGCTCCCCAGGTCTCTGCTCCGCCGGTGGTGCCGGCACCGGGAACGCTGCTTTGGGTGACCCCCAAAAACATCTTAGGAAGCATCCCGGTGCTTCCAAGCTCCACGTTCCAGCCAGACGCGGGCGGATGCGTTGGAAAACCGCAGGGAAAGCCCCGACCGCTGCTTTCCAGGCACGCCGAGGGCTCGGGTTGCTCCTGGCAGGCTCTGTCGGGTTTATCAGCTCGCTGTCAGCCTTTCCCTTTGATGAGCCTCCATCCCCGAGCTGCACCGCCAACAAATCCCCCGGCATTAAAAATAAGCCGAAGCTTTGCAGATAGAAGTGGGGATGGAGGGCGAGGGCAGGCCACCCGCGCCTGGCAGGGAGGAAGACGAGGCACGGACGCACTCTTGCTCCCGTCCCTCGGCATCGCCGCCCTCCTGTCCCCAGTTACCCACCTCCCCATCGACCCGGGGACGACCCTCGGAGCAGGATGCTCGTCCCCTGTGGTGCTGGGGTACGGCACGTCTCATGGGGGCTGGGTGACATTAGGCACAAAATGAAATACCAGGAGCTCTGCCCAGGTTGGAGGGGGGCGGGGGGGGCGAGAAACAGGCACTCCCACCTCCCACCCAGACCCCACCACGGGGTTGGGCTCACCCCAACGTCACCTTTTGAGGTCCCCATCAAAGCGACGGTCCCCGGCACCGAGGTGGGAGGCACCGAAGTTTGCGGAGGGGATGGGTGAGGGGGCTCCAGAGCCCCCCGTGCACCGCAGAGCCCCAGATGTGAAGGGCAGCACCCCACGGGGCACCCCTCTCTGTCTCGACCCCCCCAACAGCAGCAGAGCCCCCCTTAAGGAAGGGTTGGAATCGCTTCCACGCGCGGGGGGTTATTTTTCCCTGAGTTATCTCGCGCTGTCTCCCTCCATCCGAATGATTAATCCTCCCCAGCTAATTAGAGGAGCGGGCCAAGAGCACCCATTTAGCTCGATTCAATCGCCTCGCGCGACGGCGTAATTAAAAATAGCTGCTTAACGGCGGTGCATGCCCAGCGCCGAAATCGATGGGCAGCGTCTGCGGGGAGGGAGACGTCCCCGCCCCGGCACGCACCGGAGATTTATCCCACAGCGGGGAGAGATAAATCCATACCGGGGCCACGGCAGCCGGTTTATCTCGCACCAACGGGCAAATTCCACCGGGCTGGGTCACCCCGGGGAGGGTGCAGCTCCGCTGCGGGAGCCACGGCGCAGGGAGCCAGCGCTGGACACGGTGAAAAGAGTCAAGGAGAAACAAACCCTGTTCTGCTAAAAGGAATAAAAGCAATGCGCCATAAAAAAAAAAAAAAAAAGAAAAAGAAAAGAAAATCATCCCGGCTTTATCAACTTCACGCTGCTCTGGTAGAAGGGCAAGAGAGGAATAATGTTGTACTCGGGCTCTCGCCGGGGCCCTGGGAATTCTGACGCGGTTCCCCGCAGCCCAGCTCCCCTCCTAACGTCATAAGTGCCGCCTGAACCGAAAGGCAGCGGCCCCTGGGGATATTTCTTCCTCTTCCTCACCGGGTGCTTTCTCCAGAGGGAGGGGGGACGGAGGGGATTATTTCTGGAAGCAATCGCCGCGTCTTATTTTTACTGCAGGGGTGGAAAAACGGGCAGCAGGAGCAAAGACCTCTGCCCGCTGTGCCAGGCTGGCAGCGGCCGGCAGCCCGGGATGAGCCCGGCCGTGAACGTGGGCTCGTGCTGGAAGCTGCCGGAGCTGGAAAGCTCTTGGGGAGGCAGGACAGACGGACAGGCGGTGGGACGGGCCGGAGGGTGTCTGGGAGAGCCGGCAGAGCCGACTGCTCACCCTGGCAAACTGGGGGCTGCACACGTGGGCATCAGCGAGTGGGGCTCAACCACAGGGCAGGAGATCTCGGCTGCTGCCGGCTTCCCTCACTGCTTCCCTCACTGCTTCCCTGCCTGCATCCCTGCCTGCATCCCTGCCTCCATCCCTGCCTCCATCCCTGCATCCCTGCCTGCATCCCTGCATCCTTGCCTGCATCCCTCCCTCCATCCCTGCATCCCTCCCTCCATCCCTGCATCCTTGCCTGCATCCCTGCATCCTTGCCTGCATCCCTGCATCTCTGCTTCCCTGACTGCATCCCTGCCTCCATCCCTGCATCCCTGCCTGCATCTCTGCAGCCCTGCATCCTCACTTCCATCCCTGCATCTCTGCATTCCTGCTTCCCTGTCTGCATCCCTGCCTTCCTGCCTCCCTCCCTGCCTGCATTCCTGCATCCCTGCCTGCATTCCTGCCTGCCTGCTTCCCTGTTTTCCTGCCTGCATCCTTGCCTTCCTGCCTCTCTCCCTGCCTGCTTCCCCACCTGCCTTCCTGCCTTCCTGCCTCCCCACCTGCTCACCCAGCCCTTCCCCTGGCCACAGCCGCACTCACCCTCCAGCACCCCACTCCCCTCAAACGCCCACAGACACCCACAGAGCAGCCGTGGCAAAGCCCATCCCGCTGCCCACCCAGAGCCGGGGCCGGGCACCGCACCACACACCCTGGTGTACTGGGAGAGCAACGCACAGTGGTAAAATTTATTAATTAGCAGCTGATTTCCTGGGGCTGGTAGGGGTGGCGATGACACCCGAGCCGGAGAGGAGAGGGGATCACGGGATCCCGTGGGATCCCGTCGTTGCCGAGACGGTGCTTTTGGAGGCATCTCACCCCAAACACGGCTCCTGCTGCCTCCACAACGCTGCTGCCCGCGCCGGACGCCACGCTGCCTGCGGCACCGCCCGAGCACACGCACCGGGAGGTGACAGGACAAGGACAGGAGGGCAGCTGAGGACAGGCAGCTCGCTGCAGCCAGAGGACTTTTGTCCTTGCTTCCCAAACACGTCCTCTCGTGCCGGGACTGGAGCAGCCGGGGCTGGGCAGGGACTGGGCGAGGGGACACGGGCAGGTGACATCCCCAGGGGAGCTCCAGCGTCTTGCACACGCGCATGCAAAGCCCAAGGGTGAGGGGTGGCTTGTTCGGGATACTAAAGCAAACCTGCAAAATAAATGGCAAAAGGACGGGGACGGCAATGGGGGGTGAGCGGTCACCCTGGCCAGAGGTGGCCAGAGCCACCAGGAGCAGGTCCCACTCCCTGGAGCAGCGGCTGCTTTGCCTTGGGGTGGGTCGGGGGTGGCTGGAGGGGGCACCCCCAGCTCTGCAATTCCTAAAGTGCAGCTCCCTCTAGTGTCACGCCAGCCCTCTGGAGCTGCCACCCTGCACCCGCCAGGCAAGGTCACCCCTGAGCAAAGACAGAGCCCGCCAGGAGGGTCCCCAGGGTGCAGGGACAGCACCCGCCAGGCAAAGTCACTGCTGTGCAAGGACATCATCCGTGAGGAGGGTCCCCACGGCGCGGGGGTGTCACCCATGAGGCAAAGGCACTGCTGTGCAGGGGCGTCACCCACGAGGAGGGTCCCCAGGGTGCAGGGACAGCACCCTCGAGGAGGGTCCTCACAGTGCAGGGGTGTCACCCACGACAGTCCCCACGGCACAGAGATGTCGCCCATGAGGAAGGTCCCCACGGCGCAGGGGTGTCACCCATGAGGAGAATTCCCACGGTGCAGGGATGTCCCCCAAGAGGAGGGTCCCCATGGCACAGGGGTGTCACCCACGAGCCCCGGGGTGCGGGCAGCGGGCACGGCCGAGCCCGGCAGGGCCACGCGGCGCTTTGTGGCCGAGGAGGCGCCCGACGAAGCGCCATCAGCGAGACCGACAAGCTCATCCTGCCCTAATTATTCCTAATATTCAATTCATCAATCTCGAAAGGGACGACGGCGCTGGCTCTGCCGCAGCGGCTGCCAGCGGCGATCCCTCCCGGGGCTCGTCACGCCGCCGAGCCGTGCTCAGCTCTTCCCAGGGAAACGAAAGGCAGCGAGAAAAAGCTCTGAGAGGAGCCCCAGCGAGTGGCTGCAGCGGGGCAGAGACCCCAAACCTCGAGCCCCCTGCGACGGGGAGGGTCCCCACACGCACTGCATGTCCCCACACGGCGGCACAGCTCGGCACCCACCGCCCATCAGGCAAGAAAAGGTGCTGGGTGGTGGGACAACAGCTCGAGGGACCCCCACAACCCACTGGGACGCGGAGCTGGGGGTGTCAAGAGTGAGGCTGGAGCGGTCGGCACCGCTCGGACCATCCCGAGGAGGATCCAGGAGATGCCCAACCCCAGGGCTCTGCTGGAAGGGACGGCCCCCGGAGCGTCACGGGGTCCCCCGGGGCAGGCAGGGGTCCCTGGAGCGAGAAAGGTGTCCCCAAAGGGGTCCCCAGGGCACCCCGCAGGCAGTGCCGGAGCAACACGCGTCGGCACCAGCTCCCGCCCCGCTCTGTTGGATCAAGCGCGCAGCTCTCAGAAGTCGCTCTCTCCCCGCCGGGACGGGCTTTAAAAGTATATTTAAAAAATACGAGGTGGGAAAAAAAGAAAAAAAGAGGGATTTTGCCGCAAAGATTGATGCTGACAGCGAGCCGCGAGAAGGCAAGGGCGAGCCACCCCGTGCGAGGCTGTCATCTCCCATCAGCGCGCGCTGCCGAGCTCGAGGGACTGTTTTGATCATTAACGGAAAAGGGACTTTTTTTCATCGCTTTCCTCAATCAGATTAATCTGAAGTGAAAAACGTGGAGCTGACAAAGGGAATATTTATAAAACAAACGAGGCGACATCAAAGGCGAGCGGGCGCCCGGCTCCCAAGGCCACCGCGGCGGTGACGGGGGGGAGCCTGGCGCGCGCCGCAAGGTTACGGGGAGCTGGGAGAACGGAGGCTGGCGGCGCTCGCGGCCAAACGGCTCTTTTTTGGGCTTCTGTTTCTGGTGGAGGGGGGTTGCTGGGTCCCCACCGGCCACTTTGGGCACGGGGGTGATGGCTGCTCCGCTCGGTGATGCACAGGGGGTACCAGGAGGAAGGCAGGACCCTCGTCCTCCTCCTCGGCATGGCGGGATGTGGCTGTGGGGACGCCGAGAGCAGCCAGCGGGCACAGGGACATGAAGGGTCGGTGCAGGTAGAGCCACGAGCACCAAAGGTTCTGGCAGGACCGGCCCCATCGCTGACGGCAGCGCGGAGCCGGGGGGTTCAGCTCCTGGCTGGGAGCGTGTGAGGGTGAGTGCAAAGAGGGTTGGGGAGAAAAATCACAGAATCGGTCAGGTTGGAGAAGACCCCTGGGACCACCGAGTCCAACCACTGACCCTGCTCTGCAAAGCTCACCCCGAAGCCATCTCCCCCAACCCCACAGCCTTTAAACACCTCCAGGGGTGGGGACTCAACCCTCCCTGGGTGTGGATACCCCACATTTTAGTCGGTTGTGCCGGCAGCGCTGCATTGCAGAGTTAAGACTTTCGTCCTTGAGCTCTTTTCTAAACAAGTGCATAACTCTTGTTCGCTAATTATGAAGAGAGACCCTGACCAGCCAGGTACAGCTCATGTTGAGAGCTTGTCCATGAGAATGAACAGATAAGGTGCTTCTTGTACACAAGATGTGCATGGGAGTGAACGGGAGAGTGTGATCAAATAGACCTGGGAAAGTCTGTTTTCCCTGTATGATAAGAGTGATTGAAGGAGCACATGAGCTAACAACAACCCTGGCTGTATACTCTGACCTCTTGTTTGTAACCCACAAATAGTGCTTCGTGCTGGTAGGTATAAATATGTGTGCCTGCCTGCAATAAAGTGAATTCTGTTTTCCACCATCTCGGAGTTGGTGCGTGCTTCTCAACACCTGGGCAGCCTGTGCCAAGCTCTGGCTGCTCTTGCTGGGTAAAATCTTTCCTCCTGCCCAGTGTAACCCTGCCCTGTCGCAGTCTGAAGCCGTTCCCTCTGGTTTTATCAATAATTACCTGAGAGAAGAGACCAGCCCCAACCTCTCCACAAGGTCCTGTCAGGCAGTTGCAGAGAGTGAGGAGGTCTCCCCTCAGCCTCCTCTTCTTCACACTCAACAGCCCCAGCTCCTTCCATCATTCTTCATCATATTTATCCTCCAGACCCTTCCCCAGCTCCATCGCTCTCTGCACTCTCTCCAACCCCTCGAGATCTCTCTTGTGTCGAGGTGCCCAAAACTGGACTTGCGTCCAGTTTTGGGCACCTCGACACAAGAGAGATCTCAAGGTGCTGGAGGGAGCGCACACCCAAGGTGTGCCCAGCACAGGGGGACAATCCCCTCCCTGCTCCTGCTGGTCACACCGTTTCTAACACAAGCCAGGACGCCGTTGACCTTCTTGGCCACCCAGGCACACGCTGGCTCGTCTTCAGCCACTTTTCGATGAGAACCCCCAAAAAAGGTGGTTTGGAGCAGCAGCCGAGCACGGAAGGGTGGGAGAGAGCTCTTTTTAAAATTTCTTTCCCCTCTTTCTAAATTTTTTTTTAATATATGTAAACAGGCCTTTGAAATGGAGAGATGCAATTAAGCATGGAAATAGTCCTCGGCGAGCGGCAGCGAGCAGCCTCGCTATGAAGGAAATCGATTTTATTTGACCATTTTATGAGCGTTTCAAAATTGCATCCTGAGCATGTGCTTCAGTAGTTAAGTGCACATTATATTCTTCATTCCTCTGAATTGCTCTAAAACGGCCTAGAAAAATATGCCGGGGTAAAAAAAAAAAGGGGAATCGCGGAGCGACGCAGGTACCCGGCATTCCTGGGCAATCGAGTCCTCCATCCCATGGAGGGGTCAGCTCGGAGGCTGCTCCAGCTTTGGGTGCACCTCATGATTCCCAACGGAGAGCCCCACACCGGCTCCTGGCCCTCTGCTGGAGCCCACCCCGTGCTGGGGACGCACGAGGACCTCACCACCCTCCCCGTCCCCTCCGTACCTTCTTCCCGATGAGCTTCTTGCGCAGGAACTCCCGGGCCTCGAACATGTAGGGAATGTCGTAGAGGGGTCTCAGCTTTCTATTCTTGTCCTGCAGCAGAGGTGGGGGGGGAACAGGTCAGGGGTGTCCCCCAAAATCATCCTGTGGGGAAGGCAGCCCGCTCCAGAGCAGGCACCCAAAAGCTGGGGTACCCAAGACCCCCTCCCATGGGTGCCCTCCTGCCCTTACACCCCAGAGTGGGCTCCCCAAAACCCTGAGGGGAGCCCCCCACCAACACGAGCATCCTCCCATGAGGATGTGCAGGCAGTCACCTCACTGAGCATCTCTGAGTTTAAGTGGCAGCTCTCAAAGGAGAAGGGCTGGAGGGGAATTTGGGGGGTGGGGGAGGACAGCTGGGGTCCCACCACCAAGCTGTCCCAACCCCCAACCCAGTCCAACCAAATCCAACCCAACCAAATCCAACTCAACCCAACCCAATCCAACCCAAGCCAGCCAAAATCAACCAAATCCAGCCAAGAGAATCCAACTCAACTCAACCCAACCCAACTCAACCCAACTCAACTCAACCCAACCCACCTCAACACAACTCAACCCAACCCAACTCAGCTCAATCCAGCTCAACCCAACCCAATTCAACACAACCCAAGACAACCCAAGCAAATCCAACTCAACCCAATTCAACCCAACCCAGTTCAACCCAGTCCAGTTCAGTCCAACCCTGGGAGCTCCCCAGCCCACACCGGTGGAGCACAGCCCTTGGCACATTGCTCTGCTAGCCAGGGTGGTGCCGTGGGGCACACCCCTGCCCCCACTGAGCTGGGGAGGGGGGAGGAAAACACCGAAAAGAGGGAGATAAGGCAAAAGCAGCAGGAAATGAAGGAGAGGAATCAGATGGGAGAGGGAACAAGTGGACAAAGACGACGCCGGCACTCGCGCTCCGCGTTCCTCCGCAATGAATGAGGCTTTGATAGAGTTTATTATGTCCTCGACGCCGTTCCCAGGCTGCTCCTTGGAGCCGTTCCCTCCCAGCGCTGGCGATGAGAACGGGCTGGATCCCTCCAGCATCCCCACCCACAGCACCGAGCGGGTGCCGCACCCAGAGCCAAACCCATCCCCGGAGGAGGCTCCTGCTGCGTGCGATGGCTGAAAACCCCTTTGCACGCAGGTCCTGAGCCCTGGCAAGGCGCGGGATCGTCAGAGACGGGTTTTCTTCTGGAAAAGAGCTTTTATGCTCGCCAGAGATGAGCCCGCTATCACTCGTGGCACAGAAAAGCTCCCTGGCACCTAATGAGATGGGCTTGACGAGGCTGGCACAGAGCTGCGGTGGGCGGTACGGCACGCGATGCCAGCAAACCGGCCCCGGAGCCGCTTTTTTGGCAGGGAGAGAGCTTTATCCTCACCCTGTGCGAAATAAAACCCTGGCTGAGCGCACAGGGACGGCGCGGCTGGGGGGTGGCCAGAGGGAAGCCCCGGCAGGCACGGGGGCTCGGGAGCGTGCCACTGCCCTGGGAAACGCCGGCCGGGCCGGCTCGCTCCGGGACGCGATGTATTATTCACGCCGCCGCCCTCCCCGGCGAGGTGCGCGGGGACGAAGGCGCGTCTCCATTATTTAGCGGGTGCCAGAAAAATTCCCGGCTCCGCGCCAGAGCTGAAGTCGAGCCGCGCGTTCAATCCCGTGGCGCCGGGTCCGACGCTCCTCCGGGGGCATCCCCGCCACGGATTGGGGGGCAGCCCCCTGCCCCCAGGGCGCCTTGGCAGTGTTGCACCCCCCCTCCATCATTGCCTCTTGCGGCAGGGCCCCGGAGCCGGAGGAGCGGGGATGACTAACTCCTCATTTCACAGTCCGGTGCGGCGCAGCCGCGGCCGTCGCTTCACTGAAAAATCACCGCGTGGAGCCGGGGGGATGAAGCCGAGGGGCTGAGAGATGGGGAGGGCTCGTTCCCCCTCCTCGATGCGGCGCGTGCGGATGCTCCCTGCCTCTCCACTTCCTCCGCCTGCCCCCAAAACACACGACAGGTTCTGCTCCAACTCCCTTTCCTGGTCGGGAGAGCCCCCAAAAAACCCAGGAGAGACCCCAAAATAGACCCTGGCACACAAACGGTGCCTTTCTCCGGCAGCCAAACCCGGGATTGCTGCTCCCACCCCTGGACCTCCCCCAGGCCAGGGTCACGCTGGGCTTTCCTCCACTCGCCTTTGCAGCCCGGCCATGGAGGGACCCAAGGGGATGTGGATAACGAGGCTCTCCCGACCACGATGCGGTCATGGCAAAGCCTCGAGATATAAAAATCATCAGTCAGGTTGGAAAAGTCATTTGGGATCATCAAGCCCAACCACGAACCCTATTCTACATAGTTTAATCCTAAACCATCTCCCCCAACCCCACATCTCAAGGACCTGTAAACACCTCCAGGGGTGGGGACTCAACCCCCTCCCTGGGCAGCCAAAGTCTGACTGCTCTTTCTGGGAAAAATTTTTTCCACATGTCCAGTCTCAGCCTCCCCTGCCACATTCTGAAGCCGTTCCCTCTGGTTCTATCAATAATTACCTGTGAGAAGAGACCAGCCCCAACCTCTCCACAAGGTCCTGTCAGGCAGTTGCAGAGTGAGGAGGTCTCCCCTCAGCCTCCTCTTCTTCACACTCAACAGCCCCAGCTCCTTCAGTCGCTCTTCACAAGATTTATTCTTCGTAAGATTTACTCTTTGTTGCCCTTCTCTGCACTCGCTCCAGCCCCTCGAGATCTCTCTTGGACTGAGGTGCCCAAAACTGGACACGACACTCAAGGTGTGGCCTCTCCAGTGCCGAGCACAGGGGACAATCCCCTCCCTGCTCCTGCTGGTCACACCAGGGCTGACCCAGGCCAGGACGCCGTTGGCCTTCTTGGCCACCTGGGCACACACTGGGTCATAGAATCCTGGAATGTCTCAGGCTGGAAGGGACCTCAGAGACCATCTGATCCACCCCTGCCATGGAAAGCAGGGACGCCCTGAACCAGCCCAGGTTGCTCCAGGTTCATCCAACCTGGCCTTGAGCATCTCCAGGGAGGGGGCAGCCACAGCCTCTCTGGGCAACCTAGTCCAGAGTCCGGCCACCCTCGCACTCAACAATTTCTTCCCAAGATCCAGCCTAAACCCCTTCTCCTCCAATTTAAACCCATTTCCCTTGTCCTGTCGCTGGACACTCTGGCACAAAGTCCCTCCCCAGCCTCCCTGCAGGTTCCTCTTGGTCACAAGGTGCCCCCGGAGTCTTCTCTTCTCCAGCTGAACACCCCCAACTCCCTCAGCCTGTCCTCGCAGCAGAGCTGCTCCAGCCCCTGGCTCAGCTTTGTGGCCTCCTCTGGACTCACTCCAGCAGATCCATGTCCCTCTCACGGTGGGGACACCAGAACTGGACGCAGCATTTGAGGTGGGGTCTCACCAGAGCAGAGCAAAGGGGGAGAACCCCCTCTTCTGCCCTGCTGGCCACCCTCCTCTGGATGCACAGCACCAAGAACCCCCAGGTCCCTTTCTTCCAGACACTTTTCCAGCCACACTTCCCCGAGCAGCGACCTCGGCACAGGGAGGGGATGGGAGATGCTCATGGAGATGCTCCAGCTTCGCTTCCGAAGCCCCTGTGGGATGCACCCTCCATCCCAGCACCGGGTGGCCGTGGGTCCGGGCACGGTGCCGGTGCCGCTGCGGTCGAGCTCCTCCGCTGTTGCTCAAGCGGGGATTTACCCGTCGGGTGCCACCCCTGCAGCTGCATTAGTGAGAAGAGGGGAAGCTCCTGCCCTGGCGGCAGCACTCAAGCGCTTAAAAGCCTCTTCTCCGAGCGCGGCGGCTCTCCCCGGCACAAAAGCAAATGTTTCCCTTAAAAAAAATAAAAAACCCCAACAACCGGTGACCTCGGAGCATCTCATGGGCGCGCGGCCACCCTGAAACGGGGACCACCGGCACCGTCCCCACCACCCGTGCCGTGCCGGGACCCCCGGCCGTGCCGTGCTGGCCCCGGAGGAGCCAGAGAGGAGGGGGCTGAGTCCACGCTGCCGTGACGCCGATGAAAAATTCAAACCCTCCCGCAGTCCCCAGCATAAGTAAAACGCGCCGGGTTGTGCCAGGAGCCGGATAATAGAAACGTTTAAGTGTCCAATACATATCGCCCTTAACGGCAGCCCTGTCAGCCACCATTAAACACCGTTTTGCTGGCCTGTAAAAATGATATTTCATATCGGAGGGGAAGCGGCCCGGCAGATCGCTCTGGGAAGCCGTTCAAGAGCTCGGGACGCGCGTTTTGAGGTTTTGCAAATAACCGTTAAAAATCAATATAACGGCGAGGACGTTCACTAAATTCTACGACCATCCAGCAATTACAGGAGCGTGGAAAGGCGTCGCTTTTAAGGCCACTCTTCCAGCCAAGAGCTCAAACTGCAGCAGCAGCAGCAGCATCCCCTGTGAACTGCTGGCCCCGTCCACCCACGAAATAATTAAAAATACAAAAAAAAGCAGCAGCATATTAGCCTCGTTCAGATGAAAGTGCGCAGCGAGGAAGTCAGTTTCGTGTAGGGAGGGAGCTGGGGTGCAGAGCTTCGTCTTCGGGGAGTTGCTGGAGAAGGGGGTGAGCTCTCACCCACCCTCCCAGGACGAATTTGAACCCAGAAATTGATGCACCAGCGAGCCCTGGGGCGGGAAGAAGCCGGCTTTTTGCGTAAAGTGAAAGATGGAGCATCTCGAAAGCGGGTGATGACAGGTGCCGGCAGCTCCCCCCCCTCCTTTAACAACCCCCGTGTGCCTTTAAATACCGAACAGGCCGAGTGAATTACGGCTCTCCTGTCAAATTAACATCATTACGCCGTGCGGTGCCCAATTAAAGTCCGTTTTCAGGGAGGCAGCAGCTGCGAAGGGTTGCATCCTGCTGGGGGGGGGTTGGAGTTTAGCTTCGGGTTCTCCCCACTGCCCCCGGGGGTCCCGCTCCCAGCCCCCAGACCCCTTCCCAAGGGGATGACAACGGGATGCGGGAACATCTGGAGCAGCTGGAAACACCCCGAGAGCCCGGCCGGCAAAACAGCAGCGGCGCCTCCCAACACCCCACCGGGGTCCCGGCGTGTGTGGTGGCACCAAAAGCAGGGGAGGATGGTTTGATCCCCCCACCTGGGGATGAGCTGGAGCTCCCAGCTCCCCCGGGAACAGGATTTTGGGGCTTCTTGCAAAAAAAAAAAAAAAGCACCAGTGCTGGCGGGGAGACCCCAGAAAAGTCAAGGAGCTGGGACCCGCAGAGCGGCGGGACCGCAGGTGGGGAGAGCTCTCCTCTTCCCCACCAGCGCAATTAGGGAAGCGTATTATTTACGGAGCAATTAGCATAGCAAATCAACTCCAAGCGACGCGTGAGAATAAGCGCCATCAAAAAAACGCCGAGGCGAGGTGGAGATTACCAGCTGCCACCTGAAAGCGGCTGCGAGCGGTGTCGGCAGCGCGCCCGGCATCACCACGGCCCCCGGGGTTGGGGAGGGGGGGACACGCTGCCCCCTCCGGAGGCTCGTGACGGGGGCAAGGATCCGACGCGGAGCAAGCGGGGTTCCTTGGGGTGGAAAGGGAAGACGGCTCGTTAGCGGTGTCACGCCCGCGGTTCCCAGCCCCGGCGCATCCTCGGTTGAACCCGGCGCGCTCAGCTTGGCCGGGGGGACGCCGCCGAGTTGGGAAACCCATCACGGGGAGGGGGTGGCGGCGAGGCGATGACAGCAAGCAGGGCGCTGGTGTAAGAAGCGGCCTCGGCTCCGAAAGGAGCCGGCGGCTGGCGAGGAGAAACGTGCTGCTGCTGCTGTTGCTGCCGCGCGAGCGTTTGGGGACAGGCTTTTCCACATCAAAGCCGCCGCGGAAGATGGCAAGGCAGGCATCTGGTTGAAGGGCGCGCGCGTGGGCGATGCTCTTACAACCGGCGTCGTCCCCGTTCGCGGGCTCCGCTCCCCCAGGAGCCGGGGCGGCAGCGTTCCTGCAAGGAGAACGCCAGGAGCAGAAACAGCTATGGAGGGATAGAAAAAAAATAGGATTGCGGGCACGTGCTGCGGCGAGAAAACAAGGACGAGGGGCTCCCGGCGCAGCGGAGGAATCGGCAGCATCTCGCGAGCAGGTGCGGGTTGCGGAGCGCGAAGTGCTGCGCTCAGCTCCTCCGGCGCCGCCGGCTCCGCTCTCCTGCAGGAATCTTCTCCCCGCCCGCTGCTCACCCGCTGCCTGCAGAGCTCCTGAGCCACTCGAGCGATAAACGCCGGCTGGAGAGGGCTTTTGAACGGAGGGCTGGTGGGGAGAGGGGAGGGTAGCCCTGCCGGCTGCACAGATCGAGCCCTCGGGCAGGTTTCGGAGCATCCCAGGGCCTGGAATTACTGAAACATCGTTAGCGGAGTCCAGCTAAAGAGAGAAAACCAAACTCCTCCTGAGCTGAGCCTCCACACCCAAACAAGAAGGAAAGGCCCCCATTTTAATCGCTTCCCTTATCAAAACAGGCTCCCCCCGCGCCGGAGCCTCGTAGCTGAGAAGTCGATAATTTTCAAGGCGATTTGCATTTGACCGAAGCGTTTTGGGGAGGTCTCTTCCCTCCCGCCCCTGGTCCTGCACCCGGGTGCTCAGTGCTGTGGGGACGATGCCGTCCCCTAGGCACGGTGGGGACGATGCTGTCCCCCTCCTCGGGAGCAAGGACCTTGCACAGCAGTGAGAACTCTGTCCTCCCCGCTCTGCACCGAAGGCTTTTCCCCATCACTATCCCCAACACGGAGCTGCACACAGGGCTGGGCTGAACCACGCGCAGCACGGAGCAGCTTCTCAGCATCCCTTCCCAAAACCCAGGGCACGCGAGCAACCCGGGCTGCCAGGAGGGGACAGGCTGCTCCATCGCAGCCGCTGCCTCCCGTCTTACCCCGAATCCATCCTCCGCCTTCCCCATAAAACCTGTCAGAGCCCAAGCCTGTATTGACGGTGTTGCCGGCGCACACCGCGCCGGGCTCCTCCCCAGGGCGTCGGGGCTGTGCCGGGCTCCCTCCCGCAGCCTCGCCCAGCGGCCATCGATCTCCATCGAGCCTGAAGGCACTAATTAATCACGTTGGAAAGAGGTCCCGGCGTGAACCTGCCACGCGCTGCCAGCCCGTTCCAAGGGCAGAGAGCGGCTGGACCCACGGCCCGCGAGGATGAGGAGGGTCCGGGGGTGCTCGTGGTGACGAGGAACAGCACGGAGGAGCAACAGCACGGGGATGGCGGTGGCGAGAAGAGGTGTCCCCAAGAATGGGGTCCTGCCAAGCCCCAAAGGGACCCTTCGCCCAGATCCCAAAGGGGGAAAAGAAAGGTTTTCCTCCTCTCTGGATGCACCAGCAGCTGCTTGAGCCCGGAGCCCCTTGCACAGGGCAGAAATGGGCAGCAGGTTGGATTTCACCCCAACCCGCCCAGGCGTTCCTCCAGGAACCCAGCCCCGCGCAGCCCGTCCCAGCTGCGCACAGGGCAAGGACGGTGCTGTAACCGGTCACCTCGGGGCTTCTCTGGCCTGAGAGAGGAGCTGAAGCGGCGTTTTCTGCAGGAATTTCCATCGCCACAGCCAGTACCTTCTGCTCCACACCTGCAGCAGCTCCTCGGCAGTCCCCAGCGCTGCCCGTCCATCCTGGCCACATCCCAGAAGGACGCAGCCGGGAGACGTGCCGACGCGAGACGTTGCCGCAGCATCGCCTGCACCGGGAAACCATCCCCAAACCAACCCCTTTGGGCTCAAAAGCCAAGGGTGGGTGCAGCCAGGACCGAAGCCGACGTACTTCTAACTGCTCTGCGAGAACAGAGCCCGAAACTCCCGTCGCTGCCGTGCTCAGCACCTCCAAACCCAGGTATTTTACACTTCTCGTTTGCAGCTCATAATTCGCCGACGGCCGCGCACCGGGGGCTTTGCTCCTCACCTGCAAGACCACGGTTTTAGGAAGAGGAGCAGAACCCGCCGTGCCCACCGGCTCCCCGGCCACGCCGGGCGGAGGACGCTCCGTGTCCCCACAAGCCTCCTCCGCACGGCTGCTCGCGATCGCGTTAGCGGCGAGCGTAAATTAATAAAGCTGTTTGTCATGCCAGCATGCGCTACACGTTGAACAAGCAACCCTCTCGGGAGCCGCGCTTCTGCGGCGCGGGGACGAGCCGGATCCTGCCTGGGATCCTGCCGCAAGCGGCCCCGGCCTCCTCACAACCCTCCTCATCCTCGTGGAGGGAGCTCGATGTCTCCAGCGTCATGCTGTACCCGATGTGGGGGTACGCTCCCCCCAGAGCCATCGATACCGTCATCACCTCTCTCTCGGCACGGAAAGGCGAAGCTTCAGACGCTGTTTCAGCACAAAATACGGGCGGGCGAGCAGAGTTTGGGGGTAAAACACACGTTTTTGGGAAGGCATGGATGGGGGGACACACATGCCCAGCACCCACAGCAGCACCCCCTTGCGCCCCCCCCCAAACCTGAGCCTGGAGGGGCACTGCTGGCGGCTGAAGCAGCCCCGCTCCCGACCCTACGGAGCTCCCCCCCTTCCCTGGACCCCCCCCTCCAAATCCCGGGTGCCCTCGGAGGCAGCGCTCAGCGCCGACGCCGGCATCAGCTCAGGAAAGTTATTCAAGAGGCGATTACCAAGTTGGCCGCGCCGGCGCTGAGTCGAGATAATTACGCGCGGGGCTGTTAGAATAGAGCGCGCTGATGTTTTTGTTTTATTAAATTAAACGCTCGGGCTAATTACAGGCATCCTTTGGATATCTGCCTCTCAACTCCCGACCCGCGGGAGCCTGTCGCCAGCAGATAGCGAGCTCCTCGCGCAGGACCGGCCAGCGCTGTAATCAGCAGCTATAAATTACCTCGTTAAAAACGGGATTACTCTTTGCAAGGAAAGCCTCTGCTTAAGCCCATCGAGATTCCAGCAAAAAAAAAGAAAATAAAATAAAAGCCATTTCGAAGGAATTGGGAGGAGGATATTTCTGGCTGAGGAATATCTGGAGGAAAAATTCAGGCGCCGGAGGCTCTGATGGGGTTTTTTATCGTCGCAACCTCTGCAACCCGGCTACGAAAACGGGAAAGCATCTGGAGGCGTCGGCAGGGAAGGTTGTGCCCTTTCCCGGGGGCTAATCGGGGAAATCGCCCAAGCACGACCGTCCACCGGGAATTCATTAACCCGGCAACGCGCGCCAAGAGCCACCTCGCCGCCGCCGAGGAGATAAACGTCGCCGCTGATGAGGAAATTGAGATGTATAAAAATACCGGGTCGTTT
Organism: Trogon surrucura; assembly: GCA_020746105.1. NCBI lineage: Eukaryota > Metazoa > Chordata > Aves > Trogoniformes > Trogonidae > Trogon > Trogon surrucura. The sequence goes on from CM036617.1 coordinate 221,260,056, forward strand.
CGGATGGGCTTGTTCTGGTTTGCTTTTGGGTTTGTGGGTTGGTTTTGTTAGGGTTTGTGTTTTTTTTTTTTCATTTAGCAACACTGCAATGTCTGAATTCTATCTGAAATGACCCTGACTCCCTCCGACGTCCTCGTGGAGCCAAGGGAGCACCAAAGCGAGACGCTCTGAACATCTGGACCCCTGGAAAAGCACATCTGGCTCCTTACTGGTTTGCACCACCACGTGCTGGGGATTCACCAGTGGCACCAGTGATCCACGGGGAGCTGGGAGCCTCGAGCAGCCCCTCCGCAGTGCTCTGGGCCAGCCTGGATTTTCCCTTAAAGGGATGGTTAAACGAGAGACAAGGCGCTTGCCTTCGCGGCGTTCTTCCTCCCAACCGCAGATTTAGTCCACCCACAGCTCGCGTGTCTTCCCCGGGTACCCTCCTCTCCGCAAAAAAATCAGAGTAATCACTCCATTTAATTTGGGTTTACACTCCATACCCACCCATCTGCTGTAACGCAAACCCTCGTAAGGCTCAGGGGATATTTTAAAACCTATTTTCCTCCTCATCTCTGCCTTCCAAGCCCAGCAAGCCTCGTGAAGAGGCAAGCGAGGAGGTGCAGCCCCCCCGCAGGGGTTCCCTCTGCCCACCCACCCGCCCACCCTCCTGTCCCTAACGTGCTGCAGCCACCACCGGAGGGGACAGAATCCATCCTCTGCTGCAGGGACCGTGCTCAGGGCAGATCCCGAATCCCTCCCAGGAGAAAGACCCTGGCAGGGGGGTCTCCGCTCTCAGCAGCCCCGGCTCCACAACTGCACGTAATGGAGCTTTTTTTGTGTTATTTTCGACGGACAAGAAATCCATCACCCAAAAAAACCAGCCGGCAGCGGGGACGGGAGCTGGGAATCCAGGCACCACGTGCTGACACCGTGGGGGCGTCGAGCGAGGGGTCATCAGGGGTTTTAGGTCTCGAGCGGCTTTTTTTGGCTGATTCTCTCACAAGGAGAGTGAAAACGGGGTCACGGGATTCAGAACGGCGCCGGTTCGGACCCAAAGCCCGGCTGCGGGGCTCTGCAAAGCCGGGGGGGAATTTTTCCACCTCCCTTCAGCCCGACCCTAAAACCATCCCTGGGAAGGAAAGAGCCAGCAGGGGCTGGCACACTCCTCGGCTGGGGTGGCAGCAGCCAGTTCAGGGCTTAAGGAAAAACCTCCACCCTTTCAACACCGTTAACCCGAATTTCAGACAATAAATGCAAACCCCGAGGGCTGCGTCACAGGGCTGTCACTCCACGGAGCTCGCCGCCCCGGCTTTGGGGTCGCGTGTCCTTTCCGAGCCTGGGAGGGGACGCATCCACCCCCTTTCGACCGCGTCCCTGCTCCGGAGGAATTTAATTCCTGCTGATCTGCGAAGTGCTGCACCAGCAGCCTCGGGTGCCGGCTCGGGGGAGGCGTTTGCAGTCGTGGGAGCAGCTCAGAGCCCGGCTCGGAGCCTCCCGCGGAAGACGAAGCCGTATTCGAGCGCGCCGTGCCCAACCCGCACGTGACGGAGGGGAAGAATAGCAGCCAGCGAAAACTAGGGCAGCAGCGGCCGGGCCGAGCGGCAAAAAAGCTTTTAAAGATGGAGCTGCCGTCCCCTCCACGGGGCCCAGGAGAGGGGACATCCTGAGCTGTCACTGTCACCAATGCCACCCCGTCCTCCTCGCAGGGCATCCCGCAACCCCTTCGGAAGCTGCGTGGTGCTGGCAGGGTCCATCCTCAGACCCTGCAGCAGAGGGTCAGGGTAGGAAATGCCAAAGTGAGGGGTTGTCCTGTGCTGTCCCTTGTCCTCGTCTGCAGCAGGGGACGCTGCAGGTGCCAGGGTTGGCACAGTACACCGAGAAGCCGGAGCCTCGGTACAATTCAGCCGGATCATCCTGCCGCAGACCCCAAGAGAGCAAAGCAGGGGCGTGCAAGCAGCACGGAAACCACGTGCGGTGCACATCCCGTGCCACCAGCAGCCCACCCACGGGTGACACCCGAGGTGCAGCCCTGCACCAGGATGGGACACGCACTTCCCTGGTGTCCATCCCTGGGGATCCAGGGCGGTTCCTCCATGGGATGCTCATTTCCAAGGGGCCCAAGAGCTTTGCACCAGAGATCTCAGGAGGTGCCAAGGCAGGAGCTGCAGGTGTACAAGGTGCGGGGATGGTGACAACCACCTCAGTGCTCCTGCCACAGCCAGGCACCAGCGAAGCGTGTCAAGAGGCAAGAGCTGGCTTGCAGCCACCCCAAAAGGAGCTCGGTGCCAGGGTGAAGCTTCGTCCCCTCTGATCCGTGGAGTGGGAACAGTTGGGCATCCTCTCTCGCAGACCCCACGGACGGATGGTGCCAGCAAAGGTCCACGAACGCGTGCTGGAGCACCCCCTCCCTGCAGCCCCTTCTCCCGCGGGTGAAGGAGCCGGGTGGGCTGCGGGCGCCGGCGAGGGACGCGCACCCATCCCTCGCAGCCCGTCTTCAAATGTCTGGCGACTAAATAGAGATCTCCAGCAGCCGGTGCTAATGGCGAGGGGAATATTCATGATTTATTCCGAGCGTCGCACGGCGCTGGCAGAGGGGAGAGAAGGGAGGTGTTAAGGCAGCTGAAACCCCCGAGTGATGCGCAGGGGGGGACGGGGGAGGCACCGAGCTCTTGGCTGCAGCAATCCTCCCCCTCCATGGAGGGGGACGCCTTCACGGTGCTCCTGGCTGGAGGTAGAAAAGCCAAGCCCTGACCCGCAGGCAGCTCATCGCCATCTCTAACCCAAGCCAAGGAGGAGGGACACTGAGGTGCTGGAGAGGGTACAGAAACGGGCTACCAAGCTGGGAAAGGATCTGAAACATCCATCCTGTGAGGAATGGCTGAAGGATCTGGGGCTGTTCAGCCTGGAGAAGACTGAGGAAGAGGAGACTGAGGGGAGACCTCCTCGCTCTCTACAACTACTGGAAGGAGGTTGTAGAGAGGTGGGAGTTGGTCTGTTCTCCCCAGTGGAGAGTGATAGGACGAGGGAAAACAGCCTAAGTTGCACCAGGGGAGGTTCAGGTTGGATATGAGGGAGAATTTCTTTACTGAGAGGGTCGTCAGGCACTGGCACAGGCTGCCCAGGGAGGGGCTGAGTCGCCGTCCCTGGAGGGGTTTAGGGGTGGGTGGGTGTTGTGCTGAGGGACAGGGGTCAGTGGTGCTGACAGGGCTGGGACAGAGGTTGGACTTGATGGTCTTGAAGGTCTCTTCCAGCCAAAACTGTTCTATGACTCTCTGAGCCTGAGCCAGCTCTGGGGATGAGAAATCCCCCCTCCTGCCCCCAGCCCAACACCGCGGCGGGTCCACGTGGTGACGGAGCTGCTGGTACCCCTTCAGCACCCCGGGGAGCTGGCAGCGGGTACCCCATCAGCCGGCAACGGTGACGCCAGCTCTGTGGCAGCGCCCTCGAGCCGACGTGTGCCCTCCAGCGTCCCCTGAGTCACACCGAGGGGTGATCCCGCCGGTCACAGGGCAGGATGCGAGGGGACACCGGGTGTGCAGGCAGAGTCACACCGCAGCCGTGCCGGGCACTGAACTCAACCTCCCTGCAGGACATTGTGGCTTCCCGCAGAGCTCGGGGGGACTGCTCTGGCTGCCTCCCAGATGGAGCAGAGGTTGCTAAAGCCGTGCGCCGCTGGGAGGGAAAAATGAAGCCTTTGCAGAGGCGGGTTCATCACATACCTAAAAATCACGGGCTTAACTTTCCCGAGGCACAAGGGTGCAGTTGCTAGGCAGGATGTTAATTGCACAGTTCAGCAACGTGGCAGAATTGCACAGCTCCCCTCTAATTTAGTGCAATTTAACCATCAATAGAGGCTTCGCGGCAGCTTCCTGATGAGATCAAAAGGTCAAAGCTTCACTCTCCTGTCGGCGTTCTCACACTCGACCAGGGAACATTTGCCACATCAGCCTTCGCTGGGCGTCGGGGCCGGCCGCCCCGAGAAGGCGAGCGGCCGGGCGCGGAGGACGCCGGGTCTGCCCGTTTCTGCTTTAATGCTTCTGGGCTGCGGGCGCTGGTGATGATTAAAGCCTCTCGGAGCAGAGCAGCTCCCAGAGAGCACGAGGCGAAGCCCGGCTGGAGTGTCGTCCTCCTAAATGCGACTTGGCAGGTGCCTGGATCCTCCTCAAAGCATCAGTGTCAAAACACCAGGCACTTCTGCTGGGTCAGAAGAATTACAACACTTAAATGTAAGTTGTTTGGGGAAGTGTTTTAGCGCAGACTAATCTTCAGGGCTTATTACTTACACGGCATCAATAAGACCAAGCACTTAAGCGCCGCCGCTATTCACAGAGCATATGGTCTGGAGCTGCCTCTTCCTCCCGGGCTGCATCTTCCTCCCGGCGACACGGGCCCTGGAGCGGCGCGGCGCGAGTCAGCTATTGCCCGCGGTCACGGAGCCGTTGCCTCCTCGAGAAGCTGCTCAGTAATTGCCGGCAAGCTCCTGCCTATCTCCCCAAACCCACATCAGCCACGGCTCCGGGGCTGGCCGGCTGCCCGCTGCCCATCACCAGCCCGGCCTCTGCTCCTCCGCTCTGCTGCCGATTCACCGCTTCAGGGGTTTTCTTTTCCTCTTTTCATTTCTATTTTTTTTGTTTTTTTGCCGCTAAGCTTTTGCTCTCTAAGCCATGAACAATTTCCTGGGACGCCAGGGGCTGTAATCCATACGGGCAGGCAGCTGTGCCAGCTTGCGAATGAATCCAGCCTGGATCAAGACTCGTACCTGGACCCGGCAGGTCCCGCGGGAGCCAGGCTCTGGCCGTGCCGTCGTGTCTTTGTACGGCAAGAAAACCTGCCTATAGAGCAGCGGGGCTCTGCATCAGCCCAAAGCCCCCCACAGAAGCCACCTCCCCTCGATTCAGCCTCCGGAGCTGCAACCACGGCGCTGCGGAACGCGGGGTCGAACGCCGAACCGCCGCTTCCCTAGGGCGGAAAGATTTTTGGGAGAAAAGGAGAGAGGTGCAAGCTAATCGTTTTTTACGCCAGAAGGAGCACGCTGCCCCGGAGGCAGAAAACAGGTTGCGAGAACATGCTGACTTCATATGTCTTCTCCCTGGGAGCTATTGCAGCCCCTATTAAATATTGATCAGGGAACTCCAGTGCCCCCACTTTCCGCTCCCGCCACTCCCCAGACGCACCTCTCCTCTGCCAATATTTAGAATACATTAAGGCCACACGCCCGAGCACTTAGCGCTTTCCGCCGGGCTCGCCGCGCGCCCCATCCACGCCGGCAATCAGTTCTGTTACACAATACATGGATGAGCTACGATGATCCTTGTAGCTGCAATTTAGCGGCGATGAGACACTGATGAGTTCATGGGTTCGTTCCTCATTAATCTTTCATGCTCGTTGAGCGCCGAGTGCTTTTCGTAGTACAAAAACCTGCTCAACAAATAAGGAAACAAGATCCTCTCTCCGCGCAGACCCCGTCGTCCCCGCAGGCGATGCCTCAGCCATGGTGGCCTTGAATTCGGCTCCGGCACGGAGATCCTGGCCCGGCTCGGAGCTGCTGCAGACCGGGATCGTCCTCACCGTGCCAAGGAGGGGACAATGGGCACGAGCTTGATGTCCTGGGAGAGCTGGGAGGTCCCCCCAGGCTCCTCCCCAAGACTCGTTGTCTTTGAGCCACTCATTACTGGGAAGATGAAGGCACCAAGAAGAGCCCAAAGCAACGGGAGTGAAGTCAAGCCAAGGAAACGAGGGATCCCTCCTTGGGAAGGGATGGAAACCCCCGAGGAGTCTGGGAACAGCCTGGCTGCCTCCCTGGGGAGGACAATGGGACACGAGTCTGAGACGAGCAACGCAGCACGCAGAGAAGGGACACGTGACAGCATCAGATGACTAAAGGAGTGATTGTCCTCCTGTACTCAGCGCTGGGGAGGCCACAGCTTGAGGTTTAATTTTGTGTGCTGCAGTGAAGGAAAGACCTTGAGGGGCTGGAGCGTGTCCAGAGAAGGGCAACGGAGCTGGGGAAGGGGCTGGAGACCGAGTGTGGGGAGGAGCGGCCCAGGGAGCTGGGGCTGCTCAGCTGGAGGAGAGGAGGCTGAGGGGAGACCTTCTCGCTCTCTGCAGCTCCCTGGCAGGAGGGGGCAGTGAGGTGTGATCAGTCCCTTCTCCCAAAGAATAAGTGATAGAAGAGCAAACGGCCTCAGGTCACGTCAGGGGAGGTTTAGGTTGGACATTAGAGAAAAATTTCTTCAGGGAAAGGGTTGTGAAGCCCTGGCACAGGCTGCCCAGGGGAGGGGTGCAGTCCCCACCCCTGGAGATATGTAAAAGCTGGGTAGCCCTGGTGCTCGGGGACGTGGTTTAGAAGTGGGCCTGGTAGAGTTAGAGCACGGTTGGACTTGATGATCTTGAAGGTCTTTTCTATCCATAACGGTTCTATGTTTAGCCTGAGCACGTTGCTGCTGCCCTAAAATTGCCAGGAAGGGAACGCAAGACGCGCAGACAGGCATGGTGGGAGCCGTGAAGGAAAACGAGCCCTGAACCCCATCTCTGGAGCCGCCCCAGGAGAGCCAGAGCTCGGCAACAAAGGTGCTGCCAAAGCAGAGAAGGACAGGGGTGACAAGCCGGGGAAGCGAGCAGCTACCTTGGTTTTGGCCCAGAAGCAGCCTGCGCTGCCGCGCCACTGCCAGCGTAACCACCGGTATTTGTGCCGTCACCCGCACGGCTCCGGGAGGGCGACTTGGCACTTCGCTCCCCAGCCGACGTGCCACCTCCGAGCATCCTCTGCCCGATTCCGCGCCGCCGCCTCTCCTGGCAGAGCCCGCGGCATCGCCCGCGCTCTCCCAGAACCTGCCGAGCCGAGGGTGCCAGCAGAGGCTCTGCGGGGACAGGAGGAACCGATCCGCGCTCGCAGCTTTAACGTTCAAGCTTCTTGCCAAGCCCGGCGCAGCCGCCCTCTCTCCAAAATCCGGCTTGCTGCAGAAAAGCACCAGGCAGACACCTGCAAACCATCTGTCGAGCAGCTCTTGCCTCGCCGAGCGCGGCACCGACCGCCGGCGGCTCCCACCGAGAGAGGGGTCGGGCAGGACGAGGCACCCACGAGCGCCCGAGGCTGTGCCAGCACCATCGGGTACCCCCCCAAGTGTCACAAGAGCTCATTTCCAGGGATGAAGCAGCTGCGACGGGTGCGATGGGATCCTTCCCGAACAGCTTGTTTCCCAAATCTCAAAGAGGGTTATAAATCCACGCCAAGCACCGTGCAAACCAGCAGCTCCGGGGGTGCGGGCTGCCCTTGACCTCCGGGTCCGTCCTTGGCCGCAAGCTGGGCTGGCTGATTTTTTTACAAAGCGCTTCCAGCTTCACATAAATATCTCGGCAACCAGCGAGCGTCAGGGGAAAGGAGCAGAGGGAAAAGGTCGCCGTTTGCCGGGGTCTGGGTAAAACACGGCTCTTTCTAAAAGCTGCTGGAGCACAGCGCAGAACCGGCGGGCAGAGGAGCCGTCGATGCTCTCTGCCTTCATCCCGGCACTGCCCCGCGGCGACGGAGGGGACGAAGGTCACCGGGCTGCTGGAAGACAGATCGGACATCTGAGGCGCAGAAAAACCCTCGTCAGGACTTAAAATACAGGCACTCCCGGGAGCCGGCGCTTTGCAGGCAAACACCACGTGAGGAGAAGCAGCCCGGCGGAGCCGCGCCGCTGCCCCGGCACCGACCTTCTGGTGTCACCGCTCTCTGCGGCGGGACACGTCGTGCCCGGCTGGGCGGACGGAGGGCACGTGGGTTTCGCCCACCATCGCCCCCCAAATCATGAGACCCGAGGGGAAACGGCATCGCGGGCGCTCTGGGACCTTCGTGCCCGCTGAGCTGAGATGCTGAGAGCACCCGGCGGGCTCGCCCTCCCTGCCCACCCCCAGGGCTGGTCCCTGGCTGTGAGTGTCCCCACCAGCCGGGGACGAAGACCCCTCAGAGGTGACAGCCACCTCTCTCCAGAGGCTGGCAGGCAGCGGGGCTGGCTAATCCCTCATCTGCTCGCAGCCCAACGGGAGCCAGCAGCTCCCTGCCTTCGGAAACACACCAGAAAGCCAAGGAACCCGCACACGAGCTCAGGAGAAAAAAAAAACCAACCACCAACCCAAGCCCCAATCCGTCTGCTTTTTCCTGAAGCCATTTGCAGCTTCCCTCCGCGTTTCCAGCTTTCTGTTCGCGGCAGTGCCTGCTCCTCCGAGTTCGCCCGGCGCGGCAATGCTCGCGTCAGCTTTGCCAAACGGGCGCCGCCGGGCTCGCCGTCGCTCCGGGAGCAAACGCGGCGCGGGGGTCCCGCTTCTCAGGAGACCCCCCACCCTATGCCTTGGTCAGAGAGGGCTGGAGGCACCCAAAGGTGGCCCAGAGCCCTCCCCAGCACCTCACCCAGGCAGGGCGGGTGGATTTAGCCAGTGTCCAGGACAAACACAAAAAAACAGCGTCCGCAGAAAATACGGCTGGAAGGTGCCCCTGGGCCGTGCAGACAATCCTTGGAGAAATCCCCCCTGGCCAATGTCACCTGCCACACAGGTGGGAGAGGGGACCTTCGAGTGCCTGAGCCAGGGATGGAACCGGGACGTCTCCGCTCCCGATCCCTTTCCCACCTCCTCCCTCCCGCTTGGGTCCTGGCGCTGCCAAAACCCTGACCCCCCCAGCAGCGACCACATCCCCCTCCGCGGCCACGTTCCAGCCAGGGGAGCCACTGACCCGCTTCCAGATTTCAAAAAAACCCACCAGCAGCAGGATGGTGTTTTTTTTTTTCCCCTATTTTTTTTTCCTCTTTGAATCAGGGTCCATGTGTTTGACTCCCTCACTCCGAGAGTATTACCAATTAAGATATCCATTTAGATAAACCGGGGGATCGGAGAGGATTTGCACCGCGTCAACAGGGGAAATGTAGGTTGTTAGAACACAGAGCTGCTAATGAGGTTCTGTAATCGAGCTGTCCGAGGGACTGAATCTCTGATTCACCGCTCGGCCTCAGGTCGGGGCCGACGCACCAGGAGCCTGCTCTGGCGGGGCCAGACCCACCACCCCATCACTAAACCCCATGGCAGGGTACGAGGAGAAAAATTAGGGAAAAATGTCTTTGCTGAAAGAGCAGTGAGGCGCTGGCAGTGGCTGCTCAGGGCAGGGGTGGAGTCCCCATCTCCGGAGGTGTTAAAAAATCATGTAGATGTGGCACTTGGGGACATGGTTTAGTGGTCATGGGGGTGTTGGGTTGATGGTTGGACTTGATCTTAGAGGTTTTTCCCAACCTTAATGATTCTGTGATTTCATAATTCTGTGATTCTGTGATTCTATGATTCCATAATTCTGTGATTCTATGATTCCATAATTCTGTGATTCTATGATTCTGTGATTCTATAACTCTATGATTCTGTGATTCTATAACTCTATGATTCTGTGATTCCATAACTCTATGATTCTGTGATTCCATAATTCTGTGATTCTACGATACTATGATTCTGTGATTCTATAATTCTATGATTCTGGGATTCTATGACTCTGGGATTCTATGATTCTATAATTCTAGGATTCTACGAGCGTAGCTCAACTCAGACTCCAGCCCCGCGAGCCGCTGAGCCCGTGGTGGTGGCAGGACACAGCCTGGGTGAGGATTGCCAGGACCGCTCAGATTTCGACGCCAGGCAGCAGGAAGGAGCCATGCTCCACCCTGCTCCAGAGATGCCGCCCCAAAGGCAGGGGGCTGTCCCAGCGGGGGGCTCTGGACCCCTCCTTGGGGGTCTCCAGTGGGCACCAGCATCTGGGCAGCGGCGGGAGCCGCATCCTCATCCGAATACGTTACGTTCCTCGACAGAGACGAGCGACGGAGATGTTAAACGCGATCAGCTCCCGCTCTCAGGATTCATTTCGCGCCGGGTGATGAAGGCGGGAGATGAAAGGCTGTGGGATTTTTATTACGCTGAATTTTCAGTTTGTCATTTCCCATCTCCTCGGTCGGGTGCCTTGGGACCAATTTGTGCTCGGCGGGATGGAGACGGATCTCCCCGGCGGAGCCGCGCTCACTACACGCTGCCTACTACGGCGGGTACGCAGCTTTGCCGGCCCCCCCCCAGCGCCGCGCGGGGAGCCCAGAGCAGCCCGAAACCAGCCCAAAAATACACGTGTGCGTGCCTTGAGTTCAGGCTCCACCTTCGCAAGGGGAGCTGGAACGGGGGTCTCCCATGCTGAGCCGCCCCCAGTGCCGAAAGCCCCAGCCCACGGGAGCTGGAGCAGGGATTAAAGGGGAGCAGCAGGAGCAAAAGTGGGGCTGGGGGAGCTCGGGGGCACCAAACGCCCCCCTGCAAGGAAGAAAGCACCGAGCTGAGGGCGGGGGAGAGGGGTACAGGTGCCCAGTTGGCCCAGTTCAGGTTTTTCTGGTCGGTTTTTTGATGGTTTCTCTTTCTTTTTTTTTTTTTTTAAACTAAGGAACTGGAAGGGCGGTAAGCATTTCATTAATTGCATTCCCAGGTAATTAAGTAGCCGCATAATTAGAGCCAGAGATTACAATGCAGAAGCACCTAAGGAAAGATAAAAGCCAGAAAGAAGCAAATGAGACTGAAGGGACGCATCCGCGAGCCAGGCTGACCGACCTCGCGCGTGCACCGTGCCAGGGCACCCGCGGCCAGAGCGCCCGCGAGACCACGAAGGGCACGAGAGCTCACGTCGGCGCCAGGACCTGGACCCCCCCGATCTGGGGACACCCAAGCAAGAAGCTGACACAGCAGCGCCAGGTCAGGTACCCCAAGGGGTGTCTTCCAAATATCTGCAGCTGCTCCAGCTCTGGTAAGAGAAGGAAGCAGAGGAAGAAGACGGAAGAAGATAGAAAAAGACAGAAGAAGAAGGAAGAAGATGGAAGAAGACGGAAGAAGACAGAAGAAGAAGGAAGAAGACAGAAGATACAAGAAGAAAACGGAAGAAGATAAAAAAGATAGAAGAAGAAGGAAGATGATGGAAGAAGGAAGACGACAGAAGATGGAAGAAGAAGGTAGAAGAAGGAAGAAGCTGGAAGAAGATGGAAGACGGAAGAAGACAGAAGAAGAAGGAAGAAGACGGAAGAAGGAAGAAGATGGAAGAAGATAGAAGAAGAAGGCAGAAAAAGGAAGAAGGTGGAAGAAGAAGGTAGAAGAAGGAAGAAGCTGGAAGAAGAAGGAAGAAGACAGAAGACAGAAGAAGAAGGAAGAAGACAGAAGAAGGAAGAAGATGGAAGAGACAGAAGAAGAAGATAAAAGAGGGAAGAAACTGGAAGAAGACAGAAGAAGAACACAGAAGCAGAGGAAGAAGACAGAAAAAGATGGAAGAAGATGGAAGAAGAAGGAAGATGGAAGATGATGGAAGAAGCGTGAGCGTGGGTCTCACTAGCCAAGTCACGCTGGGTGACAGGGAGTGTCACGCCACTGGCAGGTCTGGCAGTAGGACCCGGCACCCCCAAGCCCTGGGTACGACATTAAGGGGCAGATGTTTCCAAACAAGAAGCCAGACGCAGACCAGAGACCTGGATGCAATACGGTTGGACCAACGCTTCGACTCTTAAAAGGTTGTTTTCCAGCCTAAACCATCCCACAAAACTACGACGGGGCATCTGCAACGAGACCCCCGACTTGCTGGGGGGAGATCCTGACGTTCAGGGCAACCCCCTGGGCGGTGGGACCGGTGGCTCCGACGCAAACCAAGGGTTTTACGAGGGGAGTTGGTGGCGCAGCGAGGGGGCTGCTGCCTTTCCGCAGCCTCCTTGGAGACCACAAAGAAACCGCGCTTCTCCCGGCGCCCAAAAGAGTGCGTGTCCCCCGCGCCGGCACCGGTGGCCGCTTTGCAGCCACCCCGTGCCACCCCCGCCGCGCAAGCGTGCCACTCGGCTGCCGGCGGCTCCCGCCCGCCCCGCCGCTGACGCCAGAGAAACAGCGGGGAGGAAGGAGGCTAATCTGGGGAGTTATTCAGAATCCCGTGTGTACAAAACAAGGAGGGAGGAACTTCCAAGCCGCCGTTCCCACAGCAACCCGAGGGGCTCTGCCCCTGCGCGCGCCAACGGGCTCGGGGAGCTGCGGCACGCGGTGGCGAGGCCAGCCACCGTTCAAAAATATTGCAAAAAACAGCCCCGGGAAAGGTGGATTTCGTGTAATCCTGGGCAAAGGTTGGCTTTTCTGCTGCTGGCTGGAAAGCCCTCCTCTCGCTCGCCGTCTCCAAAGGTGCTGGGCGAGGAGGAGGTTTCTGCCAGGAACAACGCGGGTGCTCGGCGGGAGTCTCGGCGGCTCTCGAGTGAATCAGCCATTGGGGGGGCGGTGAGAAATGAACGACAGAAAGCAGCAGCAGGCAGATAAATCCCTGCCCCAAGGAGCTCTGGGATGGTTTTAGATCGGCCAGGCAAAGCAGGGCTTGGCTCCGTGGTGAGAAAGGGGCCCAGGGACCAAACCAGCACCACAGCCGAGGGGCTGGGACCTGCAACCACGTGACCGAGATCATTTTGGGCGTTTTCACGCCCCTGTCAAGCACGGGGTGTCGAGAGCCACGCGCTGCATCGGTAGGTGCTCAAACCGAGCGCAGCGGAGCCCAAACCGTGCACGACCAACGTGGTGCTCTAAGGCTTCAGTCCCCGGGATTTCGCCATCAAATCCCTACGAGGCAGCACCCAGCATCCCTTGGAGGCGGAGGGCAGAGGAGCCCAGTCCTCCTGGCGATGGGGAGGAAGGAGGGGAGGGGTCCCCAACCCCACCAGCACCGCAGCAGAGGGCAGAGATGCTCGGGGTGGCACAGCCGAGCGCCTCGGTGAGCGGCACAGCGAGGAGGAAAAGGAAAACCGACGGGTTTTGCACGTTTTGCATCATCTCCAGCAGCCTCGCAGCCTCTGCTTTGCCTCCCCAGCATCAGGTTGCAGGGAGAGGGGACGGCAGAGCTGCCGTGCTGTGCCCAAAGCCCCCGGCTGGTGAAGGAGTCAAGGATGCTGAGCAGCAGCCCGTGTGCCCCCCACCAAGGGGAACGAGCCCACAGGCATGGGTCACCCACCCAGCCCCGAACAGCAGCTCTGGGAACAGGGCTCTCCCATCTTTTTAAAGCAAAGAGCTGTGACCGTACCCACAAGAGAGAGGGAAACTGAGGCAGGGGATGAAGGAGGCATCAGTCTCTCGGCAACCATCAGAGAACATGCTCAAAACCCCCCAATTCCCAGGAGAAAGGGCTCCCCCAAGAAGAAAATGGGTTCTTGGCAGGAGCGGGGTCAGGGGAGATCAAAGAGGAGCCTCACGGGGAGGGGACTCCATCCAGGGACGGCGATTGCTGCGCAGCGCTGCTGAGAAGCAGAGCAGAGCCCCCTCCCCGCCTCGCCCCGTCGTCACCCCCCCCCCGCGCCGTGTCCCCACAGTCACCTGCGTGCTGTCCCCCTCCAGCCGGGGGGGGTCGGATGCTGGACAGGTGAATGGTTTTGTGGTCCCCAGAGTTGAGCTTCACCACGATGGCGTCGGCGTTCAGCACCTGCATCACCTGGGGAGGGAGAGAGGACGAGGTGAACACCAGGCTGGGCACGGCCACTCCGGTAGGTACCCCGACCCTCCCCGGCACAGAGAGAGGGGCTCCAGCCCCATCCCTGGTGGGACCCTGGAGCGAACGCAGCTCATCAGCACACCTGTGGTCCTGCTCATCAGAGCCCTGCAAGGTGTCCAGGCACATCAACAGCCATGTACCAAGCTGTGCCGGGGCTCAGCCCCGCAAGGATTTCACTCCAGAAATAAAACCAGAGAGGGGACTGGACCACGAGCATCAACACCAGACAATGGACAAGCACACGCACAGCCAAGACTCTTCCACCCCACGGTTGCACAAGAGTGTCCTGGCTGGTGGCTCTCCACACACCCAAGGAGCAAATTAATTGGAAAAACTGGTGGCAAAGGCAGGTAGGGCTGTGCAGGCAGGCGGAGAACCGCGGGGCTTGGGGCGTGCTGGTTTAATCTCAGTTTTCACTAAACACCACTCTCCAGCCCGGACCAAGCAGGCAGAGCAGGACAAACACCCGGTATTTAGGGCACCGACCTTCCCCTGCACACTCCCAGCACAAACCCAGTCCCCCCAGTCACATCAGGGCAAAAGGTTCTTGTTGTTGCTCATCTACGAGGAGCACCCCCAGAGCCGAAATGGAGTTTGGGGGGAAGCAGGGGGAGGAGGGCACGGACTTGCTCCACTCGCAGCACTTTTTGCCCCAGCAAGCACATCAGTCCCTCAAAACGTGCTTAGCCAAAGGGATAACAGGATTATAGGAATTCAAATTAAAGCAGACACCAAGGGTTGCCAGGGCGCCTCTCGGCAGAGCAAACCTCCTCAGGGGACATCCCTACCCACGGACTCAGCCTTCCCCTGGACCCAGATCCTGGGTTTTTCAGAAGCAGAAGCGAGCCCAAAGCAGTTTGCATGCTAAGCAGAGTAATCGAATCTCATGCTTCAGGGCATCCTCCCCGCTGGAGGGGTCAGGATGGGACCCCAGCAGTGCGTTTGGGCATCTATCCCTTCCCTCTCGCAGAAGGCTTCGAGAAAGCAGGATGTGAAGATGAGATATTGCAGCCAGGGGAGCTGCAGGTCAGATCCGGGGGCAAATCCTGCGCTACATTACACATCCCTCACGCACGCTCCGCATTTCCATCTCGGAGCTGCGGCAGAAGCGGTCACATCTCATTTGTTCTCTGGCAGCCGCCAGCTCTCAGCACCCCGGCCCCTGGCACAGCCCGGCTGACGTGTGGGAGCCAGTGACTCGCACTGGGGACCCCTCCTGCCCCGAGCTCCCCTTCCTGGCAGAAATAACTCGCAGGGCCCTTCGCCAGGCTGACCCGGCTGCGATGGGTCTCTGCAGGGATGTGGGATGCTGAGGGATGTGGGATGCTGCGGGATGCTGACAGATGTGGGATGTTGAGGGATGCGGGATGCTGTGAGATGTGGGATGCTGTGGGACGCTGTGGGATGCTGCGGGATGTGAGATGCTGCAGGATGTGGGATGCTGCGGGATGCTAAGGGATGATGTGGGATGCTGCAGGATGTGGGATGCTGAGGGATGCTGCAGGATGTGGGATGTGGAGGGATGTGGGATGATGTGGGATGGTGCGGGATGCTGTGAGATGTGGGATGCTGTGGGACGCTGTGGGATGCTGCGGGATGCTGCGGGATGTGAGATGCTGCAGGATGTGGGATGCTGTGGGATGCTAAGGGATGATGTGGGATGCTGCAGGATGTGGGATACTGAGGGATGCTGCAGGATGTGGGATGTTGAGGGATGCTGCGGGATGTGGGACGCTGTGGGATGCTGACGGATGTGAGATGCTGAGGGATGTGGGATGCTGTGGGACACGATACCCATGGGCTGTGCGCTCCAAGCAGGACAGGGCAGGGTGGCAGCAGGAGCTGACGGTGATGCCCAGGTGCTCACCCCTCCTCGGGCACCCAGTCCCCTCCCTCCAGGCAGGAGCCGCAGCCCCAGCTTGGCAGCATCGCTCCGTGCACGGAAGCAGCAGAAGTTGCTTTGCATCCCTTCCCCAGGGACCCTGCAGGAAGGAGAGGGGGCACAGTGACGGTGACAGCAAAACGGGAGGCTCAGCGCCGCCTCGGAGGCCATGCCCTTGTTCTTGCTAACAATTTCCCAGCGTCCTGTGGCCAGCTTCCTTTATCCAATATTTATTGTGGCCTCACCTGCCTTGGAAAGGCACTTGGATAAACGGAGTGAAAGGATTACTTTTTTCTTTTTTTAAAAAAAATAATCTCTGCAGCTGCTTCTTGCAGAGCCTGCATATTTCAGCACCACTTTCCAAACTCCCCCTCCGCAGGACCTGGCGTTCACCCCACGTCCCGAGCACGGAGGGGAGGGCTGGGTGATGCTCCTGCGGGCGGGTGGGCAGGCTCCAGCCACCCTCATCCTCCTCGCCCCCATCACCGCTCCCCCAGGGCAAGGTCAGAGAGGGGCTTTGTCAACATTTTGCACGGGAGGAGTTCTCGCCAGCGGTAACGAGGGCAGCTCGTTAGCCCTCCTGGGAGAGGGCGCGGGGACAGGCTGCTGCACAGAGAGCATCCTCGAAGCCAGGAGTGACCTCTCGCACCCCGACCCCGCAAGCCAGGGACGGGGGCACTTTGGAAGCTGGTGCCCAGCACTGTGAGAGGGGTCAGTACTGTCCCCCCGCCCCGACCAGAAAACTGCTTTTTGGAGGTTTTGGTAGGATCTGGCGCTCAGCTCGGAGGGAGAGCAGCTCCCGGGCTGGCTCTGGCAGCTCCCACTGAGATCTGAGATGATTTGGCTACGACGAAGAAGGCTCCAAGTGTTTTGCAAAAGAGGAAAAAAAAACCAACAAGGAAAAAAAAAAAAAAAGACACGAGCACAGCTCATCCACAACCGCCTCCTCCAGCCTGCAAGGCACGGGAGCCGGTGTGTGGCAGGAGGGGATGAGCCTGGATGCGGTCGAGGGGCTGCCTGGGGAGCCCAACGCGCCCCAGGATCAAAACCGCGGCCTCCCCTGACCCCAAAGGGACCAATCCTGCCCCACGGCACGGAGATGCAGCGACACAGCCCCACGTACAAAGCTGCCTTATAAACAGCTTTTGGCAGAGGATCGCTTTCAGCGTAACGCATTCAACTCTAAGCAGCGCTGCCCCAAATTCCTGGGTGCTCTAAGACAAGCTGACGTAGGGAATTCAGGAGAGAGCCTCCAGCCTCTGCACATTTTCATTCCGCCGCTTTCCTCCCTGCCACTCACAGGCATCAAATCCACAATCGAGGCCAAGCCTTAATTCCTCCCCGAGCCAACCCCTCCGCTCAAAGCACCGGCAGTTGACCGCGCGCCGGCAGCGGCATCCAAAATTAGCCGGAGCCGATTTGCCGCGGTTGCTCAATGGTGCAAAGACAGGTTGGGATCTTCCTCCTCCTCCCTTCCTCCCTCCCAGCCACCAGCAGCTCCTACGTCAGCTCTGCCGCTGCAAAAAACGAGCTGCAAAACGAGCACCTCGGCGTTCTGCCGAGCGCGGAGGCGGCTTCAGCGCCGGAGCAGTCGCTGCCCGCCCGTGGGTGCTCAGACCCCTTTCTGCAGGATGCTGGGAGAATTTAGCGGGGAGGGGGGGGGAGGGCTCAAGGGACCCCTCAGAGAAGTCGGGCACGTGCCCAGCTTCGGGTTAAGCTCTGGTGCTCCGAGGCGTGTGGGCATTTGTCCTGATTTTCCCTGTCACTTACAATTCCCGGGAAAGGAAAAAACCCAAAAATCGACACTGTGAAACCGAGGGTGCCCGGGGTGGCGGGGGGGAGGGATGCTCAGGCTGACAGCTCCCTAAACGCTGATTTGCACGGGCCCGCAGAAAAAGCAGGTTTTAACCAAAGGCGGAGAAATTCTGCGTCTCCTCCCCGAGAAGCAGGACGGCGTCGCGGTGCTCGTCACGTCTGGGGGCTCTTATTGCAGAGCCGGGGCAGCCGCAGCGAGCCAGGGGGGTCTGAGTGCTCCCCAGGGCGTGGGGGGGGACACCCCGACAGGGTGAGGAGCTGTGCTCGGAACAGGGGGGACCACCCTGCTCAGCCCCAAAGCGGGATGCAGCCCGTGCGTTGCGGCGTCCCCCCCCTGCTCCACGGTACCAGGGATGGATTCTCAAATCTCCTGGCGGGGTTGGGGGACGCAGCTGCCCCCACGGCCGCTGTGGAGATGTCGCTGAGCCCCAAACCCGCAGCAGACTTGTCGGGGAGGGAGCAGGGGGGCTCGGGAGGAGAAAAACCTGCCTGCCGCAGCTCTCCGCCAAGAACCCCAGCCTGCTCACGAGCCGTTTCAGCAAAAAAACAACGGGCACCTTCGAAATGCCAGGAGCGTCCTCCCACCAGCCCTCTCCGCAAGCTGCTGAGCAAAGCATGACTAACGGCCCCGTGCCGGCTCCTGGCGCGGGCTCCGGCGGCAGCCTCCGCCAGCGCGGCGCTTCCCGGCGAGCCAGCGCTCGTGGGGGGGGCATTTTTCGCCCGGAGCACCTCGGGCAGGCACCAGACGAGCTCCTTTCTCCCCCAGGGACGAGCTCTCACCTCTGCCCTTCTCGGGGAGCCACCAGGCTCGGCTTCAGCGCCACGTTCACGCGCCGCTGGAGGAGGAAAAAGCCCAGCAAACCCTTCACCGCCTGGGGAAGCTTTTTAGGGGGGAAAAAAAGCCTTTTTTTGGGGGGGGGAAGGTTTTTTGGGGATATCTGTTGCCATCAGCCAAATCTGAGCCGACAAGCAGCCGGTTGCAGGGTAGGGCAGGCGTGAGTCTCGGGCTTAAAGCACCCCCCCAGCCTCATCCCATGGGACAGATCTCGGTGACAGCACCGATGAGATAATTAAGCCGGTTAATTAAGCTGCACCACGTGGCTGAGATTGAGCTCCAGAGCTCCCCCCACAGCCAGAGCTCGATCTGGTGTGCTCTGCCCCAAATCCTGGTGTTCCTGCCCCAGTTTACCCCACAGCTAGAGGTGACGGGGCAGGAAGGGAGAGAGTAGCACGCCCAGGAGCAGCCCCCTCAGGAAAAGCCCCCCCCGCCGCCAGGAGCACCCCCATATCCGCAAGGTAGAGATGTCCAGGCACGACCCTGGCAGAGATGGAGCAGCTGGAAGGATGCTCCGGTGCAGGATCCGACCCCTGTGCCAGCGGGGAGCGCAGAGGTTAAGCTGACTTTCTAAGAAATCCGGCTGCTGCACGTTTTCCCAGCGTTTGAAGCCTCCCCTTCCTCGCCCGCGCTGCAGCGCTGGGTGAGCCAGCAGCACCATCTAGTGGGCTGCTCCCCCGAGAGGAGCCGGGACCCCCGAGATGGTCCCCACGCAGGGATGTCCACCTGGGGCAGGGCCAGAGCCAGGTCAGCCCCAGGCAGCCTCCCTCGAACAGAATCAAACAAGGGTTTGGGTTGGAAGGGGCCTTAAAGCTCATCTCCTTCCACCCCCTGCCCTGGGCAGGGACCCCTCCCACAGCCCAGGTCGCCCCAAGCCCCGTCCAACCCGGCCTTGGGCACTGCCAGGGAGGTGGAAGCTGCCACAGCTGCTCTGGGCAACCTCTGCCAGGGGCTCGTCGGGAAGAATTTCCTTCTAGTATCTAACCTAAATCTCCCCTCTTTCAGTTTGAAACCATCACCCCTCGTCCTATCCTTACATCCTCTGATCAAGAGTCCCTCCCCAGCTCTCCTGTAGCTTCCCAGCTCTCCTGTAGCCCCCTTCAAGCACTAGGAGGTGCTCCAGCCTCTTGACCACCTTTGTGGCCTCCTCCAACTGCTCCACGTCCTTCTTACACTGAGGAGCCCAGAGCTGGACCCAGACCTGCCAGGGGGTCTCACCAGAGAGGAGCAGAGGGGCAGAATCCCCCCTTGCCCTGCTGGCCACGCTGCTCTGGGTGCAGCCCAGGTTGTGGTTGGGTTTCTGGGCTCTGAGCACACCTTGCTGGCTCATATTCAGGTTTCCACCCCCCCAACACCCCAAGCCCTTCTCGGCAGGGCTGCTCTCCATCCCCTCGTGCCCAGCCTGTGTCTGTGCCTGGGATTGCCCCGACCCAGGGGCAGGACCTTGCCCTTGGCCTCGCTGAAGCCCCCGAGGACGGCATGGCCCCACCTCTCCAGCCTGTCCAGGTCCCTCTGGGTGACATCCCCTCCCTCCAGCACCACACAGCTCGGTGTCATCGGCAAACTTGCTGAGGGAGCCCTCGATCCCACTGTCCGTGTCACCAGTGAAGACTAAAAAGCCCCGGTCCCAACACCAAGCCCTGAGGACACCACTCATCACCCATCTCCACTCAGACATCAAACCTTTGACCTTCAACTCTTTGGGACCAGCCAAACCCCAGCCCAATCCTTCTCCACCGAGCACCCCATCCATCAAACCCACCTGTCCCCAATTTAGAGACGAGGATGTCACGACAGACAGTGTCCCACGCTTTGCACAATGCCTTCCTCGCTCTCTGAACCAGGGGCACCCACCTCGCTCTCGCAGGCGTGGGGCTGGGAGGGTGGTTCCCCCCCCGGGGGCTCTGCCCACTGGCAGTTCCCCAGATTGGGGCTGTGCCTGATGCTGGGTTGGAAACGCCGGTGGGAGAGTGAAGAAAAGCTCTATCAAGCCCCAACAGCCCTCGGCAGGAGGGAGAGCAGCTCTGTGGCACCTTGAAGCCCTTCCCCTCCCCTGTTTCATCTCTTCCCCGCTCAGGGCATGCCGGGATCGCGGCTGTACACCACAGTCTGTGGTGGGGATGGAGACAAAACTCGGACACGTCGTCCTTCCCCTGCTCTGCCAGACGCTCACCTTGGCCACGAACTGCTTGTCCTTCTGATCCAGGTTTGCCGTGGGAGCCACGTAGTCCCTCCAGATCCTCAGCTTGCGCTCTTTGGCGAACCTGGCGGGGACGGGACACGACAGGCGTGATGCCCAGGCTGGTGTCCCCCAGCAGGGACGGATGTGCTGGGTGCTAAATTGTCCAGCAAAGCCCTGGCAGAGGCAGCGGGGGCTGGAGTCACCCCAAGCACCCCCGGGGGTGCAGCTGGGAGCGTGGCCACCCCCAGATCCCCGCGTCGAGCTCACCTCTCGGCCGCGCGCAGCTTGTCAGCCCCGCGGGTGTAGACGGCGATGGACCAGTCCACGCAGCGGGCAAAGCCCTCCTTCAGCAAGAGCTCGGTGATGTTCCCGTTCTGCGGAGATGAGAAGGAGGCACACGCTCAGTTGCGGGGTGCCGTGGCACTGACAGTGAATTCTGGAGTGTCTCAGGTTGGAAGGGACCTCATGGGCAGTGATGCCCTGAACCAGCCCAGGCTGCCCCAGGTTCATCCAACCTGGCCTTGAGCATCTCCAGGGAGGGAGCAGCCACAGCCTCTCTGGGCAACCTAGTCCAGAGTCTGGCCACCCTCGCACTCAACAATTTCTTCCCAAGATCCAACCTAAACCCCTTCTCCTCCAATTTAAACCCATTTCCCCTTGTCCTGTCGCTGGACACTCTTGCACAAAGTCCCTCCCCAGCCTCCCTGCAGGTTCCTCTTGGTCACAAGGTCCCCCCGGAGTCTTCTCTTCTCTTCTCCAGCTGAACACCCCCAGTTCCCTCAGCCTGTCCTCGCAGCAGAGCTGCTCCAGCCCCTGGCTCAGCTTTGTGGCCTCCTCTGGGCTCGTCCCAACAGCTCCATGTCCCTCTCACAGTGGGGACACCAGAACTGGACGCAGGATTCGAGGTGGGGTCTCACCAGAGTATCTACCCCTGCATCCCCTGCCTGCCCAGGGGGAGGCCACTTGCTCTGCTCAGATGTCACAGGTCCTCGAAAAGCCCTGCGAGAGCTGGCCATGGCACCTGGTGCCACCAGGGCTAGCGGAGGCCACCCCAGTGATACCCACGGGTCTCTGCTCTCATCGTGAGCTGCTCAGATGGACCAGGGTCTCCCACATCCACTGAAGAGCCCACGACTCCCAGGCTGCCCTGAGACCCCACCAGAGGCACCTGGACCTTGCAGCCACCTTTAGCATCTCCTGCAAGGGATGGTCAACAGTCCGCCAGCCCATTGGGACCTCCTCACAGGAGGGTTTGGGTTAGAAGGGACCTTAAAGCTCATCTTGTTCCAACCTCCTGCCCTGGGCAGGGACACCTTCTACCAGACCAGGTTGCTCCAAGCCCTGTCCAACCTGGCCTGGAACATTTTCAGAGATTGTGCTTCCACAAACCTCTCTGGGAAACCCCTTCCCAGTGTCTCATCACCCTCACGGTGAAGAATTTCTTCCTTACATCTAATCTAAACCTGCCCTCTGTCAATTTGAAACCGTTACCCCCTGTCCTACCCCTACACCCCCTGATGAAGAGCCCCTCCCCAGCTTTCCTCTCCCACCCCGCCCCACTTGCCGGGTGCAGGATGGTGCCCAGGATGTTCTGGTTGTGGCAGCTCTCCAGGACGATCTGCACGTCCCTCTGCAGCAACCGTGACTCTGTGAAGAACTTGGCTTCGGCCGCGAACGGCTCGGGGACTTCGGGCGCGTCCGCCTCCCGCTTGAACGTGGGGCACTGCGGCAGAAGGGGAACGGTCAGACCCTTAAAACCTCACCGAGGCGGTGGGAAACCTCCCTGGGGAGGAAGACTGCATGAGGCGCTCCGGCTGCAGCCGCACGTCGGGGTCTGTGCACCCCGATCCTTTTGTGCCACGTTGCACTGACGCAGCCCTTCACCCACCCCAACAAACTGGGTACAGGGAAGGGGAAAAACGGTTCCGGCTCTCCAGCAAGGGCACTGGGAGAGGGAGCTAAAGCAGGAGGCTTCCCAGCAGCTCTGGGATGGATGGGCAGGCAGGACTGCTCCTCCCTGGTCACCCCAGGACTTCCCATCCCACGAGCCATCCTCTGTACCAGCCTCCTGCCACGCTGGCTGGCCGAGCTCTGGGGTCCACAGGCCACCTCGATGCCAGCCCGTGGGGCAACCACTCACCCAGGGGGTCCGAGAGCCTGGAGCTCAGGCTGCTGCACGGAGCTGGTACCCCCCTAACCCAAATCCGCTGCCAGCCCCACGGTGAGACCCTGCAGTGGCACATGTGCCACCATGGGCTGTAACCAGCCTGTTAGCAGAGGGTGTGTGCAGGATGGCACGGCGGCAATACGGCAGCTGTAACTCTGCCTCCATCCATCCCTCCATCCCTGCCCGGCGAGGCCGGTGGCCGGAGCAGGAGGCAGGTGCAAGCCCTGTGCTGAAACGTGCCGAGGAGGACACACGATGAAGGATGGTGCAAATTCAAGAGGGAACTCGCTGCAAAAACGACTCCTGAGCCTGCCGCTCACCTTGATCCCCGAGAGCATGACGGTGACCAGGTAGTAATCGGGGAGGAGGAGGGCTCTCACCACGCTGCCGTCCCGCACGTGCTCAATGATGGCTGCAGAGCAAGAAGCAGAGAGGTTGGGTCCTGCTGCGTAGGGGCTCAGCGGGAGCTGTGGAGCTGGAGCCAGCTCTCTGGGGTGAGAGGGTGCCAGGAACAGCAGGGGACAGGGACAAGCCCAGGCAGTGAGGGCCAGAGTTGGTGGCAGCTTACCATTGACTGGCTTCTGGTGCATGGAGTCCACGAAGTGCCGGGGGTTTTCGATGGTGTACTTGAGATCCCGGATGGTGTGGGAGCCCGTTCCCTCGCTCCACATGCCCTTCTTGGCACTCCTGGCCTGCTCCTCCAGCTCGGCCAACCTGCTCTGCTCGGGGCTGCAAGGACAGGACGAGACGCGGTGAGGTCAGGCTGCCCGCTCCTGCATGTTTTAGCGCCAGGAACATCCATCTTCCAGGCACTTTTCTGGATGCTTTAGTGATTTGATCGCTTACATCTAGAAAAGGCACCGCCTGGGTGAGCAGGTGAGCGATGCTCCGTGCTGCAACAGCACCGTAAATCAAACCACGTCCCTCCAGCACAGCAGCTGCACCATCGGTGCCCGAATCCCTCATCCCCAACAGATTGGGGAGGTTGAGCCTGTGCAAACCTTTCAGAGGCTATTTTGTGGAAAGTCAGCAGCAGCTCCCGGCGTGGCACAGCACGTTTTAGGGGAGGAGGGATGGCAAACCCAGCTACGTGGCTCTCGTGCTGTACCAAACCACAAAATGCCACCGGTCCGGCACACGCAGGCAGCTGCCAAAGGCAGAGAGCAGCGGCAGCAGCCCCTTCCTCCCCGCCCTGCCACACGCAGCCATAACTCATTAAACAAATTTGGCGAGATTCGCATTTTAACATTCTTCAGCTCAGGGCAAAGCTGCAAACCTGACGAATCCCAAACGACCGCAGAAGTGCCCGACCTGAGCCACTGACGAGTGGCTGAGAGCCACCTCATCACCCACTCATTAATGCATCCTTTGAATTACGAAGAGCAAAAGCGGAGCCGCGCCGAGCTCCGGGCAACCTTTAATTGCAGGAAGCTCAGTCCTGCCCTTGCTGTGCTGCACCAGCCCGGCTGTGCGGGTGATGGAGCTCGTGGCCGCAGTGTCGCCAACCCCGAGGGGATGCATGTCACAAAATCATAGAACCATAGCATGGTTTGGGTTGGAAGGGAGCTTTAAAGGGCGTCTAGTCCAACCCTCTGCAGGGAGCAGGGACATCTTTAACCAGACCAGGTTGCTCAGAGCCCTCACCACCTTCATTGTAAAAAAAATCTTCCTAATATCTAATCTAAATCTCCCCTCTTTCAGTTTGAAACCATCACCCCCTGACCAAGAGCCCCTCCCCATCTCTCCTGTCCCCCCTTCAAGCCCTGGGAGGTGCTCTGAGGTCTCCCCTTTGGGAGCCTTCTCCCCTCCAGGCTGAACAGCCCCAGCTCTCTCAGCCTGTCCCCACAGGGAGCTGCTCCAGCCCCTGAGCATCTCTGTGGTCTCCTCTGGACCTGCTCCAACAGGTCCACATCCCTCATGTTGGGGACCCCCGAGCTGGAGGCAGACCTGCAGGAGGGTCTCACCAGAGCGGAGCAGAGGGGCAGAATCCCCCCCTCGCCCTGCTGGCCACGCTGCTCTGGGTGCAGCCCAGGTGCTGGTCCCAGTACAGACCCCTGAGAGACACCACTTGTCACTCATCTCCATCTGGACATTGAGCCATTGACCACCACCCTCTGGGTGCAACCACCCAACCAATTCCTCATCCACTGAACAGTCCACCCATCAAATCCATATTTCTCCAACTCAGAGAAGGGTGTTGGGGGGGACTGTGTCAAAGCGTACATCCACAGCTCATCTCTTGTCCACTGACGCAGTCACTCCGTCAGAGAAGGCCACAGGGTTGGCCAGGCAGGACCTGCCCTGGGTGAAGCCGTGCTGGCTCTCTGGAATCCCCTCCCTGTCCTTCAGCAGAGCCTCTGGAGGATCAGTTCCACGATCTCCCCAGTACAGAGGTGAGGCTGATCAGTCAGCAGCCCCCAGGGTCCTCCTCTCTACCCTTTTCAAACATGGGTGCACTGTTGCCCTTCTCCCAGTCGCCGGGGGCTTCACCCAACTGCGAGGACTTTGCAGGTATCACGGAGAGAGGTTGGCAGCTACGTCAGCCAAATCCCTCAGGACTCACGTCCAGGGCATGGTCACGGCCACATCCTGCGCCGTCACCACCGGGATCAGGGTGACCGGCTTCGCCAGGCGTGCTGCCCGCTGGGTGCACTTGTGGGAGGAGGTGGAAGGAGCAGGGCAGATCCCGTGAGCTCAAAGCCACCAGAAGGTCCCCATGGGGCTGCCCAGGACACCCCAGCACAAGCAGCAGATAACAGCACCCAACCTGCATCCCCATTTCAGCACAATGGTCCAGAAGAAGTCCAGAATGGTCCTGAGAAGTCGTGGGGAAGCAAATGCACAGGTGACCCCAGTCGCCACTCCGGCAGGGGCCAGGGGCTCCCCGAGGGGCTGCTCTGCTCTCCTGAGCTCCGTCACCACAAAACTCTCCTCCAACAGGATTGGTGTCGCGTGGGTTCATGGTCCCCCTTCAGCACAAGCCCCAGCAGGGTCCCAGGGGGACATTTCCAGCGGGAAGCAGGAGAAAGTCAGCGCAGAAACCCCAGGAGAGCAGCAGGCGGAGGCTCTCCTCCTTCGCTCCACCTCCGCAGCGACGCAAGAGGTGCAGATCCAGGACAGGGAGGCAAGAGCCAACTCCAGCTGCACCCCATCCATCCTTATCTGCCTCCACTATTCTCTCAGCAGCCCCTCCAGCACGGGTGCAGCAGCTTTTGCACCCCTTCCAAGCGCCACTGCCTTCTGGTGGTCCTGACCGTGCCAAAGCAGAGCCGGTGAGCTCTGCCAAGGGCACCCAGAGCCCACCAGCACCAAGCAGAGAGCACGTTCCCCAAGGGCTCAGGACAGGGACGGTGTCCCCAGGCAGGCAGGACCCACCACCAGCACTCCAAGCTTCAGCACTGGCAAGCCCGGGCACAAAAAAAAACCATCCTCACCCTTGGCAGCGCGCGCTGAATGTACAGGTTTGCAGGCTGCACCACCGAAAACACTGGGTGGAAAGCATCCAAGTGTGCCAGGGAACAGTTTTAGGAAGTGACACGGGCAATCTTCCAGCCCAGCAGGCACAGGAATGGAAACAGCGTCCGACCGGTATTTATAGCGGTGCCACAGAAACAACTCGCACCCCTGGAACAGGACAGGCGGCGCCGCGCCGGGGGGGATGTCGGCACGCCACAGCCCAGGCCAGGCTTCTCCCTCGCTCCGGGACGTGGCGAAATGTCAGCTCCAACGGCATCGGCATCGCAGCACCCGGGCGAGGGGCAGGAGCATCACAACATCACCACTCTGACACATTAAAGTGCCTCGACTCCACGCCAGGCGTTGCTTTCCAAGGGCTTAAGAACGATTAAAGGAGCTGGGGCTGTAGAGTGTGAAGCAGAGGAGGCTGAGGGGAGACCTCCTCACTCTGCAACGGCCTGACAGGACCTTGGAGAGAGGTTGGGGCTGGTCTCATCTCACGGGTAATTGGTGACAGAACCAGAGGGAACGGCTTCAGACTGTGACAGGGGAGGCTGAGACTGGGCAGTAGGAAAAAATTTTTCCCAGCAAGAGCAGTCAGAGCTTGGCACAGGCTGCCCAGGGAAGGGGTGGAGTCCCCACCCCTGGAGGTGTTTAAAGGTCGTTGAGATGTGGGGTTGGGGGAGATGGTTTAGGGGTGAGTTTTGCAGAGTAGGGTCAGTGGTTGGACTCGATGATCCCAGGGGGCTTTTCCAACCTGACTTGATTCTGATTTTCTGCCCCACAGCTCTGGTGCTTCAGTATCCAGGGCAAGGAGACACCTGACCCCCCCCCCCCCCCGCCACTGCCCCAAGCCTAAAGACAAGGTGTCACCAGGCTGGGACACTGAAATCTGGGCGCTGCAGAGAGTGGAGGAGCAGCTCCAGAGCCGCAGAATCCAACGGCTCTATGCCTGGGGGCAGTCACCGCAGAGGATTGGCGCGGCCACGCAGCACGGGCTCGCGGCGTACGTACTTGTTGGCTCGGATCCCCTCCCGGCGGGAGGCCAGTCCTTCGGCTACGAGGGACTCGGCGATGTTCTCACCGCTCGTATCTGTGGAGAGAGGAGGAGAGGAGTCAGCGAGAGGAGCCGCCGGCATGCGGGGGCAGCCCGGAGGCACGACGACCTTGGTCCTGGAAAGCATTCCCAAGAAATTTCAGCTAAGAAACACCGGAGCAAGGCTCCCGTCACCAGCCCCGTGTCCCAGCAGCTCAAGGCATCGAGCGGAGCAGCCCAGGGCTCTCCTGGCGACACTGTCTCCCCCCAGACCAGGGCTCAGCAGCCGGGAAAGCGGGCACATCCAGGGGGTGGCAAGGCTTGCTGTCACCCAGGATGGTCGCTGTGGGAAGGGGACATCCTCAGCGCCCGGGGTGGGGGGCAGGCAACACCCACCCAGCCCCAAAGGGGCTCTGGTTTTCCAGCAAAGGCTGAGCTGTCAGCAGGAAGCATCCTTTGTCTGCAGAAACTTTCACAGCCCCCAGGGAGGCGGGGGACAAACGTCAGCATTTGGAGGGGAGGATCCCACGCTGGGGAGAGCAGATAAAGAAGAAAATTTGGGCAGAATCCCTTAGAAGGGAGGGTGCAGAGCTGCACAGCCCCCAGCTGGCAGGGATGGGGTGTAGGGCACTGCCTGGACCCCCACTCTTCCCCAGTCCCCCCCCAGTGAGCGATGGCAAGCCCCCAGCCCGCCCGAAGGCCCGAGCCGCAGACAGCTGCTGCACCGCTGCCGGGGAAGCTGTCGCAGCGTTTCCACATCGATAGCATTTAAACCTTGACAAACTTCATCAGGCAACGTTTTCTGCTTCATTTCTCACCTCCACGGTGTGCCAGCCTGTGATTTAACAATAGGGGTGACACCTACACGGGAGGCACAGCACAAGAGGCCTTAAGGTGGCACACAAGGAGGCTGCAGGTGACTGGAAAGGGGCACGTCGCCAATCGCGGTGTCACCGAACCAAAAAAAAAAACCCCTTTCAAGGTTTATTTGTGGGAGACTGCGCCGCCAGGAGCTGCCAAGATTCCTGCAGACGGGCAGCCGACGGGGTGGGAAAGCAGGGAGCAGCAGCTCTCCAAAACTATGATCCCCCCTCTGCAGGAGGGGATCCCCATCCCAAAGGGCTTCCCACTCCCTCAGCCCACGAGCAAACTGGAGGCTCGGGAATAAGCGTGGAGGTAACTTCAATATTCAGTTATTCACGGTCTCAGGGGACAGGCTCAGCCTGGCAGCACACACAGCCCCACTCCCCTTCCTCACAGCTTGGGGATATGGGGGGTTTTCACATTTCCACGCTGGATGGGGACCCCCACAGGGATGTGGGAGCTGCTGGGAAGCCAGCTGGGAGAGCTGGGTAACCCTCGCAGCAGCAATGAGGTCCTGGTGGAAAGAGGCTCCAGGCAGGTCCTGGCCACGTCCAGTGAAGGCTGAAAACCTCCAAGGAGAGAGCTCCAGCCTCCTCAGTGAGCTGCGGAGCCACGAACGCGCCTGCTGAGCCTCCGCAGCTGAAGACCAGAGTCAGCAGCAGCTTTCTGGCCGTGCAGCAGAGCTGGTGGCTGGCAACCTCTGTCCTGCCCAGCCAGAGACACCAGCGACTCCTGCCACGGACCCAAAGCAACCCTCTCCCAGCCACCACGGGCCACCTCCTTTCTCCCTGAGCCTCTGTGCAAATCCTGCTGGCTCCACTCGTGCCACGCTGCCTCGGGATGAACCCAGCCCACAGCAGTGAGCGACTCCCGGGCATTCACTGCTCGAGTCAACCTCCTGCCTTCCACCGTGGGAAAGGCTCCGAGCGCTGCGGAGACGCCAGAGAGCACGTTGTCCCAAAGGGGTGACTTTAAACGTGCTTACAAACAACAGCTGATGGCCTCACTGCAATACGCAGAGGATGCCACAAGTTACAATCCTTTGCGCTTCAGGCTGCTGTAACATCACAGATGTCATCCTGAACGCCCTGGGACAGAACTGCCCCAGGCTTCAAATTTTAGAAGCTGCGAGGTGTTCTCAAGGCACCCGCTCGCCTTCTCCAGCCCAGCCCTGCACAGTCAAGCCACAAGCAGTGGAGCCTGCAGGGATATGGGGCCAAGAGCACTGGAACCCCCCCCAGTTTGCACTGGAGCCACCCCAGGGGATGCACACCCCAAACTCAGCAGCCCCCAAGCTCCTTTACAGCCCCTTGCACGCGTCTGCTCCATCCCTCCTTTCCCCCACGCAAAGAGTTACCTCCCTGAGCTTCTCAGGGAGAGGAGGCTGGCAGGGAGCTCTGGCTGAGCCTGACTTACCCCCCAGTGCTATCCCAGATATCCCAGTCCTGGGGCTGTCCCGGCTCCGCACCAACTCTGGTGAGCACAGGCTCACTCAGCGCATCTCCTGCCCCGTGCCGAGTCGGCACATCCACCCACCCCAGCCCTGGTGAGCATGAGCCCACCCACGTCGAGCAGATCTCGTCCCCCTTCTTCAAATTCAAGGGCCAAGCGAACTCTAACCAGGAGGTAATCCCGGCCGAGCAGAGTGGCACGGTCCAGAAGCTGGCAGCAAAATGCTGTCACCTCTACACCACTTACTGTCACCACGCTGAGGACTAACCGTGGGGAGAGAGCCCAAAAACCCATTTACCAGCACGGCTGGAAGAAAATCAGCTCGGACTGTTGGAGGAGGGGATGCAGCACCAAGCAGAGTGCAGTCCTGTGTCGTGCTTGTCATGAGAGGGGTCTTAACCAGAGCCAAGCCCACCCTGCCAGCACCAAGAAGGCAGCCTGCGGGCATCGTGCCGCGCTTGGGCTGAGCGGCCGGGCCAGGCTTCGCTCCCGGCGCTGCGTGGTATCCTCAGGGAACACCAGGGAGCTGGATCCTTTGGGGAAGTTTCAACCAGCCCGAGACGAGCGGATTTGTAACAGCGAGGGGCTAACCTGTGGGAATTCACCCGCAGTCCACACGAGCTGCGGTGCGTCAACCAACCGGCTCCGCGCAGCCCTGCGGGCAGCCGGGATTGCTGTGGGGGCATCACTCCCCCTCCAAAAGCTGGAGCTCCCTGGAGAACCAGGTGTGCATGCTTCTGCATCCCAATTCACCCTTTCCAGCTCTCCCTCGCCACACACCCTGCAAACCTCGCTGCAACGCTCCTCACCAGCCCCTCAGACGGACCCCTCGGCACTCACCTTTCCCCAAATACACCATCCCGTACTCCCGGCCCTGCGGGGTCTTGTACTCCACGGTGAAGCAGACCTCCTTCCCGATCAGCTTCTTCCGCAGGAACTCACGAGCCGGGAACCCCCAGGGCTGGAGGGGAAAGAAGTCGCCGTGAGCCAACGGGTTAAATGCAGCCAGGGGGCTCCCAGCCTGGAGGCTGTTTGCAGCCCCCGAGCTCGTGGAGGAACAGACCTTGTTACTCCGCAGGAGAAACACCCCCTCTCTTCCCGGTGAAAAAGGTCACAGGTGCTTTTCCAGCCAGCCCAAGCTCTCCAAGCACAGTCAGACCCATCTGCTGAGCTCAGGAGAGCTCCTCGAGCAGCCCCAGAACCCTGGGACACAGCGAGGGCTCCTCCAGCTCCTGCCCGAGGCCACGTGGGCGCCCGTGGCGAAGGAACAGAGTGGGACTGACCACAGCAGCCACGCCAAGCAGGCTCTCACGTCGCCCCCCCAGCACCTCCTTGCACCGAGGCAGGAAGGTACCAGAGCCCCGGCGAGCTCAGCCCCGCTCCGCCGCAGCGGGTGGGTGGGGAACGCGGTCCGGAGGAGAGAACATGACGTGCTCGCAAACAATTAGCAAACCTGACAGGCGTAATTTTTTAAAAAAGAGTGACATTTAAAGGCTGAAGCAGTGTTTAGAAGACAAACTCCCCAGGGAGAGCAATTAGCTGCCAGCGCTCCGCGCCACCCCCGGGGCTGGGAGGATGGGTGGCCGGGGTTGGGTCCCCTCCGACACAAACTCACCGCTGCCAGCACAGGCAGCCCTGCCTGCACCCAATCTGCCAAAGCAACACCCTTGCTGCCTCTTTAGCCCCTGCCCCAGGCCAGGAAAAGCCCCGAAGAGGAAGCTCGAAAGCTCCAACACCTTCCCCTGGTGCTGCAGACCTTGCCTGGTCCTCGCTAGCGGGCAACAACTGCCCTGTCCTGGGCAGGTGTGCGACCCTAGCAGGGTGAGGAAGGAGAAATCCGCCCCAAAAATCCACACTGAAGGGCTGGAGCAGGGAAAAGGATGACTGAAGGGACAGTTTTATCCTGCAGCTGCAGTGCTCCCCATGCGCCTGAGCCAAGGTGAGGAGGGAGCTGGCTGTGCCCCACCAGGTCTGGGAACAGGCAATACCTCACGCAACGGCCAAGATACGGGTGCTGTCACCTGCAGAGCTGGGCCAGCAGCCTGGAAGACCTCCTGTCCAGCTCAGCCCACGACCCTCGGGGCAGGGAGGGGCACATAACACCGCTCACGGGGGTACCCACCTCGTCTAGGGTGTCCTTAGCATCCGGCTGGCCCGCGGCGGCGCGGCGCGCCAGGTTGCCGGCGCGGATGTTGCTGAGGTTGATTTGGCGCTCGGGGGGCGGCCCGCCTCGGGGCTGCCCGCGGACGATGATGGCACAGCCTGACAGCACCTGCGGGGAGGCAGAGGGGTCACGGGGGGTCCCCCGGCAAAGGAGAGCAGCCGGGAGGCAAGAGATGACGGAGCTGAGCGCGCAGATGGGGTCACCCAAACCGGACCTCTCCCCCTCGCACGCCGTCACAGGAACCAGCCCTGCAAAAACCCCGGGGTCCCCCAAAAGCTCTGTCCCCATAAAAGACCCCCAAAACCACCCCCAGCACTACTGAGCAAAGGCTCAGTGCTCAATACTCAAGGGCTCCGAGGTTTCATCACTGTAATTAACCTTAATCTTTAATTTACAGGGGAAATACGTGAGATGCCGTAACTGTTTGCTCCCGCCTGCCAGCCCAAGACACGCTCCTCCTCGACGGCAAAAGCCCAGAGCTGCAGCTGCAGGGCACAAAGGGTTAACGGCCGTCACAGGAACGGCCAAAAAATGGCAAAAAGCGGGGTCAAAAGGAGAAGACAGGAGAAGGCAGACACGGAGCAGCTCTTTCGGTTAGCTGGAGACTCACCAACGCAGGGCTCCAGCTCCAAATCTAGGGCCATGAGGAGGAAATCGTGCCTCAGGAGTTATTAAAAAAAAACAAACAAAATAAAACCACCCCAGAAAGTTCCAAAAGTTGCGATGGGAACGGCAGCGGAGCACACGGCTGGCACCACCCCGAAGCAGAGAGCCAGGGACCTCCAGCTCTCCGGGGTAACACCCCGGGCAGGGGTTTTGGGCTGGTCGCTGGGGAAAGGGGTGCCCCCGGTGGTCCCCTGCCCCGGGCAGCACGTGGCCCCCCCCCAGGAGCCGGTGCCCACCGTGCACGGCCCCCGAAATCACACCACAGATCCGCATCCCCTCGGAGGGAGCGGGAGGAGCCGGGTGAGGTTTCTCCCCATAAATCTGCTTGTGGGGCACGAGATGGTTCAGGGATCCCCACGGCGCCGAGGAGCTAAAGCACCGGGTCCCCAAACCTCCGGCACCCCCAGATTTGTCCCTGCAGCAGGCTCCGGGGCGGCGGGACACTGCAGATGCCAGGGAGGGAACCTGGGGACCTGGACATCCCGGTGGCAGCTGCCAGACCCCAACGTTCACCCTTCGGGTCTCCGCTGCCGGTAGGAGACACGGAGGGGCTCGGGGACCCCCGTCCCCCCGCTCCTTCTTGCGGGGACACCGGCGGCACGGGAGGGAGAAGAGGGAGAGGAGCAGGTGGGGTCGCCGGTGTCCCCAGGGGATGTCCCCGCTCAGGCTGCCGGGGAATCCCGAGCTTCCTCGGGGCTGCGGGACCACCGCGGGCGGGACCCGAAAGCTTCTCCCTCCCCTCCCCAGCAGCCGGGGCCGGGCTGGGGGAGCTCAGGGTGCAGCCCCCGCCCCGCACCCCCTGCCCGGGGTGTCCCCAGCCTGCCGGGGGGGGGGGAGGGGAACGCGGGGGCCGTGGCGGAGCAGCACCGGAGCTCCGAGGCCCGGGCAACCGAGCGCGGGGCAGAGGCCAGGGAGCACCGGAAGGCCCGGCGAGGCCCAGGGGGCACAGCACGAGGCTCCGGGGGCAGCGGAGGAGGGTCCCGGGCACCGGAAGGGGCTGCTCGGGGCGGGGGGGGGGGGGGGGGGGGGGGGGGGAGGTGCCGGTTACCGGGACTGGAGGCGGGCGGGGGAGAGCAGCCCCGGGGAGGGAGGGGTGTCACGGCGGCGGGAGGCGGGGGGGGGGTGCTGAGCGCCGGAGGGGGCTGCAGCCCACGGGCCGGGCCGGCGGAGCCCTTACCATCTTGACGATGCCGCGCTGGACGGTGAGGGGCGGCGCGGAGCCGCCCTGCCCGGGAGCGGCCGCGGAGGCCATGGCGGGGCGGGGGCGGCGGACGGAGCGGAGCGGGCCCGGGGCGAGCGCGGAAGGGAACGGCGGGGCGGCACCGGCCGGGGGCGGGGCCTCTTCGCAGGGAGGCGTGGCCGAGCTAAGGCCACGCCCCTCCGCCCGGCTGGGAGCCAACGGGAGGCCGGCCCCGCCGCCCGCTCCGCCCCGCCCCTCCGCGTCCTGGCCAATGGCCGCGCTCGGTGCCGCAGCGCCGGCCCGAGAGGCCGCCGCGGGGGGGTGACGTCACGCGAGGCCCCGCCCCCCCCGAGTCCCGCCCCTCGGGGCCAGCGGAGGAGGAGGAGGGGGCGGGACTTCCGGGGCACGCGGCGCCAGGGACACGTCGGCAAAGGCCGCCCGGGCTTCCCACGTGGCTTCCCGCCGCGCGGGGCCAGGGGGCGGGGCCTGGGGCGGGACACGCCCCCTCGCGTCACCCGCCCGCGCCGCGCGCGCCGGGAACGGGCGGGAGCCGCGGCCGCGGGAAAAAGCGAGCACGGGAGGGGTCGGGGGGCCCGAGGCTCTGGGGGGCAGCCCCGCGGCGGGACCGGGGGTCACCCGGCACGGCCCCGGGGGGCAGCCCCGCGGCGGGACCGGGGGTCACCCGGCACGGTCCCGGGGGCGAAGCTCCACGGCGGGACCGGGGGTCACCCGGCACGGTCCCGGGGGCGAAGCTCCACGGCGGGACCGGGGGTCACCCGGCACGGCCCCGGGAGGCAGGGGGCTCCGGGGGGCAGACCGACGATGGGGCCGGGGTTTACCCAGCACGGCCCCACGGAGGGTCCTGGGGGAAGCCCCACGGGGGGACGGGGGTCACCCGGCAGGGCCCCACGCGGGGCCAGGGAGCGGGAGTCACCGTCCCCTAGCGTGCTGCCGTGGGGGTACCGGGTTTTCCCACAGCACTGCCCCGCGGAGGGCGTTTCAGGGAAAGTGGGGTTCCCAGCCCCACGGAGGGGGGGTCCCCCGGTGCAGCCGCACAGGGGGGGATCCCTCAGCACCTCCCCACAGGAGGGTGGGGGTCACCCCATGTGTTGCGAGGGAGTGGGCTCCCCATGCTGGCTCCCCGCCCTCCGCCTTCTCCCTCAGCAGCTCGGTTCCCACTGGGTCATCCCCGGGTCCCCCAGCACCACGAGCCACACTCGGAGGGGGGGGGGGGGGGGCGCAGGGTCACCCCCCCGGTACCTCTGCCCCACTGCGCCGAGGCAGAAGCGGGGGGCAGCCAGAGGCTCCTGGCCCCGGCAGCTCCTGCCGACCCCCAAGCAGCAGTTTGGGGGGAAAAGGGGAGGAGAATGGGGGACCCCACCTGCCCCCTCTGGGCGTGGGCAGCAGCACAGCGGGTCCCTGCTGCCCCATGGGTCATCCCCAAGGTCACCCCCCATCCCGCTGCCCCACAGACACCCACACCCCACCAGGAGGCTGCGGTGCTGACACAAGGCAGGGTCCATCTCCCCCGTGTCCTCAGCCACCTGAGATCACCCATCATGATCGCGCCCTGGATGTCCTCCTGGGGACACTGGCACGGCACAGCCCACCTCACTGTCAGGGCTGTGGGTGCTGACCTCACACCTCTGGGTGACCCCAAAAACCCCCCGTCTGGAGCAGAGCGAGTGCAGGGCTAGGACCTGGGGTCACTCCCACTCTTCCCTGGTGTGCCACACCACCGCCGCGGGCACAACATCCAAGCCAGCAGCTCCGGCAAACAACCGTCCAGCTGGGCGTTCGTGGACGGACAAGTGCTCTGCCTCGCGTGGGAGGTGATTCAGAGATGCCCCTGGTGCTTACCCAGCCGGAGATGCTGTCCGTGGCCGTGCCATTGCCCGTCATGGCATTCGGTGGCAGCCCTGAGGTGCGCCCATCACCGCAGTGCCGGGGCAGGACTGGCTCCTCGCACCCCTGCCGCAGCCGCCGCTCGGCTCAGCGCCGCTCGCCTCTGCCGGCTCGGAAACCGGCAGCCCGGCGCTGAGTCGTGTCATTTGTGGGTGGTAGAAAATGATTATATTCTTTTTTTTCTTTTTTTTTTTTTTTAAGTGGTCACGTAGGGAACCCAGGCAATCGCATCGCTGCAATCCCCGCTCCGGGGAACAGAGCGGCACCGGCTGATGTGACGGTTGCACTGAACACATCAGGGCTCTGCAGGTGTGTCTCGTGGGGGGTCAGGGCCGTGCCACCCCGCTGCCACCTTCTACATTTTGCACCCCTAAGGTTAACGATGTTCCTTCCATGCAGGGTTTGTTTCCCGCGCGCGAAGCCTGGTGGCGGCGGTGGCCCCAGGGTTTCGCCCCGACACGGTGCTGCCCTTCCTGCATCCTCCCACCCTGGGTCTGGCTGAATCCTCCTCCCAGCTCGCTCCCCTCCTGCTGCAACCCTCCACTGCTTTCCATTTTCTTGCTCTGGCTCCTTTTATGACAATTTATTTCTTTCTTTGTCCTCTCCCTCTTTGTTAATGCTTTGCACCATGATTCACGAGCACCAGGGCGAGAGCTCGCGCACCAAGGGCAGGAAATCCTCTGTGCAAAAACCTGGCAAAACTGCTCTGTTACCCCAAAATTATGGCCTTTCTGGGCCCACTCCTCATCGTGCCGCTGTCCCAGCTCGTGGCTGCGTCCCACCAGGCTGCACCTGGGGAGGTGAAGAAGCACAGCACAAGCTCCAGCACCAGCTTCAGGTTTGGTGAAGGCGTCTTCAAGCTACAAGATTACTCCTTTTAACCAGAATATTTTAATAATCATCTTTTTTTGATTGAAAAGAAAGTTAAAATGTAGGTGGAAATGCTTAGATAAAGTAGGTTTCCTCGGTTGGGTGACTCATCCGAGCTTTTAATTTTCCTGTGTGCTTTCTGGAGGAGAAAAGGAAGGTTTTTTTCCAGCCATCTTCAGTGCTCAGTGAGGAACGAGGTCACCTGCTGCAGCAATAAAAGGCCAGAGAGATGCAGAACAGCCTCAGACCTGTAGAAAGGAGCAATGGAGAGGGGGGGGGAAAGCTCCTCTCCTCTCCCGTTAGAGCTTCCCTCCCTCATCTCCTCCTGGAAATGCCCGGTTGGCTCGAGGTTCCCAAGGGCTCACCCATCCCAGAGGAGCTGCCCGTCACCCTCCCGCGCCTCCACCCCGTTCTGGAGCATCCTGGCACTTTGCACGGGACCCCACTGGTGCCACCACCCTCGTTGGCCAGAGAGCACCCACCGTGGTGGGCGATGCTCAGCCCCTCACGGCTGCGTCCCCAACGACCAGCATGGCTCTCGGCTGGAGTGAGGGCAGAAAAACAGCGACAGGCTGTCAGAGCACCTTAACGACACAGTCTCCTCCTGACAGGGGTGGTCCCTTGTCCCTGGGGGGTGCACGTTTCCTCTCCTGTGTCCCTTCCCAGCTGTGAGACCCCAAACTCCATCATGTTCCCATTTCCTCAGTGTGAGCCCAGGGACCAGAGCCCTGAGCCCAGTGGCTCCAGTCCAGAGAAGGGCAACAAAGCTGGGGCAGGGGCTGGAGCCCAAGTGTGGGGAGGAGCGGCCCAGGGAGCTGGGGCTGCTCAGCTGGAGGAGAGGAGGCTGAGGGGAGACCTTCTCGCTCTCTGCAGCTCCCTGGCAGGAGGGGGCAGCCAGGGGGGTCGGGCTCTGCTCCCTAGGAACAAGTGATGGGACGAAAGGAAACGGCCTCGAGTTGTGCCAGGGGAGGTTTAGGTTGGACATTAGGGGAAATTTCTTGACTTGAAGAGTGGTGAAGAGTTGGAACAGGCTGCCCAGGGTAGTGGTGAAGTCACCATCCCTGCAAGTGTCTAGAAAACACGTAGACGTGGCACCTGGGGACATGGTTTAGTGGTCATGGGGGTGTTGGGTTGACGGTTCAACTTGATGATCTTGGAGCTCTTTTCCAATGTTAACGATTCTATGACCTCCCAGTGTGGGGACCAAGGGACCGTTGCCCCCCGCTCTGGCTCGTTAGTGCTGACAAACATCACCCATCATCATGAGGGAAGCTGCTCATCACCCCTTTCCCAGGCCAGGGCTGTCTCCAGCCTCCCAAAGGGAGGAAAAGTCTTTTGGACATCTCTGATGGGATCAAGGATGGGACTTTGGGAAGGGAACTGGTCCCCAAACCTCTGCTCAGCTCCGGACCCATGGCTGGGAGCTGTCCTGTAGAGCTGCTCTGCCCCAAGCTGCAGCAGTGCCAGGCAGCGTTGTCCATCCCAGTTTCTCCCAGGGGGCACACAGGGAGAGGAAATCCCCAAAAGTGTGTCCTCAAGGTCCTTCTGTCACCCACTTTGTTCCCCAGGGAGCTCCCCAAGCCCCAGGTATGTCCCAGGACAGAGCATCCTGCAGTGAAACTCCCCAAACCCAGCCACGGGGACACTGAGGAGTCTCTTTCCTGGGTAGGGAGAGCTCAGCGATGCCCAGACACCTGCAATGCCACAGAATCACAGAATCACAGAATGTTACGGGATGGAAGGCACCTCTGGAGATCATCTCGCCCAACCCCCCAACTCTGACCTCTCCGTCCCCACGGCAGCCCTCCCACGACCTATCCAGAATCATAGAATCATCATAGAATGGCCTGGGCTGGAAGGGACCTCAGAGATCATTTTAATCCAACCTCCCTGTTGTGAGCAGGGACGCCACCTCTCGACTAGGTCAGGCAACACACATGAGAACCGAACGGGAATCGAACCCGCAACCTTAGTGTTTCAAGCACCACGCTCAACCCACTGAGCTAAACCGGCTAATGCTCATTATCAGCTTGCAAATTTGCTGCACATCACAGGGGGAAAAAAAATGATTTAACAGCAGAACCAGCATCCCACTGCCCAGTGCCACGTGTAACCTCGGGCTCTCTGCGCAAAGAGGCTGCGCCGGAGAGACGAGAGCTGGCGGCACGGAGCGCGCGTGCTTGGGCTGTTTCGTTTGATTGCAATTAATGAACGCTCGTCAGAGCTCGCTGTTCCCCATGGATGGCATTTCCTGTCAGTTGGGAATGAGCTCCTCGTGTGCCCAAGGGTTGCTCGCCGCGTTTCACGAAACGAGGAAAGTGCCAGGTCAAATGTGGTGCAGAGATGCCCTGTGTCACCACAGGGGCCTGATCAGCCAGACCTGAAATCGGCTTTAAAAAGGAGGTGAAGATGAAAACGGAGAAGAAGATGAAGATGAAAAAGAAGAGGAAGACAAAGACAAAGACGAAGACTAAGATGAAGAGAAAGATGAAGATGGAGATGATGAAGATTAAGAGGAAGATGAAGATGAAGAAGAAGAGAAAGACAAAGACAAAGAAAAGAGAAACATGAAGATGGAGATGGAGACGAAGACAAAAATGAAAAA
The DNA here is from genome assembly GCA_020746105.1 of Trogon surrucura. Taxonomy (NCBI): domain Eukaryota; kingdom Metazoa; phylum Chordata; class Aves; order Trogoniformes; family Trogonidae; genus Trogon; species Trogon surrucura. Next base: position 221,298,660 of record CM036617.1, read on the forward strand.
GAAGAGGAAGACGAATACAAAAAGATGAAGAGGAAGAGGAAGATGGAAATGAAGATGAAGATAGAAATGAAGACAAAGATAGCAATGAAGATGAAGATGGAAATGAAGACGAAGATGAACATCAAAATCAAGAAGAAGAGGAAGATAAAGATGAAGACGAAAAAGAAGATGACGTTGAAGACAAAGATGACAATTAGGATGAAGACAATGAAGATGATGAGGATGAAGATGAGTATGATGATGAAGACAAAGATGTTGAGGAAGGTAACAATAAAGATGAAGGCCAGGATGGACGAGGCCTTGAGCAACCTGGGCTGGTTAAGGGCATCCCCGCCCATGGCAGGAGTGGAGCAGATGATCTCTGAGGTCCCTTCCAGCCTGAGACACTCCAGGATTCTGTGATTCTATGAAGACGAAGATGAAGACAAAGATGACGAAGATGAAGACAATGACAGTGATGAAGACAGTGACAAAGGTGAAGAAGAAGACAAAGATGAAGACAATGACGAAGATGATTGATCCCCTTGGCTGGAACCCCATCCCGTTCAAACCCCCCGACACACCAGCAGCCCCGGTAGACACCACGTCGCCGCTGAGCTGGTGCCACTCCAGCGTGTCCCTCGCCTGGGACATGCCCTCCCTTTGGGATGCCTGAAATTCCGCCCTCACCTCCGCAACTCCCCTGACAGGCTCCAGCTTCTGCCAGTGGTGAGAGCGGGGACCTGGGTGCTGGTGGGAGCTCCTCTGGGGCAGGAGAGCCAGACGCCGGCTCCTGCATGTCGGACTCTGCCTGGTGTGAAATACCGAGAGACCCAAGGGCTGCCCTGGGGTGCCACCGCTCGCGGGGATGGGACGTGGCTGTGAAAAAGCAGAAATCACCCTTCCTGTGCCACAGACTGTCCCCGCCTTGCTGGCAGCCCTGCCTGCCATCCGGCACCAAAACCTCTGCTCCTGGTGGAAAATCACCCATTAGCAGGGCAAAAACTCCTGGCAAAGGAAGGCTCCCCCTAGGGCTAGGTGGTTAATTTTCTAATCTTTCATGCATTTGGGTTTATTCCCATGCTGGAGGGCAGGGACTGTCCTCAGCAGCGCTGTGACCTGCTATGATGGTGTGAAAATACCCAACAAAATCCTGAGTTTCCTAGATCTGAGTTCAGGTCTGGCTTTTCACTTTTTACCCTCCCTCATCCTCCCTCTCACTCTGTGCCAAGCAGCACCTTGGGCACAGCTCACATGACCGTTAAACCCCATCCTCAAGTGCCGCATCTGCACATTTATGGAACACCTCCAGGGGTGGGGACTCCACCACCACCCTGGGCAGCCTGTGCCAGGGCCTCACCACTCCTTCAGTAAAGAAACTTTCCCTAATGTCCAACCTAAACCTCCCCTGGTGCAACTTGAGGCCATTTCCTCTCATCCCATCGCTTGTTCCTTGGGAGCAGAGCCCGACCCCCCTGGCTGCCCCCTCCTGCCAGAGAGCTGCAGAGAGCAAGAAGGTCTCCCCTCAGCCTCCTCTCCTCCAGCTGAGCAGCCCCAGCTCCCTCAGCCGCTCCTCCCCACACTTGGGCTCCAGCCCCTTCCCCAGCTCTGTTGCCCTTCTCTGGACACGCTCCAGCACCTCCAGGTCCTTCTTGTTGGGAGGGGCCCAAACCTGAATCCAGGGATTGAAGTGCCAAGCCCAGGTGGACAAAACTTGCCCTGGCCCTGCTGGCCACACCAGGGCTGATCCAGGCCAGGATGTCATTTGCCTTCTTGGCCACCTGGGCACACTGCTGGTTCAGCTTCAGCCGCTGAAGGTGCCTGCTCCTTGCAGCAGGACCCAAAGTGAGGGTGTGGGCAGGGGTAGCTGGAGCTGGCCTGGCTGCTGCAGCTCCTGGGTCCCAGGGAGAGAGCTCTCCTGGAGCTGAGATGATCAGGAGCTGCTGAGAGGTGACACTTTGGTGCCCCTCAGCCACCACACAGCATGTGATGGCGCAGTCAGCCAGGAAGTGATCAGCCAGCAAGGTCTGTGGGCCACTGGGCTAGTACCACCATGTGCCAGCTGCTGAAAAGCCAGGCAGCCCAGCATCCTTGTTCTTCCCCTGGGATGCACAGCATCTGCATCTCATCTCTGGGATGCTCAGCATCCTTGTCCTTCCTCTGGGGTGTTCATCATCCTTGTCTGGGGAAGCTCAGCATCCTCGTCCTTCCCCTGGGATGCTCAGCATCCTCGTCCTTCCCCTGGGAAGCTCAGCATCTGCATCTCATCTCTAGGATGCACAGCATCCTTGTCCTGCTCCTGGAAAGCTCACGATCCTTGTCCTTCCCCTGGAATGCTCAACATCTCTGCCCTGTCCTCCCTGTCCTCAATCTCACTTCTGTCTGAGAACAGCACAGCATCCCCATCTTTCCCCAGGACATCCCGGCACACCCCCATTTTCCCCAGGTATCACTCCTTCCTCCAGCCCCATTCCCATTTACGCCCCCCCGTGGTGTGAAGGTGGTACCTGAAGGCTGCCGGCACTGGGTGTGGTGAGGGCACTGCCGGAGTCCCGTCTGCTGGCAGCAGAGCCCTGACCAGAGACAAGGTCATGGCACGAAAAGTCCAGGCAAGCAGGAGCCCGGCTCAGTGACTAACTGACATTCATAGTGTTGGATCTAAACCAAAGCCGAGGTCCTGGGACCAGCATTGGCATCCTGGAGTAGAGGACGTGGAGAGCCTGACCCAGGGTCCCTGCACACCATCAGGTCCTGGCACAGAAGGTGCCTGCCCAGGCCCAGGGGAAGGCAGGAGAGCAGGGGCTGACATCCCTCCCTAGCTCTTGCCCAACCCCATCCCTCCGCCCTGGTCCTTGTCCCCAGACCACCCCTCTGTGCTGCGCACCAGTGCTGGCTGCACTTCGCACCACAGAAGAAATGTCTGCAAAAAGCTCCTCCCTGAGGTGTGGAGGAAGGTGGCTGGGAGGAGATGTGCAAGAGAACAACCAATGCAGGTGACAACATGGGGCCTGGAGCATCTCTCGTCCTCTCCATACCTCTGCCTCCATCTCTTCACCTCTCCATCTCCCCGTGTCTCCACCTCTTCACCTCTCTGTTTCTCCATTTCACCATCTTTTCATCGCTCTGTCTTTCCACCTCTCCATGTCTCTATGACTAGACTTCTCCATCTTTCAATTTCTCCCTCTCTACCACTCTCCATTTTGCCAACTCTCCATTTCTCCACATCTCCACCTCTCCCTCTGTCTCTCCAAGTCTGCATCTCTCCACCTCCCCACTTCTCTGTCTCTCTCTATATTTCTCCTCTTCTCCATCTCTCCATCGATGTCTCGGTCTCTCCACACCTCCACCTCTTCACATCTTCATCTCTCCAGCTCTCCAGCTCTCTCCAGCTCTCCACCTCCCCATCTCTTCACATCTCCATCTACCTCTATTTCTCCAGCTCTCCATCTATGTCTCCAGCTCCCCATTTCTCCACCTCTCCAACTCTCAATCTCTCCACCTCTCCATCTCTCCTTCCCTGCCTCCCTCTTTCCACTTCTCCATCTCCCCACCTCTCCACCTCTCCCTCTCCAGCACTCCATCTATCTCTCAACCTCTCCACCTCTCCATCTCTCCACATCTTCACCTCTTCACCTCTTCATTTCTCCACCTCTCCACATTATTCCTCTGTCTCTCCAGCTCTCCATCTCTTCACATCTCCACGTCTCCACCTCTCTGCATCTTCATCTCTCCAGCTCTCCATCTGTCTCTTCAGCTCCCCATTTCTCCACCACTCCATCTCTCCATCTATCTCTCCATCTCTCCATCTCTCCACCTCTCCCTCTCTCCATCTCTCCATCTCTCCATTTGTCCACCTCCCCACCTCTCCACCATTCCCTTGCTCCACCTCTCCATTTATCTTTCTATTTCTCCACCTCTCCATCTCTCCTTCCTTGCCTCCCTCTTTCCACTTCTCCACCTCCCCACCTCTCCACCTCTCCCTCTCTCCAGCTCTCCATCTATCTCTCAACCTCTCCACCTCTCCATCTCTCCACATCTTCATCTCTTCATCTCTTCACCTCTTCATTTCTCCACCTCTCCACATCATTTTTCTCTCCAGCTCTGCATCTCTTCACGTCTCCACTTCCCCAACCTCTCTGCATCTTCATCTCTCCAGCTCTCCATCTGTCTCTTCAGCTCTCCACCTGCCCATCTCTCCATATCTCCATTTACCTCTCTACATCTCCATCTCTCCACCTCTCCACCTACCTCTCTATTTTTCCATCTCTCCATCCATCTCTCCATCTATCTCTCCAGCTCTCCATTTCTCCATCTCTCCATGTCTCCGTTTCTCCACCTCTCCACCTCTCCACCTCTCCACCTCTCCACCTCTCCATCTCTCCACCTCTTCATTTCTCTGTCTCTCCATCTCTCCCTCCCTGCCTCCCTCTTTCCACTTCTCCACCTCCCCACCTCTCCACCTCCCTGTTTCTCCCACTTTCCTCCCTTCACCTCCCCCAACTTTCCTCCCCCGGGACGCGCCGCTCCCGTTCCCCGCTGCCCGTTAACGCCGCGCCCGAGCCGAGGACGCACCGCCCGGTGCTCGCCTCTCCTCTTTTCCCCGGGCTCTCGGGGCTTCCACCGCCCTCCCGGGGGCTCCGGGCGGCTCCGCGGGCTCCCCCCGCCGCCGGGGACCCGCTCTCCCCCGCTGCACCGGCCCGTGCGCCCCGCCGCTCCGCCGTCCGCCGCCGGTGCGCCCGCTCCCTGTGCGCGCACACCCGGGGGACCGCGCTCGCCGCTCCCGGTCCTCCCCCACGGGCACCGCCCGGCTCAGCCCGGCCGGGAGAGGAGGGGGGGGACACACCGGTGTGGCCGCCCCTCGGCCGCCCCCCGCACCCCCTCCCCGGTGCTGAGCCCCGCGCCGCGCTCCCCGGCGCCCTCGTTACGCACGGGGCTCGCCCGTCCCGGGGGGCTCCGTCGGGGCTCCCCGGGGGTCGAGATGGAGCGGAGGGGGGACCGGCGCCGCTTGCCACCGATCCATGCCCCTCGGGCAACGCTGCTCGGCTCCCACGGGTGGGTCCGGGCGGGGAGGGCTGGGGAGCCCCGGGGGGGCGGCGCGGCAGCTCCCCGGGGGCCGGGGCCGTGCCCGGGCCCCGCAGGGCCGTGGTTAATGTGTAATTCGGAGCATATGGTATTATCCAAAGGCGGGGGGTTGTGCGCTGAGAGCGGGGGCCGGGAGCGGGCTGCTAATAACGCTCGGTTGGTGGCGGGGCCGGGCGCGGAGGGCCGCGGTGTTGGACTCCCCACTGGCTAATATTTGCTCTTCAAATATTTTACTTGAAAGGTTTACAACTTTTTTTTTCTTTTTTTTTTTTTTTGTGTGTGTTAGGGTTTTGTGGTTATGTTTTTTTTTTTAATCTCCCAAGATGGGGGCCATCTGTGCCAGGCTCTCGGGTTGCACACCCGGGGGGTAGCGCTCATCCACCTTCTATTTGTTCAACACCCAAAAAAAAAAAAGAGTAATAAAACCAAATGTGGATTTACGATTGAATCCCAAGGCGCTTTTACCATATGGCGGTTCTGTCTGCCCCTGTTTGCTTTGACAGGGGAGCGGAGCCCCCCGGGGAGGGGGATTACCGGGGATGCTCCGGCCGTTTGCTGTCCACCGGGCGCCAGTGCTGAAATACCAAAGGCAACACCGGTACCGACACTCCGACGGAGCCCCTCGGCCGGGCATGTGCTGGGTGCAGCCACTCGTTACCCGTCGGGTCTCCCCTTCCTCCTCATCCTCCTCTTCCTCCTGCCCTGTGACATCACGGCCCCGCTCCCTCATCAACGGGCCCGACACCAGCAACCAGTTGGCACCGAGGAGGATTCCGGTTCAGCTCTTCCTTCGTGGTTCCACAGGTAAATCCTCACACCTAGAGATCGCACATGCAGTTGGTCTCTTCTCCCAATTAATAAGCAATAGGATGAGAGGAAACGGGCTCAAGCTGCATCAGGGGAGGTTTAGGTTGGGCATTAGGAAAAATTTCTTTACTGAAAGAGTGGTGAAGAGTTGGACCAAGCTGCCCAGGGCAGGGATGAAGTTGCCATCCCTGGAGGTGTTCAAAAACCGTGCAGACGTGGCACTTGGGGACATGATTCAGTGGTCATGGGGTTGTTGGGTTGGGATGCCCTTAGAGGTCTTTTCTAACTTTAATGGTTCTGTGATTCTAAGGCTGGATGCAGGAGGGGCTGCTCTGGGGCAGGGGGACTTGTGACTTATCCTCTGCAGCCGTGAGAATCAATTCCCAGCAGGAACTGGGCAGCAAACACAGAGAAATGGTTGGGCTTCCTCCAGGAACAATGCACTCTGGTCTAGCTCAGTCGAGTCTCATCTCATTTCCTCCTCGCTTCTTCGTGCTGCACAAAGACCAAGCTCAGCTTCCCTCCGAGATCCCTCAGCAGCACCTGACAGGGACCAGGAGCTCCCAGCTCACTTGGCTTTCCCAGTGCACCCTCCTTGGGGAAAGAAATCCACCCCCTGGAACAGCATGAGACAAGCCCTTGGCTGGGACAAAGATGGGGCACACCCGTGGGGACTGTGCTGGCCCCTGAGGGGACACATGATCTTCTAGTACCACTTGTCCTGCCTTCCAGGAGAAGCCTTGTGTGCTTTGTTCTGAGGAGATCCATCCAGAATTGCGTCTTCAGGGTCAGTGTCTCCAAACAACATTCCCAAGCTGTGCACGGGAAGCAGTGCCAAGGCTGCAGCGGGATTTGGGGACAGGAGGAGGGAAAGCCTCGTGCTGGGGGGTGTCCAGGAGTTTTTGAGGAGTTTCGGGTGAAGCCCTGGGTTAACCAGGAGTGCCAGACAGGCTGCCAGGCTTCGGCAAGGTGGCATCGGTGGCAGCAGCAGCCCTCAGTCTGTGTGGCACCACTGTGCCCGCCAGGGTCACAGGTGGTCCCAGAGGCACAAAAGGGACTTGGCCAAGTGTCCTGTGGGACCTGCTGCCATCGCGTCCCTGCTCTTAGTAAGTCCCCGAGGTGGGAGGAGGTGACAATCCCCCTGCAGAGCCCCGGGGGAGCAGCGGGCAGGATGGGCAGGGCAGCAGGAACGTGGGGCAGCTCCAGGGGCGTTGGGTGCAGTGGTTGGGTCCTGCATCCATGTCCGAATCCATGGGGCTGCCTTAGGTCAGGATGTGGAGGGAGGGAGGGAGGGTGCGTGGGGTGCAGACAGAAGAGCTGGGGGGGGGGAAAAGTGAGAATTCGTGTGCATGCACGTGGGGAGACCCAGCCTTGGTGTTCTGAGCTGGCAGAAGAAGCAGCAGAGCAGAGGAGCATCTTTGGCCAAAGGAGGGGGGGATCCTGTTAACCCGGTTATCCCTTGCCAGTCTCTCCTCAGCTGGGTCTGGCTCTCAGCCCCAAACCATCAGCTGCAGCTGAGCCTCCACAGATTTATAGCAGGGCAATGGGAGCACGAGGCCAGACCCTCCCTCTGAAACAAATAAAAACACCAAGAGACAGCAGCGCGACCGGCAAGGACAAGAAGAAACTTCTTCTCAGTGAGGGTGACGGAGCACTGGCCCAGGCTGCCCAGAGAGGTTGTGGAGTGTCCTTCTCTGGAGACATTCAAGACCTGCCTGGACATGTTCCTGTGTAGCATAATCTAGGCGTTCCTGCTCTGGCAGGGGGATTGGACTGGATGATCTTTCGAGGTCACTTCCAATCCCTAACATTCTATGATTCTATGATTCTATGAAGGGGACCAGTGATCCAGGCACAGGTGCTGGTGCCCAGAGCCACAGGACAGGCAGCTGGAAGGGTTAAACTGGGTGATAAACAACTGGCATGGAAGCTGTTGTGCACAAACCCAGAGTTCCTGACACCTCCTGCCCCCTGTTGCACATACACCCTGTAGGAAGCTCAGCCACTGTGGGGTGGGCACCGGGAAACCCTCCGTCCCTCGTGGCTCGTGGCTTGTCCAAGTGATTGCCTGTGAGCACTGGGACACGGCTCAGCCAAGCCGTGGCTGCCAGGTACAAGCAGCTTTCCTGGTGTCCCCACAAGTGACTTCAGAACCCGAGTGCCTCCTGCAACCCTTGGAGCACTTTGAAGCCCAGCTCCCTTTGATCCACTGTGCCTGGATGGTTCCCCAAGCAGTCAGGTGCCCTTGAACATTTCCATCCTCTGCTCCGTATTCCTGCCCTCGCTTCCTCTTCTTCTCACAGGAGGGTGGGCAGGGGACGTGGCTGAGCCCTGGACATCATCACTGATTTTTCCAGCCTCACGACAGCAACCATCTCCTCTTGGCAATTCCCAGGCACCGAAAGCCCTGTGAAGCCCTCACCATGCAACACCGAGGTGAGCGATTGCTGCACCGTGGCGACTCAGTGATCACGATCTTGGGATCTGTGGCCCCCGCTCCAACACAAACAAAGCTGCTTTTTCTCCACAAAGCTTGAATTTAGTGCTGGTAGCTGATACCTGTGTGGCTCTGCAGGATCCTCCCAGCCCCACTGGGGATGTTCAGCACCTCCCTGCCCACCCCAGCCTGTCACCCCCTTTGCAGCTCCCTTCTCTCCGTGCTCCTCCATGGGGTGTTTTTTCTGCCAGCATCACCGGAGCTGGTCCCCCTGTTCCCTGCCTGCTCCTGCTGTGCTCTGCCTGCCCCCACACCCCAACAAATGCACCCCGCATTGCTCCCAGCTCCAGATCCTCCCACCCAGCCTTCCCCAAACCCCACTCAGTGAACAGGGGCCCCCAACACCACCGTCCCTCCACCCTGCAAAGCCAAGCGAGAGCTCTGGAAGAGCTGGGGAGGGGAGCGCAAGCAGCGTCCCCCCCACTCATAGCCAGCCCCGTCCCCCTCCCCAGGACCCAGCGGCGTGAACCAACTGGGGGGTCTCTTTGTGAATGGCCGCCCCCTCCCCACCTGCAAGAGGAAGAGGATCATCGAGCTGGCGGCGTGCGGCGTGCGGACCTCGGACATCTCCCGCAGCCTCAAGGTGCTCCTAAGTTGGGGGGGTTATGGTGGGAGGAGGGTTCCCATCTCCTTCAAATCCTTTTCCTGTTGAGCCTCTGCACCAGCCGCCCCGTCTGCAGGTGTCCAACGGCTGCGTCAGCAAGATCCTGGGCCACTACTACCGGACGGGGGCTGTGGAGCCCAGGGCTAGCGGGGGCAGCAAGCCCCGCACGGCCACCCCCGCGGTGGTGGCCAGGATTGCCCAGCTGAAGCGGGAGCAGCCCTCCCTCTTCGCCTGGGAGATCCGCCGGCAGCTGCACGCCGAGGGCATCTGCGCCAGCAACAGGACCCCCAGCGTGAGTCCCCACCACGGGGGGGCTGCAGGGATGGGGGCACGGCGTGGCGGGCGGGTCCAACCCCACAGAAACCTCACTGGGGTGGGTTAGGGCAGCGGGGAGGATGCACAGGGAAGGGCAAGGCGGCAGAGGGAGGAGTAGGCAGGGAGGAGAAGGCAAATCGCTGCCTCCCAGCTAAAGAAAACCCCCTCTGGCCATCCCCAGAGAGCCGTCGTGGGCATGGGGACGCCGTGGTGGGTCTGTCCCAAGTGCCACTGCTCGACAGAGACAGGAAAATACAACCGCAGAGCCATGCTTCCTAATGCCCACCCCTCGGAATCTCTCTGTCTCCAGCCCTGAGGTGCAGACTGCCTCGCGTTCAGTCTTGTCAGTCCAGCCAAATTAAAGGGTTGCCTGGATTGACAAACAGCCGAGCAGATGGGCACGGCCCCGGCACGGAGAATCCCTGGCATGTGCTCGGGCGAGGCCGTGGGACAGCCACCGTGCAGATGAGCTTCAGGGCATCGCCCTCGGGTCCTCCCCACCCTTGCGGGACCCCGCGCCCCTGCCTGTGGCACAGCCCCCTCTCTCCCTGCGCAGGTCTCCTCCATCAACCGGGTGCTGAGGAACCTGCCCAGCGACCTGCGGCTGGAAGCTGAGCGAGGTTTTGCGAGGGACCCGCTGCCACAGGGTGAGACTTGCCAGGGGGGGTGACACCCCGAGGAGCAGGGACTGGGGGTGGGCACACATGGGAAATGCTGGGGTGGGCAGAGGGCTCCTGCCACCACCAGCCTTCCGACTGCACCATCCACATGTGCATGCACACACGTGTCAGGTGCACACATACGGCTCCTCAGCACCATCCTGCACCTACTTTTCCATCCCTGCAGCATCTCCTCTCGCTGCCCCCTCCACCCCACATACCCCCGGCTGCCCCTCACCCGCCGAAGCCGGTGCCATCGTCTCCCCGGGGACCCAGCACCCTCCCCAGGGCACTGCGTCCAGCCAGTGGGTCCCACTGAGCACCCAGCCCAGGAACAGGACAATCTTCTCCAGCCAGCAGTCAGAGATCCTGGAGGAAGGTGAGGCTCTCACAGGACACCAGGGCACTCGGCGTCCCTGCCCCGAGTCACCACAGGGTGCAGGGATGGAGCAGGGCCATTCCCCGGGGAGGGCATTGCCACTCTCTGGAGGGGCTCCTGCCCCTTTAGGTGGCACAGCCATTGTTGTGATGCCCAAATCTCCTCCGAATTTTGGGTACCAGAGCCCAGTGATGGAGCAGCTGCAGCCACACACCCCAGCATCATCTGTGGGGGACGTGGCTGTGCTGGATGGGCTGATCTCACCCCAATTCCCCTTGTAGAGTTTCAGAGGGGACAGTACCCGGACACTGTCACCCGGGAGAGACTGGCCACAGCCACCCAGCTCCCCGACACCACCATCAGGGTAAGAACAGACCCACCATGATGCTGTGCTCTGGTGTGCACTCCTGCACTGCGCAGCCACGTGCGGCTGCGTGTCCCCTCCCTGCGCAGTCACCACGCCAGCCCCACGCCCCACAGCTCCCCCCAGCTCTGCCCTGCACAGGGCCCGAGAGGTTGTGGGGGCTCTGCTGCACCCCAGGATGGTTCCTCGGGGCAGGGGTGCAGGGGAGGGCTAAGTAATGCTACTGAGTTGTGGCATGCCCCATGGTGTGATAGGACAAGAAGAAACAGCCTCAAGCTGCACCAGGGGAGGTTTAGGTTGGACATTAGGAAAAATTTCTTTACTGAGAGAGTGGTGAAGAGTTGGACCAGGCTGCCCAGGGCAGGGATGGAGTTGCCATCCCTGGAGGGGTTCAAAAAACACGCAGATGTGGCACTTGGGGACAAGGTTTAGTGGTCATGGGGGTGTTGGGTTGATGGTTGGACCTGATGATCCTAGAGCTCTTTTCCAGCCCTAATGATTCTGTGATTCTACGGTGTACTCCCCGGCACACTCCATGGCACGCTCCCTGGCACAGTCCCTGGCACAGTCCCTGGCACAGTCCCTGGCACACCCCCCTCACACACACATCCAGGGCACTCTCTGCAGCTGCAGGCAATCCCTGTGGTGCTGTCAAACCTTCACCAGTTCACAGCAGCCCCTTCCCCTCCTGGCCACAGCCCATCCTGGCATGTCGATGCCCCGGGCAGGGACAGCAGCAAGTCCCCCAGGGCTGGGCTGCCCGTGGCCACCCCACTCGTGTCTCCCACACTTTGTGCCAGAGAAGCAACCCGGAGCCTGGCGTGTGCTGGCGGGCAGAGGCAGAGAAGGCACAGAATGAAAGCCCGTCCTCTGCCCGTGCCCAGGGGTGTGCAAAGAGCCCGTGTCCCCGGGGCAGAGCAGTGCCAAGGAGCCAGAGCTGCCTGGGCTGGGGGCCAGCAGCCTCAGCCCCCTCGCTCCTCCCCAGGTCTGGTTCTCAAACCGACGAGCAAAATGGAGACGAGAGGCCAAGCAGAGGCTGGAGGCCGGCGGTGCAGGTGACAGCCGAGGGGCAGAGGGGACGGGATGCGATGCCCGGGGAGGGGCTGCGGTCCGGGGGCCATCCTGGGAAGGGGAGTGGCTGAAATTTGTCACTGAGCACCGGGATGCCTGGGTTTGCTTTCCAGCTCCAGAGCTCTCCTGGGAGCTGGGTAGAGGACACAGGCGCTCCCTGTGCCCCCCCCTCAAGTGAAGGGCAGCTCCCTCCACCCCGAAATTGGGGCTGGGGGCTCACCTGATCCCTGAGCCAGCCCACTGCCCTCTCCCCACTCAGGCTCCTGGTGCGACTGGATCCTGCCCCACGGAGCAGCCGTGGCTGCTTTCTGTCCCCCCTCCACGACAGCCACTGGCTCTGCAAAGGTAGGAGGTGGCTGGGGGGGTCCCTCCGTGTGCTGGGGGGAATGGGGAGGCCTCGTGAGCCCCCCAACAGGCTCTGGACACCCTCTGGAGCCCACATTCCCATTGCCCGGCTGCTCCGAGCTCTCCACAGGCTACCCTCCCCGGGAGCTGCTTCTGGAGTCCCCTCGGAGGGTGACACTTTGCAGGTCCTCTCCAGGGTGTCCTGGTCCCAAAGCACCCCCACGGCTGCCCAGTGACATCCCGCTCTCTGCTCCCCGCGCAGCAGCTCCTGGACACCCCCACCGGCTCACCACAACCGTTCCACTGCCACGGCCACGGTGTCACCACCCACCCCACCCCCCCCGGCCCCGCTGCACCTCTGCACCTCCTGCACCTGGGACGATGCTTGTTGTGGTAAAAGAGCCAGGAGCAGGGCTGGGACCCCCGGGCACGGCCAGGGTGGGATCTGGTGGCAGGACGTGGGACCCCACCGGGTGTGGGAAGGACAGAGAGCCAGTCCCCAACCCACCCAACCCCTCAGACATGGGGGGTGCCTGCCATGGCGTGGGTGTCCCCTGCCCCATGGCAGCACTGCCTGAGCCCCATTTCCATCCCACAGGTCTGGACCCCGGCTGCAGCAACCCTCCAGCTCCCTGCAAACCTCTGGAGAGCCCCCCCTTCACCCTGCTGCCCTCCCAGGCTCACCTGCACCCCGCTGCCAGCCTGCTGCCCGGACCCCCACTGAGCCCCCCGGCACTGCCATTCCACACCAGCTCACTTGAGTCCCTCACCTGCCTCCATGCACTGGGGTGCCCCTGGCTCAGAGGGTCCCTGGTGAGGCGGGGGACCCCAAAACACCCGTCCAACAGGTGGAGGGGACCCCCTTTCCCTGGACCGCAGTGAGTTGAGGATGGCTGTGCATGGGTGCACATCGGTGACAACCACACCACCGTCAGCTCCACGCCTGCTCCCTCCAAACTGAGACCCCCCAGGTCCAGGGGGGCAGAGGAGATGGGTTCTCAGGGGGACACTTCTCGTCATGTTGGAGCACTTGTCACCATCCCCAGCGCTGTGTCTCTGTCACAGCCCCTGGGATGCTGCAGAAGGGTAGGCAGCAACTGCATCCCCCAGTCAGCATCCCTCTGTCCCCTTCAAGCTTCCCCCCCAAACCTTATGTTTATAATACTTTAAATTACCCCGGGAAAAGTTGATCGATTGCACCTTGAGGGGAATATTCAATGCCCACACTCTCACCCACGTGCCAATGGATGACACCTTCGCAGCAGGCACCGGCGCTGGGAGCTTCTGCCCATCTCTACCCAAACATCAGGGCAGTGCTGGGGAGCAGAGCCGGGGCTTGGCTCCAAGCAGATGCTGCCTGGGCTCCCCCAAAGCCTCCTTCCCCACAGCAGCCAGCCGGCGTGAGCCCCCGAGACCCTCTTCCCCTTTTTCTGGCACCTCTGGAGAAACCTCTAGCCCAGGGGGAGCTCTGCAAGCCAGAACATTGAAGAGTCTCTGGAGCTGGGGAACAGAGGCTGTGCAGGATGGGCAAGCAGTGAAAAAACTCACTGTGGCTGCTGTGCTCCCCCCGGCATAGCCCCCGAGCTGTGGTATTGCTCGAGCTTGTCCCAGCGTGTGGACAGGACATCAGGGGGCAGGACCATGTGGCACAGGCAGGACCAGCTCCAGCCACCGCTGGTCCCTCCAGCCCGACTCAAGACCCTGCAGAGCTGATGGGTCGTGGCACATCCTCGCTCTAAATAAAAAGGTTTGGGTTTCTGTTTGCAATTCTGTTGAATTTCATGGTGGAGCCAGGGTAAAGGCATCCATCGCTGGCACGGAGCATCGCTGCAGGCTGAGGAAGAGGGGTTGTTTGAAGGATAATATTTCCTTCAGCCAAAGGAAACCATCTCAGCCCAAGGTGAGGGCTTTCTTCGTTCATAGCCTCAGAGGGACACTGCCTGGTGGTCACCGTCCCCATGGTCCCTGGCTGGGATCGTAGCCTCAGCAAACAGCTCCTGACCACAGAGCACTGGCTGGGCAGCCCAGGGGTCCCCCCTCTCCCCCAGGACAATGTCGAGCTCCAGCTTGTGTCTTTTTAAGCAATAAAAGATAATTTCTGTAAGAGAAAACTGTTCTGTGGACTTCTTGAAGAGAAAAGCCATACTGGCTGTGTGCAGCCATGTTATCCGAATCAGTCAGCCTTGCAAAAACGCTGCGGGGTGCTGGGACGTGGACGGTGCCAGCCCTCGGGGTGGTGGCTGCAAGGAGGGGTTGCAGGACATGACCCGCCCAGCCCTTCGGTAGCTCATACGAAGCTGCTGCCCCACCAAGAGCCCTCTCTGGCAGCCGTGGCGTGGTGGGGGGCTCCTTCTCGGCTTGGGGTGCAGCCAGGGCATTCGCTCCCTCAACTTTGCTCTCCTGCTGCTCTCCTCCTGCCTCTGGGCTCCTGCAGCACCAACAGCTCTGAGCGAGTCAGGGAGCTCAGCGTGGCCCACAGGGAGTTTGGATAATGAGGTGGCATCCCCAGGGGACGTGTCCAGGTCACGTCGCAGGAGGAGAGGGGACTCCAGCACAGCCAGGGCCGTGGGGAAGGGGCAGCAAACCAAAGAGGCTGCAATGGGCTTCATGGCCCTCGTGCTGCTGGGCTTCCAGCTCAGAGGTGACAGTGGCTGGTGCCAAGGGAACGTGCTGTGGCCTCACCACTGGCATTTGGAGGGCACAGTTCATCTCAGCCTGAGGGTGACGTCCAGGCCAGGCTGGAGGAACTGGTGCTAAATGGGGCATTAAATTATTTGCAGTCAGTGGCTGTCCCTTTTGTTCTCACGATCTCTGAGATTGGAGTAAGCTCCAGCCACCGCTGGGCATGCGGGGGGGTTGGATGTAGAGCTGAGTCTTCATCAGGCTACTGCTCTGGGCTGTCCCCAGGAAGATGGGGGGACACAGCTGTCCCCAGTGCCAGCAGGACTGTGCACGACCCAGTGGAGGGAGCCTGGCACCAGGATCCGACAGGCGTGGGGGATCCAACATTGCTGTGAAACACCACCCACCTGGCAGGGATTAACCATCCCCCAGGAGCGGTTGCAGCGAGCAAAGGCACCGGCATCACCTTGTCCCCTGCTGCAAAGGGGATTCTGAGGCTCCAGGCTTCTGTGATGTGGGTTTCTCGGCCAAGCAGCCCAGCGGCCGACGCACCACGGGCTGGGATACAACAAGGGCAAGTGTAGAGTGTCACATCTGGGAAAGAACAACCCCATGTACCAGTGCAGGCTGGGGACTGCCCTGCTGGAGAGCAGCACAGGGAAAGGGACCTGGGGGTGCTGGTGGGCAGCAGGATGGCCGTGAGCCAGCAGTGTGCCCTCGTGGGCAAGAAGGCCAAGGGCATCCTGGGGTGTGTGAGAAGGGGAGTAGCCAGTAGGTCGAGAGAGGTCCTCCTGCCCCTCTGCTCTGCCCCGGGGAGGCCACATCGGGGATATCGTGTCCAGTTCCTGGCCCCTCAGCTCCAGAGGGACAGGGAACTGCTGGAGAGAGTCCAGCACAGGGCAACTGGGATGATGGAGGGAGCGGAGCATCTCCCTGGTGAGGAAAGGCTGAGGGAGCTGGGGCTCTTTAGTTTGGAGAAGAGGAGCCTGAGGGGTGACCTCATGAATATTTATAAATATATTAAGGGGGAGTGTCAGGAGGACGGAGCCAGGCTCTGCTCAGGGATGTCCAGGGACAGGACAAGGGGCAGTGGGCACAAGCTGGAGCACAGGAGCTTCCACAGAAACACGAGGGAGAACTTTTTCCCTGTCCCAGGCTGCCCAGAGAGGGTGTGGAGTCTCCTGCTCTGGGGACTCTCCAACCCGCCTGGACGCGTTCCTGTGGGACCTGCCCTGGGTGACCCTGCTCTGGCAGGGGGTTGGAGCAGATGATCCTTCAAGATCCCTCCCAACCCCAACCACCCCATGACCCTGTGGTGTCAGAGCATCTCCAGAGGTCCCTCCCGACCCCCAACATTCTGCCAAACACCCTCGAGTGGCACCAGGGCAGGTTTCGGTTGGGTGTGAGGGGAACAAATCCTTGGTGGGAAGGGTTGTGACGCCCTGGCACAGGCTTGCCCAGCCCAGGAGGGGTTTGAACCCCACCCTGTCCCAAAGGCAACAACTGGCGGGAGCTCCAGAGACAGAATTGGGGCTCTCAGCGGTGCTGAGCCCTGGGGCACGCAGAGAGCCAGCTCTGCCAGCAAGGGGAGGCTGGGGCTGTGTCACCCCTTTTTTCATGTCCCCAGGCTGTGAAGGCACCCAGTGCCCATACCCCTGCCCTGGACCCTGCTGACCCCTCGCTCCCTGGCCAGGCACCCCCAGGCTGGGTGGAAGCCCCCAGCAGGATGGGTGCTGGTGCATCGAGCAGCCCCCAAGCCATTACGGGGAGGGGACAGCCAGTGCACCCCTACAGGGACAGCCTGTGTGTCCCCATGGGTGCTCTGTGCCTGCTGCTCCCTCTTCTCCCACTGCCCCTCACTGCCAGAGCTGCTGCCGGGCTGCCAAACCCTGGGTTTAGCTCAGTCCCACTAATTAAGACCCAATTAGCAGTCCTGCAGCACGCAGCCTGAGCTGACCCTGCCGGGTTTTGCCCCTCCGGGGGCCAGCAGCCAGCACCCACCCCAACAGCACCCTGAGGTGCCTCTAAAATGGGTCAGGCCCCTCCCGGCATTGGGGGATGAAGAAATGAGCTTGCAAAACGCATCGCGGAGCCTCTGCCCACCTCCTCTGCGTCCCAGCACAGCGCACGCAGGGTTTTATTAAGGACCAGGACCCCGCGTTCCCGAGATGCTGGCGGAAGATGCAGGTCACGGAGCAAGGTTCTGAGGTGGCACCCGGAGCCAGCCAGCGACGCGCCGGGCGCTGGGTACAAAGTGGTGGTGTTTAATCACTCGATATACAACAGCACGTTACGCAGCCACGCGCCCCCCCCCCGCCCCGCCCCTTCCCAGAGAGAAAAGAGAACTATAAAGTTTATCGAAGGATAAAAAGGAAGATCCTTCCCATCCCGCAGCGGCAGGGCTGCCTCCCAGCCCCGCTCAGCCCCAATCCAGCTCCGGGCAAGGAGCGGGGACACTTTGGGGACATGCCACCCCGGCAGGCCCGGGACAAGCTCTCGCAGACGGCGCATGCAGGAGGGGAGGGTGGCCAGCACGCAGCAGCGCTGCTGGGGCAAAGGCAAGACACCGCGAAGCGGAGCTGCCCAAAAGAGTCCTTGAGGTTCAAGTCCTACCAGATAAACACACGGAGACGAGGCCACGCTGGGGAGAAAGGAAAAGCACCCTCCCTCCCCACCAAAAATAAAATAAGTTTTAAACCGAAGAAAACCAAACAAAACAGCAGTTGGAAGAGACGTCCCCGGCTCGTGTGGTCCCTGTGCCGCCGACCCAGCTAGCGCTTGGAGAGCTCGTGCGAGAGCCAGTCCAGCCCGTCGTAGAGCCCCGTGCCCTGGGTCGCACACGTTGCCTGCACGTACCACTGCAAAACAGAGGGAAAAGGAGAAAAAGGGTGTCAGGCTCTGCAGATCACCAGCCTAGAGCCCGCAGGGCCGGGAACGGCGACTCACGGTCCTGCTGCGCAGCGTCTGCAGCCCCAGCTTGTCGGTCAGCTCGCTCACCGCCATGGCGTTGGGCATGTCCTGCTTGTTGGCAAACACCAGCAAGACGGCGTCCCGCAGCTCGTCCTCCTGCAGCTGCGGGAGAAAAGGGAGACGGTTGAGCCGGGCAATGCTGGAGGGCGGCTCTCGGTGAGCCACTACGGCCTCGGCACCCCGGCAGGCGAAACCCAGCTTGGACAAACCCAACGAGGCGGGAGGGCTCTCCAGCTCCTCCGCTCATCTTCGATACCTCCTGCCCCCATCGCTGCCCAGAGGTCTCAGTGGCACCAGGATGCTCTTCCAGGAGCACCCGAGCCCTTCACAGAGAGGACGCCCGCGCTGGGAGTGCGGGGAGGGGGCACAGCGACCAGCATGGGGACAGCGCAAAGAGCGGGCACGACTCTCTCCGAATAAAGGCCAGCAGGCACCAGGCGTCTGCATGTCCCTTCTCCCTCCTCCCAGGCTGTGACACACTCTGCTCTGCGCCAGCTGCTGTCCCCAGGGACGCTCGATGCCCCACAGGCAGCTGCACTGAGGAGTCAACGACCCCCACCTCACAGCCTGGCTCTGGGACCCCATTTCTGGATGCTGTTCCCTCTCCCTCTGTGTCCCGGGTGCTTGCCTAGCAAAGACCTGACTACATAAAACCCAGAACCACATTTCCTCAGACAACTTTTTCCCTTGTGATCGCTTCGGATCCCTGCAGGTCCAGCCTCCACCTGGCAGACAAGTTGCTGTCACGTCCCCAAGCCTGTCTCCGGACTGGTGCCACGAGCTCCATGCCGCAGGCAGGGCAGAGCCAGGTCTCGTCTCACACCCACCAAGGAGCTTCTGTAGAGCTGGGCAAGCAGGAGGAGGGCTTGGGGATGCCCACCTCCCTGCCAGAATCTCCCCCCACCATCACTCACCATCTTCTGCAGCTCGTCAGCAGACTCCTGCACTCGCTCTCGGTCGTTGCTGTCCACCACGAAGATGAGACCCTGTGGGAGAAGCCAGGTGGAGCTTGCATGGGCAAGAGGAGGAAATCCCAGGTGGGCTGCAGGCGCCCCCCAACTAAGGCGGAGAGCAGCCCCTGCGTACCTGCGTGTTTTGGAAGTAGTGCCTCCAGAGGGGTCGGATTTTATCCTGGCCGCCCACGTCCCAGACGGTGAAGCAGATGTTCTTGTACTCCACGGTCTCCACGTTGAACCCTGCGAGGGGGCAGGAGGGGCATGGAGAGAGGATGCCCAAAGCCTGGCTCCACCTCCTCTGCTCCCCCCCAGGAGGGATTTACACACATGGATGAGATCCTCGCCCCAAGCCATCTCCTCTTCAGGCTCTCCCAGCCTGTCCTCGTGTGAGAGATGTTCCAGTCCCTTCACCACCACCATGCACTGGACTTACTCCAGCACATCCTCGTTTCTCCTGCACCAGGGGAGTCCAGCACCCGACCCAGCACCCTGAGGTGTCTGAGCAGAAGGGCAGGACCTCCTTTCCTGACCCCTTCTGGCCCAGCACAGCCCAGGGTCTGGTGGCCCCAAGCCACAAGGACACGTGCCTGGAGCTTGCTCAGGTTCCTTCCCACCAGGAGTTCCAGGACCTTGTCCCCAGAGCTGCTCTCCACCAGGCACCAGGGCCTGGGGTTGTTCCTCTCCAAGGGCTCTGGTTGAACCCTGTGAGGTTCCTCTGCCCACTTCTCCAGCCTGCCCAGGTTCCCCTGGACGGCAGCACAACCCTCTGGTGTATAACAGCTCCTCCCAGCTCAGAACCACCCTCAAGCTTGCCGAGGGTGCTCTCTCCCCATCACTGAGGTCACCAGTGAAGATGATGGGTAGCAGTGGCCAGCCTGGTACGTCACGGGTGACCAGCCTGGCTGACCTGGCAGCTCAGCCCCTTCCCAATCCACCTCCCAGGTAACAGGCGATGGTGCTGAGCACCCCACTGAGGGCTTCACCACAGGATCTGGCAGGACAGCAGCCTGCTCAGCTCGGGCAGACTGGACCCGTGTGGACAGAGCGACCTCCTGCCCATGAAAACACCTTCGCAACCTCCGGACCGGAGCCCAGCTTCGCCGGCGAAACGGTTCCAGCTCCACGTTCGTCACCGTGGGGCTTGTGGAGAGCAGCAAACCGGGGCAGGACATGCAGGGTCACGCCCGCTGCGCTGCTCAGGGGGGTGGCAGTGCCACTGTCCACGCCAGGCACCGCAAGCGGATTCTGGGGCGCGAGCCAGGCTCCCCGCCGGGCACGCAGACAGGCCCGGGATAACGGGAGGGTAACGGCGGGGTGGATGAGGCACCGGGCATCGCCCCACGCGACCCCCGGCCCATCAGGGTGCCACGGGAGCGGGGGACCCACGGGAGAGCGGCACCCGGGCGGAGGGGCCCTGCCCGGTGCCGGCTGTCAGAGGCAGGGCGGCGGATCCCGGCCGGTTCCCGGTGCTCGGCGAGGGCCCTGCCCGGCGCCGCGGCACTCACCGATGGTGGGGATGGTGGTGACGATCTCGCCCAGCTTCAGCTTGTAGAGGATGGTGGTCTTGCCGGCGGCGTCCAGCCCCACTGCGGACGGAGAGGCGGTGTCACCGACGCCGTTACCGGTGCGTGCCCCGGCGCCGTCCTCCCCATCCCCCGCCCGGCCCTGCTTCCGCCGCCCCCGCGCTCACCCATCAGGATCCGCATCTGCTTCTTGCCGAAGATGCGGGAGAAGATGGCGGAGACCGTGAGGCCCATGGCGGCGGCGGCGGCGGCGGCGGGAGGGACGGGACGGGACGGGACGGGACTGCCGCGCTGCCACCCCGCTGCCTCCGCGCTCCAGGCCCCGCCCCCGCGCCCCAGGCCCCGCCCCCGCGCCCCAGGCCCCGCCCCCGCGGCCAGCCGCCCCCCGCGTCCTCCCGCCACCAGGCCCCGCCCCTCACGGACAAAGCCACGCCCCTCACGGGAGCCACGCCCCCAAATGATTGGTCACGCCCCCTTGCTTTAGCCACGCCCCCTCGGGCACGGAACGGCCCCGCAGCGCGCGGCCGAGGCAGGCGGGGTCCGGCGGAAGTGACGTACGACGCGCTGCGCCGGCCCGCAGGTAAGGCGGGGGGGGTGGGGGGAGCCCGGATCCACTCCCGGCCCTGCCCGGCACCCCCCGGCCCTGCCCCGCGGCCCCCCCCGGCCCTGCCCCGCGGCCCCCCCCGGCCCTGCCCGGCACCCCCCGGCACCCCCCGGCCTTGCCCCGCGGCCCCCCGGCCCTGCCCCGAAGCCTCCTGTACCCCCGCACCGCCTCAGCTCCAACACCCCCCTCCCGCCTCACGGCCCCCCCGGCCCCGCAGCCTCCCCGAAGCCCCCCGTGTCCCTCTCCCGCCCGCCCACCCTCCTCTGCCGTCACTCCTCCGGCCCCCGGCGCTGACACTTCCGTGGCAGGTCGCCCTTCCGTGGCCGGTGTTCCGGGGGAACCCCCCCCCCGTCCCCACGGATTTCTGCGCTGGGGCCCCCCGAGAGCTGCCCCCCGCCCCAGCGCTGGGACAGGCCCAGGGGTGGTTCCCGTGGGAAGTCAAAATCGGGCCGTCTGTAGGTGTAAGCCCCCGTGAGTGTGAGTTGTCCCTGGGACAGCAACGGGCCCTTGTGGCCAAGAGGGGCAGTGGAGCCTCGGGGGCATCAAGGAAAGTGTGTCCAGCAGGGCTGGGGAGGTTCTCCTGCCCCTCTGCTCTGCCCTGGGGAGACCACACCTGCAATCCTGTGTCCAGTTTGGGGCTCCCCAGTTCCAGAGAGACAGGGACCTACTGGAGAGAGTCCAAGGGAGAGCTCCGAGGGTGATCAAGGGACTGAACATCTCTGCTGGGAACAGAGACTGAGAGACCTGGGGCTGTTCAGCCTGGAGAGGAGACGGCTGAGAGGGGCTTTATTAATGTATAGAAATATCTGAGGGGTGGGGGTCAAGGGGAAGGAGCCAGTCTCTTTTTGTGGTGCTCTGTAATAGCACAAGGAATAATGGGTATAAGCTACAATATTGTAAGTTCCCCCTCAACATGAGGAGAAACTTCTTGACTGTGCGGGTGCCGGAGCCCTGTCCTAGGCTGCCCAGAGAGGGTGTGGAGTCTCCTGCTCTGGGGACTCTCCAACCCGCCTGGACGCGTTCCTGTGGGACCTGCCCTGGGTGACCCTGCTCTGGCAGGGGGCTGGAGCAGATGATCCTTCAAGACCCCTCCCAACCCCAACCCTCCCGTGACCCTGTGGTGTCAGAGGATCTCCAGAGGTCCCTCCCGACCCCCAACATTCTGCCAAACCCCCTCGAGTGGCACCAGGGCAGGTTTCGGTTGGGTGTGAGGGGAACAAATCCTTGTTGGGAAGGGTTGTGACGCCCTGGCACAGGCTTGCCCAGCCCTGAAGGGGTTTGAACCCCAGGGAAATAGAATCAGGGCGCCTTGACGAGCGGGGGGGACCGACGCGGAGACGGAGTCTCCGCGTGCGGCCCCCCAGCTCGTCGAGGCGCCCCTGGGGTTGTTTCTTCAGGTTGGACTGGGTGATCTCCAGAGCTCCCTTCCAACCCCCAACATCCTGTGATTCTGTGACTGACCTGAGGGGCTGAGGTGGCAGTTATTGCTGTACGAGGCATTAAAGCATTTTCTCTGGCTGACAAGCTCGAGGTGTCCCGAGTTGTAGCACAAGCACATTTCCCCTCAGAGCGGGGCCTGTGGGTGCTTCGCAGGGCTCAGTGCACAGTGACACTTGCATTGTGCAGTCGTTAACCGTGTGGTGGCCTTGAGTTGGGGGTGCAGGACAGTGGTCCTGCTCAGCCGCTTGCTCCTGCCCGTCACAAATGTGTCTTTGCTGCTCTTTGTCTCCCTTTTAGCTTGCATGAAGCATGGAGAAGTTTGGCATGAACTTCGGGGGCGGCCCGAGTAAAAAAGACCTTCTAGAGACTATTGAGTCGCAGAAGAAGCAGCTTCTCCAGTACCAGGTTCGGCTGAAGGACGTCGTCAGAGCCTACAAGAGCCTGCTCAAAGAAAAGGAAGCTTTGGAAGCCAGCTTGAAAGTGCTGTCCGTGTCTCATGAGGCAGACGTCGGTTTGAGCGGTGCTCAGCCTGCGTCTGCGGCCAGCTCCAGCTCTTCCTTTGCCGATTCTGCTGACGACAGAAGCTCCGTTCACAGTGAAGACAGCGCAGGGACAGCTACCAGTGCAGACACTGCTGCCAGTCTGGCCAGTACCAAGGGCGAGCTGGGGCCTGAGGACGATAAGCCCGTGGCCGCTGCTTCGTCCCTTAAATCAGAAGAGACGAGCGGTTCGGAGAGCAGCGTCAGCACGAGCAGCGGGGATGTGCCATCCGCTGCTGGCGAGGCTGATAGGAGAGTCCTCCAGCTGAAGACCCAGCTGGCCACCTTGACCAGCGCTCTGTCAACGGTCACGCAGGAGAAGTCCCGCATGGAAGCCTCCTACCAAGCAGACAAGAAGAAAATGAAGCAGGACCTGGATGACGCCGTTAAAAAAGCCGAAGAGGACACCGAGAAGTTGGAGACGGAGCTGAAGTGTGTCCAGGAACAGCTAGCCGAGACCAAAGCCCGTCTGATCACGCAGCAGCACGACCGAGCCCAGGAGCAGAGTGACCACGCTGTGATGCTGCGGGAGCTGCAGAAGCTGCTGCAGAGCGAGAGGACTTTCCGCCAGGATGCGGAGCTGAAGCTGGAGGAGACCAGGGAGGCGCTGGCCGGGAGGGCGTGCATGGCCGACCGCGCCGAGGGGTACGAGCTGCAGATCAAGCAGCTGAGCCAGGAGGTGGAAGATCTGAAGAGGGAGCTGCGAGCTGTTGAGGAGGAGAACAACAGGCCGGACCCCCGGATACAGGATCTGCAGGAGGAGATGGCCAGCCTCAAGAACCACTTCCAGATGCAGCTGTTGCAAGAGATGAAGAAGGTAATCCCTTGTCTGGAGCAGCTCATTGCGGGATGTGTGAGCAGCAATCGGGGCAGGGTGTGAGGCTGGAGGAGCACAAATTCCCCTTCACAGTCCCTGGGAGCCCAAGAGGTTTGGAGCAGATGAGAGCATCCTGGCTTCCATTGACGGGATGATAGTCCTGGAGGAAAATAAAAGCTGTTTGTGCTACAGCAACTAAGTCATTAATCAGGGGTGGTGACCTTTGGATGTGGGAGCAGTCTCTGAGATCATTGCACACCAGCTGTCCTCCACGGTGTCCTTTGGCTCTGAACGTGTTACTGTCTGGTGTGACCGTGTCCAAGCTTGGGAGGAGAGACCTTTCCTCTGCCCCACTGTGCCAGCGAGCCTGGTTTTGTCTCTGTAAAGTAAGTGCAACACAAAGCACAATTAGCTCGTAAAAAATAACCTTCTTCAGTGAAATTCTGAGTGCTCCAGGGAAGGAAGGAAGGAAGGTAAATGCAGGAGAAAGGCTCTAGCTGGTGCATGTGCAGGAGGAGAGCAAAGGGGTGGAAAGAGGGATGTGGTGGGACAGCGGAAGGTGTGCAACTCTGTGGGTTGTGGGGCAGCGTGCTCAGGGCTTGGCGTCGGGGGGCTGGCACCAGTAACTGAATTCGTGTGTGGAAACACTCTGGAACGGGATCTTCCTCATCTCCTTGCACTCTGGAACAAGTTTTCTTCTTTCTAATCCGAAGCATGAGGCTGGTTTAATGCAATTTGCCGTTTTTTTGGAGCGGGTCTAACATCTTCTCTCTGACAAGAGGTGGAGGCGACCTGACTCCGGCGGTGTTTCAGTTCACAGGGGCGGTTGCCGAGTGCTGCCGTGGTCCAGAGTACTTTCTAGTCAGATCTCAATAGCTGTGAAAGCTGTGAGCACCAGTTGTTTGCTGCAGCTACCCAGAACCCACTGAATTATATTACTATCAGGGCAACAAAGCTCAGGATTTAAGCAAATTGCAATTAGATATGTGAAAGCTTTAGAGCACATGCCACATTAAAAAAACAATAATTAAAAAAATCCTGTAGCAGATTGTGATGTGAGTTTGCTGCTTCCCGCCTCCCCCAACTACAGCAATGCAGATAATGTTGGTAAGGGAAACTCTGCAGAGCAGGGAACAAAACCAGAAATGATTCTAGTTTGTTGTATCCCAAAACAAATAACCAAAAGGAAAAGGCAGTGTGGTGGCATGGATCGAATCCTAGGGGAAAGGATGGCCCCTCCTCCTTGGGCAGAGCAGAATTAAGCCCCCTCTTGCCCCAGATGTTGAGCTCCTCTAACCCCGCCGTGTGTCTCTGCCCTCAGACTGCCCAGGCGGAAGAGCAGCTCCGCCAGCACGCCCAGATGGAGGAGCGGCGAGTGGCCGACCTGGAGGGCCAAGTCTCCGAAGTGTCCGAACTCCTGGGCACTTACGAAAAAGCCAAGCAGAAGGACCAAGCGGTCATTCAGAAGCTGAAGGACCGCATCGTACAGTTGGACCTGGAGAACAAGACCCTGGCCATCGCTGCCTCCAGCCGGTCCCCTGTCGACGTTCACGTAGAAGAAGCCAACCTGGACGTTAATGTTCTAAAGGACAAAATGGAGAAGCTGAAAAAGCTCTTGCAGGCAGCAGCTAAGAAGAGCCAGCCCGCGCTGGACATCGAGAAGCTGTGTGAGCTGGAGCTGCCGAAGGGCACCGAGGCTGGGGACGGTGAGAAGGCCACCGCTCTGTACTATCAGCAGGAGCTGAAGCAGCTGAAGGAGGAGTTCGAAAGGTACAAGATGAGGGCGCAAGTGGTTCTCAAGAACAAGTCGGCCAAAGACGGCAATCTGGCGAAAGAACTGGAAGAAGCGCAAGAGCAGCTGGCTGACCTGAAAGAGAAATACGTGGTGCTTCAGCTGTCCGCCGATGAGATGGAGAAGCAGCACCGGCAAGACATGGAAGCCAAGAAGCAGGAGTTGTCCCAGCTGCAGCAGGTTCATAGGCAGGAGCTGGAGCGGTGCCAGCTGGACTACAGGGAACGGGCCCTCAAACTGGAGGAGGAGATGCACAAACAGCGGGACCGAGCGCTGGCGGTGCTGGCAGAAAAGGACCAAGAGCTGGAGCAGCTGAGATCTGTCACGTTGCCTTACGGGCTTCAGGGATCCAAGAGCTACCTGGCGCCAGGGACTGACCTTCCTAACGACTCGCCGGGTAACGATTCCTCAGACATTCTCCCCCAGGCTCTTCATCTCTCCAGCGAGCCCACCTTCTTCTTGTACGCAGAGCAGCTGGCTCGCAAAGAGGTGGAAATCGTAGCGCTGAGGAAGCAGAAGCACAAGCTGGAAATGCAAGTTCACCAGCTCCAGGAGAAAATCTTGGTCGAGGAGGAGAAGCACCGGGAAGAGGTATCTGCGCTTCAAAGTGAAATCGAGAAGAATTGCAGAGACAGGAGCAGAGAGGGAGCCAACCTGGAATACCTCAAGAACATCGTCTATCGGTTTTTGACGCTGCCAGACTCTCTCGGTCGCCAGCAGACCCTCACTGCCATCCTGACTATCCTGCACTTCAGCCCAGAAGAAAAGCAGATGGTCACAAAACAGCCGGCGTACAGCAGCTGGTGGCTTTCCGGGAAGAGATGAGGTGGTAGCTTTCATCCCCAACTGCTTTTGCAAAGTAACACGTTTCTGATTGTTAACCAGGACCACTTCACTCGTGGTGTAACTTCTTTCCGACTCTGGCACGGGGCAGGGAGCTTTTGGCAAAAAATTGGGCTTCAACTGGTGCCCTCAGCATTAATTTAAAGTAGAATTGTGCCAACTGTTCCAGCAGGATCACAGTGTTCTCTTGCTCTCTGCTGTCAGAATTTGCTCTGAGTTGGAACTTGATTTTTTTTTTTTTTTTTAAATTGAGATGCTGATTCTTTTTTAAACACAATTTTAAAAAAAAAAAATCCCTGCCTGTCAGGCGTAGGGTGAGGAGTATTAGAGTGGGACTTGATTGTCCCTTCAAACAGTGGGCAGGCTTGTGACTCAAAAGCTTTAAAGAGGGTGGGAAAGCACTTAACACGGCCCTAAAATAACCTAAGACAAAGAGCTGAAAGCCTGCAAAAAGGATGAGTCTGAACTCCCAGCGTCATCCAAATGCAGAAAATCTTGAGCAATTTCTCATAAGTTGTTTTTTTATTATTATTTTTACCTAGAGCCATGTTTAGACCAGGGGACTCAGCAGCTCCTCACAGCTCTAGGGACCACCCGACCGCCCAGCCCAGCGTGTGAGGATGCCCTCTCATCACCCAGCAGCGCTTCTCTCTGCAGTTGTCGGTGTTTCCCGGGAAGGAGAAGAGTTTTCTTAAGCATTTAACCCTTGTCACTGCAGCAGCGCGAGCAGTGATTCCCCAGCAGTGCCCGACCAGCGGGTGCCGCGTCGCGGTTCTCTCGGAGCAGGTATCTGAGCTTTCCGACCCCGTCTGAGACAGGAACTGGGCTGTTCCCAAAAGCAATCGGGGTAAGCCTGAAGCAGGCCCTCTGACCCTTCAGCAGGTGTGTCCTGCAAGTTTTTAGCGAGGTTTGGATGTTCTGCCACGTTGGTTTTGGAAGCACGGCGTCGCTCGCGCGGTGATAGAAGCAGCGAGGGGCAGAGGAGGACAGCTCTGGGGGCAGCGTGTGCTCGCGCTGTGAGTTCGAGGGCCCGGCTGGTTGCGGCACAGAGCTTGAGGTTCGTACGTAACTCCTTGCAAATCTGGCGAGCGTGGCAGGAGGGAAGCCAAAACGCTCTGAAACACCTCTGCATTTGATGGGCTGCGTGAGCTCCCTGCCTTCGGCCCGTGTGCTCCAGGTCTGGCAGGCTCGGTGCTGGCACGAGTGAACTCCCTTCCCCTCTGCTCCCACTGTAGGAACCTGACTTTCCTTTTGTTGTCTGAGCTCTGCTCTTGGGTTCCTTGAGAGCCAGCGGGGCTGGAGCGGGGGAACGTGGCATTTCACCCTCAGAACCCGCGTTTTCAACAGTCGAGGGCAGTGGCTGCTTTACCCTGTTGCCTTCCCTTTGACTTCCATTCCCCCCGTGCCAGGCTGATGGTCGAGACAAGGGAAGCAGCCACGCGTCTGGAGGGACAGACTGGATCCCTGGAGATCTCCCCAGTGGATCCCCTGCGTGCTGGGGACACTAGAGGGCACCCACTGGTCGCCCGGTCCCCAAGGATGGGGACCTAGGAGCAGCATCGCTCCTGCCACAGCCACCCCAGCGTTGCCAGGGCCTCCTCCCTGGGGACAGGACCTGAAAAGCAATGCCCGAGGAAAGCAGCGAGCGTTGGGAGAGGGTGCAGCGGCCGAGCCTGGGTGCTGGCTGGGCTGCGTGGCCGACGGGGCAGCGCTGTGTCTTGGGGCAGCTCGCGCGGGTGGGAAAGATCCTGTGGGGTCAGCAGGGTGGGTTTCTCTGTGGTCTGGAGGTCTGGGGCAGGGTGCCGACACTTTTGTGACAAAGTGTACACAAGGTCAGGACAAAAAGAAAAAATAGTTGAGTGTGCCAGCTCTTGTGTGTCTGGTGCTGCCTGTTGGCATGAAGTTACCCAGAACGGGAAGGAGCGTCTCTGTGAGGCTGGAAGAGCCGTGCTGGCTGGGTCTCTTGGAAAAGCGTTTGTGCTGATCTTTAAATGATCACTACTCTTAAAACCTGGGAGGGATGTTTTGCTTCCACGGCTCTCGGGTGGTTGCCTGCAGCCCTGAACCCGCTGCTCCCAGCGGTGCTTTCGCTGAAGCTTCCAGAGCTTTCTCATCTGCGCGGGCAAAACCTCGCTTGGGTTTTGTTCTCACGCACCTGCTTTGTTTTTAATTAAAGCTTGGCTGCTAAAGCACAGCTTCCTGGTCCCGGAGTGCAGGGAAAGGACTTGTAAACACCGGCATTAAGTCTTGTTTTACCAATCCCCAGGCTGCTTGCGAGTTGACAGACGGGTTGGTTGAGTGGCTCTCGACGCCGTCCTGCCCAGGGAGGCCCCGGCACAGCCCGGGCAGCGATTCGGGAGGGAGCTGCTGGGCCCCCGGGCAGTGCCGGTGCCTTCGGCAGCTCGCGCCGGCTCAGCCAGGCTGAGGAGCCGTTTCCAGTCCATCTGGACAAGCCCTGCTGCTCGGCGCAGGGTACGTGCTGCTCGCTCTTGAGCGCCCGGTCCTCGCGTGGCTGCAGCTCACCCCAGCGTGCCCCGGCACGTGTGAGGAGGCCGCCACGGCACAATCTGCTTTTCTGGCTTTGAGAGGCCGCGGGAGCTGAGCGGGGCTCCCCAGCCAGCGCACGCTTCCTCGCCTCGCGGCGTCTCGGCGCAGAGGCTGAGTTCCTCCGCAGTTCAAGATCTCGTGACATGCCAAGAGCTGCAGCAGGAGGGCCGAGTCCTTTCCCCTCTCAGTGCTGTGCTGGTGGTCCTTGTCCTCTTGGTGGCCAAGTTCCCTGGAGTCTGCTCCAGAGATCCCACCTTGCTCAAGGCAAGTGCTGCAGCTAGTACAAGCCTTGGTGCCAATTTCTCCTCAAAAAATCCTCAGGGAAAACACGCCCCAGGCAGAACCTGTGTCTGCAGCAGGTCCTGGGAGTGGTTGACGAAGCCAGGCAGTTCTTCGCGCTGGCACAGACGTTGCCTCTGCGCAGAGGCCGGGCTGAGAGCATCAGCAACTCATCCCACGCAGCATCCACGTGCTGCAACGAGATAGATGTTAGAGAGTTTGTTCCAGGGACTGCTTGGCCTTGGGCTCCTCAGCTTTGAAATGCTTTTCAGCGATTCTGTGCTCCAAGTGTGGGCTCAGCCAAGGGATCTGCTGAGAAGAGCCTGGTCTCTGGTCCCGGTTTGGGAAGGTTGAATCAAGTGGTGCCTCTGAAACCAGGGGGTTTGCTCAAGATCTTACCCAGCAGCAGCAGGAGCCATTCCCGTGCGTCTGAGGGCAGCGATCCTTCCTCCTGCCTCAGCTCCACTGCACAGGCTGAGAGGATCCCCGTCCTCCCTTTGCCTCCTGCGCTTCTGAAAGAGCCTCTGCCTGGAGAATGAGGTAACCTGGAACAGATCTCAAGCGTTTGCGGGGTCTGTCATGGTTGTCAGATGCGGCAGGACCGACTCCGCTGTCCCTGGAGCGCCGTGAGATGTCTCCTCCCCACCCACAAGTCGGGGTTCCTCTGATTTAATTTTTTCCTGCAGCCAGGCTGGAGGGGGGCTGCCTGGCAGGGAGGCTGCGGCAGCGAAGGTGAGGAGGGAAGCAAGCTGGGATCTGACTGCGTGGAGCCTCTGCTCAGTGAGCAGCAGGGTTTGAGAGGTGTTTCCTTGCCTGTGGAAGGACAAAAAGGAGCAGCTGCAGAGGAGGCAGCTGGAGGGGAACATCTCCAGGAGCTGCCAAAGCAAAGTCACCTGCGTTGCCATCAACCTCGCGCAGCTCTCCCAGCGCGGTTCCTTTCTCTGCTCCCCTCCAGGCCCTCTCCCTGCTCCTTCATCCCTCTGGCCTTCCCCCACATCCCTCCTCCTTTCTTCATTCAGCCAATACCTCTGGAATAAAATTAAAACCAAATCGTTTGAAGCATAACTTTGCTTGCTGTTTGGTGACCTCTGGTTTACATGGTGCGCCACACGTGGGCGCTTAGGTGATGTGTGCTCTAGCAGATGTAAAAACATGATTTTTTTAGCTTGTGAATTTGACCTGTTCTTTGTTTTTTAGATTATTGGGAAACAGGAGCATCTTCAGAGGTGAGTGTGCAGCAGCACAGTGGGGTACGGACCCCCTGGCTCTGCCTTAGGGACAGCATTAGGTGACAGCCTGAGGTGGCCAGAGATGCTGTGTTCAAGCACAAAGAAAACAGAGAGAGGAAGTTGGGTTTTCTGGCATTTGATGATCCTTGTCCACACACTTGAGTGAAGAACATTTTCCAGCGGCGTGGTTATTGCTGGGACCTGGTGAGTGTTGGCTGAGCCTGGGGTGGTGTTTGCTGGCTTATCAGAAACCCCTTGATTTCAAAATTATTGAAAAAGATCAAACTCCTTAATTTCCTGCTGGTTCGGCACCAGGAGCTGCTCAGCTCTGCCCCCACGCCCCACAAGGCTGCTCAGGCTCGGCAGATCGGAGCAGAGGGGGTCTTGCTCTGCCCTCGGGGCTCTGACCCCCTTCTCTCGGGTGCCTCGGTGTCATGCCAGCACCCGTTCTTCATGCTGGGCACGTTTCACACATCTGTGCAGTCGTGGGCCAGCTCCTGCTGAGCTCAGCCCTCCCGATAAAGGTGCAGCCCATTCCTTTGCACCCACGTCTGAGCCCCCCGTGTCATCGGGGACCACAGCCATTGCCATTGTCTGTGCCCTCAGCACTGAGCTCTGGAGCTCACCTTGCACAGACCTCCTCTGCGCCGCTGACCCTTTTCCCGTGCCTCAGTTTCCCTTTTTAAGCAAGGAGAAGTCTGCACCCATAGCAGCAGATGTGGGGATGCCCAACCCTGCCCGTGCGTGCTGGTTTGTGGCCAGGAGGCACAGGGGATGGAGAAGGGCTGCGCTCACCCCTGCGTCTCTTGTGGCCAGAGGGAGGTGCGAAGGAAGCCACCGCGCGTCCGCCTGGGCTCCGCGAGCACGAGGGGCTGATCCCCTCCCTGCTCGCAGGGCTTGCACGTAGCAGCCTGCGCATCCGCAGGGAAACTCCTGCCACCCCGGCCGGGCAGGTTCCTCTGGCTGCGCTGCGCAGGCAGAGCCGCAGCCATCTCCCCGCAGACGGGGCGTGGAGCGAACCCGCGCTGCAGGAGCTGCTCCGGAGCGGCCGAAGCCCAGGCTGTGCCCATCAGCAGCGGGGAGCCGGGAATTCTCTCGGATCCCATCTGCCGGACCATGGCGAACCAAGAGGAGCACCCGTCGGCTCTCTCGGATAACCAGGTAAAGGCACGTGTGTGTGGGAAACCCTCTGCGGAGATCTGGGAAAGCCGCTGCCAAACACTGCAGACCCCTTCAGCCCCCCCCAGCGGGCCCTGGCTGAAGGGGCTTCCCTCAAAGACGGGGGGGGCAGCGCCGTGGGGGTGCTGCAAAAGACGATCGTGGCTGAGGGTCGTGGGTGAGCACCCCAGCAGCCAGCGAACGGGTCTTGTCAGCCCAGGGTTTTGC
The DNA here is from genome assembly GCA_020746105.1 of Trogon surrucura. Taxonomy (NCBI): domain Eukaryota; kingdom Metazoa; phylum Chordata; class Aves; order Trogoniformes; family Trogonidae; genus Trogon; species Trogon surrucura. The sequence goes on from CM036617.1 coordinate 221,330,309, forward strand.
AGGATTGTGCTCGCCGCGGCCCGAGCGATGCTTCCAGGGTGGCTGCTCCGTCGTCTCCGCGTGACTCACCGGGCCCTGGCAACCGTCCGGCTCCGGCAGTCTCGCCAGTTCCTCCGCGCTGGCTGGGAGCCGCTCTTGGCAGCATGACCCCGAGCAGGACGCAGCTTCTTGGCGCACCCCAGCCCCGGGCGAGGGAAACCCGGGTGCAGCAGCGAGGAAAGCTTGGAGGATGCAGCAGGGAAACTCCCTCATTCTGCTGTCAGCGAGGGGTCCAGCCCGTGCCGGGGCACTGCGGGGCTGGCAAGGAACCAGCTGTCGGCCCCTCTGCTTTGTCCACCTCCAGCCAAGGGCTCTAGCCTCGCAGGAAAGTCACGTTTTTCTCCTTGGCTCTGCCCACTCCGTGGTGACACAAACACCAGCCGCTCACCTTTGTTTCGGCCAGGGATGCCCGAGGGAGCGGGTCTGGCTGTGCCTGGGACTCCACGTCCTCCCGTGCTGTGGGGCAGCCGAGGCTCCCGCTGTGGCCCCCCTGCAGGACACCTGAGCCTGGACTCCTCTCAATCTCTCTCCCTCAGGTCTTCGTGCTGACGTGCATCTACCTGCCGGCCTCGCTGCTCAGGTGGGTTCTGCCCCCCGGCTCTTTGGCCGTGGCTGGAGGCTCTGCACACGCGCGGCCTCCTGTCTTACTTGCACCCCGTTCAGTTCCCAAATCTTGGCTGTGGGCACCTGGCCTCCCACCAACCCAGGTTTCTGCCCCATCCTGTTGCCTTTGTAGGGAGGGGACCCTCGCACACACCCCAAGCACCCCCCACTGTGTGTGCCAGCCTCTGCCCTTTTTAGGGACAATTGAGCTTGGGGTCCCTGCTGTGTGGGGTTCACCAAGCAGCCACCACACTGGGGCACCGTCAGCTCTGCTCCACCCGGACGGTAACTCCTGGCCTCGTCTCTTCCAGCCTCCTAGGCAGTGGATCGGTCCTCGTAGTCACCTCCCAGCGGAGACAATGCTGCCACATCCAGGTGAGCACCGTTGGCTGCCAGGGCACAGGGATTGGTTTCATCCCGAGGCAGAGCCAGACCAGCACCACCGCTGCTGGGCTTAACGCACCGTGGGGTTGGAGTGGGGCACGAGATGCTCACACCAGCCTCCCTGGAGAGCAGCTGGTCTCAGCTCTGCTCCTGGCCAGCCCAGGGAGAGACGTGGCTGCAGCAGCTCTGCAGAGCCCAGGGAAAGGCTGCTGCCACCGGGGTGATGCTGCCAGGCTGAGCTAACGCTGTGTCCTGTCCTCCAGCTTCGCCCCCTTTTCCTCCTCGCCCTGGCAGATTTCCTGGCTGCCGCCGTGATCCTGAGCATGGCCACCATCCAGCTGCTGCCGGCCCCGCTCTTCATCCCGGCGTACGCTGCCTGCCCCTATGGACTGATGCTGGCCACGGTAAGGGGATCGGCTCACACTCGGCGCTGGACACCTCCTGCTCGGCCGCCGGCAGCAGCCGAGACCTGTCTGCAGGCTGGAGCATCCCCGGGGAGTCCTAGCAAGAAATGACCACAGTTGTCCCTGTCGCTGTCGTGAGCCACCAAGCCTGGTTCCCTGGTGAAACACCACCAGCGCTTCTCGCCAGCCTCAGCGAGGCGAGCACTGTGTCCCCCCTCCCCAGCGTCCCTCTCACCCCTGCCGTGCCCTGCTGAGAGCTCTGGGGTGGCGAACCCAAACACAGCCGCCTGCGTGTGCCAGAGCAAAGCTGAGCGCGGCTCTCCCTGGTGCTCTCCCCTTCATGCGCAAACTCACCCAGAGCCTGCAGCTCCGCCGGCTCCTCTCTGCCCCGCGGCGGGCAGTGCCTCTTCCCAGATCCCACCGGCGATGGGACCTTTGGCACAGGGACCGGTAGGGGCTCAGCACCACGGGTCCAGCTCTGCTCTGCTTTGCACATATCCAGCTGCGCAGGGTGACAATCACCGTGGTTGCAGGGCTGCTGGCAGGATGCAGGGGCAGAGCCCTGTTCGTGCCACCTAGAGCCCAGCATGGTCAGTGCCACCTGCAGCTGCCCTGATAAAACCACCGGTCCCCCTCCGCGGGCTGTGACAGCACAAGGCCATTTGTTCTTGGTGCTGTGTGTTTTGGAGAGCCTCTCCCTCATTGTGTGGCTACTCCTGGCACCGCTTGTGCTGGGGGTTACAGCAGGATGTTGGGGTGCAGAGCATAAGAAGGGAAGGGAGAAGGTAGTTGTGGGGCTTTGGGCACAGCAGGAGCCTGCTCTCCCTCTCCTCTCTCAGACCTTCTATGCGGTTTCATTCCTGATGGTTGTTGTCTATGCGTATGAAGCCTACCGCACCGTCCACGGCTGGAGAGCCTGGCACGTGGCAGCTCTGCAGGTCGGTGACCCCCATTCCTTCCCGCGTACAGCTGAGGACCTGGGGAGCAGCAGGGGGATCTGAGGACAGCCCCTTTCCCTGGGGTGTTAGCAGCTTCCCCCGCACCCTGCGTCCCAGCAGAGCGGGGCTGGAGCCTCGAGCTGCTGCGAGACCCACAGCCACGGGTCACCGGCGGTTTTCTCTGCGCAGGACAGGAGCGGGTGTCTGGAGAGCGCGTGGCTGGGGCTGCCCTACATCCTGGCCTGGTAGGTGCCAGCAGCCGGTCCTGGTTCCCTCTCCACCCCGAGCAAGGCTGCGGCGTGGCCTCTGTCCCGCCGACAGGATGGACGCACTCACCTCCGCCTCTCCCTGCAAGGTTGGTGCCGGTGCTCACGCTCCTGGGACAGCTCATCGCCCGTGGCACCTCTGTCACTGACATCGCGCCAAAACCCATCGAGCCCGTCGTGCCGTGGAACGGCAACCGCTCCCACGAGAACTACAGCCTTTACTGCTCCAGGTACACCCCTGTCCTGTCATGCTGACCCCAAGGGGCAGCCGGGGCTGTGAGCATGCTGCAGCCCCTGCAAGGGGTACAAGGGACACCTCTGGGTGGTGATGGCTTCAGAGCAGGGGACTAGGGGACCATCACCAACATCCTCTGTCCTTTCAGCTGCCTGCTCCTCGTCCATCGTGCCCAGGACATCTGCTACGAGGTGAGCTCTGCAGGGTGCCCATCCCTCCCCCTGTTCTCTTTCCCTGTCCAGCAGACACCTCTGCCCAACGCTGCCAAGAGCGGGTGGGCTCAGGACACTGGGAAGGTCTGTGGGGTGTGAGCAGATGCTGCTGGAGGGACAGGGCAGGGGTGTCCCACCCCAAGCAGAGGCGAAGGGGCAGCTCCCAGCCCCATGGGGTTTGTGGCATGGCTCAGCCCTGCCCCTGTGGAAGTTGCTGCTTGTGGCCCCACTGATTTCCCGCTGCTTCTCAGTATGTAGGTAGGAAAGATGTGGGCCTGGAGGAGAAAATCATCTTCTTCTTGTACCTGCTGCTGGTGCTCAGCTGCTGCACGGTAAGCCAGTGGCACGGTGGGGCAAGTGCAGGGTCTGGCCACGGCCGGCGGCCATCCCGGCTGACGCCCTCCCCGTTGCCCAGCTCCTGTACCACAGGGTGAAGCTCTGGTGCCGGAGGAATGCTGCGGCGCCCTTGCTGACCCTGGAGAAGGACGGCTTCGCGGGCAGGAGCATCCGCAGCGTCAGCAAAGTCTCGCACTACTTCCAGCTGGTTTTCCTGCTCTGCTGGGCTCCAGGCAAGTCGGAACGGGGATGCACCATGACCCCCATAGCCTGGGCAGGCAAGAACCAACACAACTCAGAATGACAGAATGTTAGAGGTTGGAAGGGACCTCAAAGATCATCTAGTCTTACAGGTTGCCCAGAGAGGTGGTGTTTCCATCCCTGGAAACATTCATGGTCAGGTTGAACGGGGCTCTGAGCAACTTGATCTAATTACAGATGTCCCTGCTGACCTTTAAAGGTTCCTTCCAACCCAAACTGGTCTATGATTCTACGAACTCGTGCTTCAATCCCTTTATTCCTGAGCTGAGACAGCACCCAGGTACAAGACAAGAGGCTTAGACTGAATTACTGCAAAGCCTCTGGGTGTCTGTAGGAGCCCGTGGCTGAGCAGGCTCACAATGAGAGGACACCCAGCCCCAATCACCACTGTCGAGTCCGACCGGCGCCTGGTTTAGCCCACGCTGATCTTACAACAACAGGTTTTTCCAGGAGCATTTCTTGAGCTGGAGGGTGAATCCTGTTTTAGCTTTTTAGCAAAACCTCATCCCTTTGGGCTGACCTTTTACATTTCCAGCCTTACAGAAACCTGTAGCAATGAGCTCCCCGAGGCCCTGGGGCAGTGGGTTGGGCAGAGCCTCGCTGTACACAGACCTGCTTGTCCTACATAGACGCCTGTGCCGCGTGAAATAGGCTGTGACAGGGGAGGGCATTTGCCCCTTGGAGAGTAAAACTCTGGATGAAGCATTATCAGAGAGAGGGATACCAAGGAGTGTCTTTTTATCTCCTGTCTGCAGCCTTCCTCCTCACCCTCCTCTCCTTCACCAGCATCCAGCCCGCCTCCATCTTCATCCTTTACGTTGCTACGGTAAGTGAAAACCTATTTCCTGGGCTCCAGAGCTGGGACGTGTGCCCTCATGAGCCGTGGGAGTGGTGACGGGGCCTCGCTGGGATGGAGGGAGTGCTGTGACAGCTGTGCTGCCCCCGTGCCGCCACAGCAGGGCTGCAGGAGCCAGACGAGAGAAGCAAGAGCTCTGTGGGTGCTGCCGGTCCACCCTGGTGCCCCCCGCGATGGACGTGGGGTGACAGCCCTGGGTTGCTGCTGACAGCCCTGGTCTCAGCCAGCTCTGCCCTCTCTCTCGCAGGCTCTGACCGTGTCCCTCCAGGGCTTCCTGCACAGTTTGGTCTATGGCTGGCTGAGGCAAAACTTCCGCCAGGAGGCAGTGGGCAAGAGACCCTCCTTGCAAGACCACCGGGGCCTCAAGGCTTTCTACGACGAGTCCCTGGGGGCCGTACCCTAGGCTGCCACCTCGTCCCGGTGCCTCCGGGCTGCCTGAAGCCGCAGCAGGATTTGCACATCCCGGCAGTTCCCCGCAGCCTGTCCATAGCCAGGCAGGATCTCTCTGGGCTTGGCACCTCGGAAGGTTTGAGCAGAGGCAGGTTTCTGACAGCGACGGGGGGCTGTGGTGGCTCTGCCCCGGTGGGAAGCCCACCCGTAGCCCCTCGCCGCGGGAGGCAGCCTGACTTCTCACTGCCTGCGCCATCTGAACAGCAAAACCATAAGCAGTTGCTGCAATGGGAGATGGACCATGGGAGGTGAGACAGGAGCTCTTTGGAAAAAGGATGTCCCTGCTCTGCACCGGTTGGCCCTGCAGGCTCACGAGCTGTGGGAGGAAGGTGGTGGCACGCAGGCAATTTGGCGGTCCCTAGACCTTCCAGCAACTGAATGTCAACTGCGACTGTCCCAGGGAAGGTGGTGGTTCTTGTCTGTTTTGTTTGGTCTTGTTTCAGCGTTGCATTTTCCGCAATCCAAATTCCTCCTCAGGGCTCGGGAGAAGGGGCTTACAAATAAAGGCGTTGTGGCTGAGGTGTTCCTGGGCTTTGCTGCTCTTAGATAAGTAACAGAAACAGGCGGTGAGCCAGGCGGCTCCTGCCTCCTTCCTGCCTCGGGGGAAGGTTCCTGGCCAAGGTTGTGTCAGTGGAGATAAAGGAGCCATTGCTGAACCTCCTGCCAGGCCCCAGCTTCTCCATCAACAAGTTAAAATCAGCCCAAATGCTTGCTCATGCCTCATCTACTTCAGGGGCTGGGAGTGCTCAAGCACCATCACCCACGTGGAGACAAATCCTCAGAGGACCATGCTCACCCCTGTCATGTCATCAGCTGACACGAATGGACACATAAAGAGCATTTGGAGACCCCCAGCCCAGGGAAAACAGCTCAGGACAAGAGCCAGGAGGTCCATCAAAAGCTGCTGGGGATGGAGATGGTGCTGAGACGGGCTCAGGTACCAACGAGCAGAGGGCTGTGACAGCCCATGGGGCCTGCGATGGGGTGATGGGGAACCACAGGGGAGGTGGGAGCATGGACGTGGCCGTGGCTCCTTCCAGAGAGTCTGCTGGAAGTGTCCCATCTGCCACCCAGCGGCCGTTTGGTGACCACCGGGACTCCTGTGCCCCCAGGAATGGAGGTGAGGAGTGGGGTGAGGGCTGGGAGTCATTTAGAAGTTGTTATTAGCGGCAGCACAGTGCAGGCATTGCTGGGGAACGGCAGGGACAGGTTCCCAGGCTCCTAACACAGATACAGGAACCAGAAGTGAGGAACGTGGCAGAGCAGAAAAGCCCATTAGGAAATGAGGGGTGTAAAAATTCCGGTACGTAAAAGCCTAGGTAGGGAAGGGAAAAGGATGATCATGGGTGTGATTTGCAGGAAATATTGTCTGGCCTCCTTGGGTGGACTGCAAAGCTAAAAATACATCATAATACATCATCATACATCATAGCCAAAAGAGGATGTTTGGGCTGTCGAGAAACAGCTACCAGATGATGGGAAGATGAACCAGGGGCTGCTAAGCATTGCACAGATAAGGGTGCATGCTCATGCACCGACCCAGCTCTGGGCACAGCTTCTGCCCCCTCTGGGGCTGTATGACCTGTGTTGGGACAGATGAAGATGCAGCAAGGAAAGCCAACGAGCTGTTGGGTGTCCAGGCAGGGTGTGCCGTTCACCCACGTGGGATGTGAGGGAGGAATTGCTGCTAGGTGCCGCAACCCGGTGTTTGCTTTGGTGTAAGCCAAGTCACAGAATCAGAGAATCCTGGAGTGTCTCAGGCTGGAAGGGACCTCAGAGATCATCTGCTCCACCCCTGCCATGGGCAGGGACGCCCTGAACCAGCCCAGGTTGCTCCAGGTTCATCCAACCTGGCCTTGAGCATCTCCAGGGAGGGGGCAGCCACAGCCTCTCTGGGCAACCTAGTCCAGAGTCTGGCCACCCTCACACTCAACAATTCCTTCCCAAGATCCAGCCTAAACCCCTTCTCCTCCAATTTAAACCCATTTCCCCTTGTCCTGTCGCTGGACACTCTGGCACAAAGTCCCTCCCCAGCCTCCCTGCAGGTTCCTCTTGGTCACAAGGTCCCCCCGGAGTCTTCTCTCCTCTTCCCCAGCTGAACACCCCCAGCTCCCTCAGCCTGTCCTCACAGCAGAGCTGCTCCAGACCCTGGCTCAGCTTTGTGGCCTCCTCGGGACTCGTCCCAACAGCTCCAGGTCCCTCTTATGGTGGGGACACCAGAACTGGACACAGCATTCGAGGTGGGGTCTCACCAGAGCCAAGCAAAGGGGGAGAATCCCCTCTCTTGATCTGCTCATAAGGCCATGAGGCTGCGAGCACCCAGGGCTGCAGGGACAGCAGGGGAACATCGGAAGCATTTGCAGTAAGGCTGTTTCTCTTGTGATTGCTGGAAGAGAAAACAGTTAGGCTGAGGCTTGCTAGGAGAAATAGGAACAAACCCGCTGCTGGGGCTACAGCGGAAGCAAAGGCTCTGCAGGCAGAAATGGGAGCAAATGGGTGGGGGGAAGCAGAGAGGTGGAGGTGCACAGGGATGGGGACGGCAATTGAGTCGACCTCAGATCCAACTCCAGGAAATTCCCAGGGGAAGGGAAGGGCTGGAAAAGAGTAAGGAGGTTGGGGGAGCAAAAGAGAGACAAACCACAAGGCTGTGTTTCATCCCTTTCTCCCCTCGAATCTAATTTAAAAGTCTTTCAATGAACGCTGCTGACTCCCTTCTGCTCTGTGACAGGCGTGTCCCGTCAGTGCCAGCAGCCCTGGTGTCATTTAACTGACTTATGATGAAAAACGCCAGAATCCTGCCAGGGATAGATGGAGCAGGACTTCACCAACATCCACATATCACACGGCGTTACTGACGTGGTTTCCCTGGGTAGTGCCTTCCCTGCCAGATTTTTCTCTGCAAAGTGACCCCCCAATCTCCAAAGCACCTCCTGCAATCATCTGTGGCCACCTCTCACATCAATCCCCCTCAACCACCCGTGAAATCAGGCTCCTCCTCACGCACGGTAACCCCTGCCAGCCTCTCACTCTCTTTGCTACAGGCACCAATTCCTCGTCTCCTCGTCCTGCTCAGCAGGTTCCTGTGGTCCCTTCACTTCACCAAAGGTCACACCAGGCTCTAAGCATGCACTCCCGTGCCTCAATGCACACCCCCAAACGTGCCTGCATGTCACATCATGTTTCCCAGCCTCCTCCTCATCTCCACGGGCCAGCCTTCTGCACCTCATGGGGGCTCTGAGTACCCTCCCCCCGACCAGGAAAGGTTTCAGCCCTTTTGGGCGATGCTTTCCCTTTGTGCCCGACTTCTCTGCCTGCAGATGCATTTTGCAGATGCCGAGCATGGAAGTCCTTGTCTTGCACAGGAGACTGAACAGGACCAAAGCACAGTCAGCTGGGAAAATCAGCAACTTTATTTCAAGAACTAAGTCACCTTCAGCATTTGTGTGCGCTGGAGGAGCTGGGCAGGACAGAGCAGGCCTTGGAAACTGAGGCTGCCTGCGGATCGGCAGGCATTGCCCCGGAGGGAAATGCTCGCGGCAGGCTGCACCGGATCCTGGGCGTCTTGCTGCTCAAGCCCTTCTTCTCCTCAGGACTTACCGGAGCTCCTGCAGGAAAGAATCGCACCAGCTGCTGACTTGGAAGGCGGCAGGAGCTGGCGGCTTGGGTTGGCCTTGGCCTGAGAACAAGGCTTGAGGCAGTGGAGAGATGACTCCAAGGCCGGTCAGTCGAAGCAGCCCTCACCCCTGGGTAGAGCCCCATCTGCATCAGGATCCAGTTGTAGAAGTGCCGAGTGGAGGTGTAGACTCCGGGCTGTCGAGCTCTGGCACAGCCTCTCCCCCAGCTGGTCACTCCAACAAGCCAGAAGTAGTCCCCGGTCCCGTCCTTGCAGACGAGAGGACCACCGCTGTCCCCCTGCGGCAGAGCAGAGAGGGGTAAGGTGGGGCTCGGGGGCCTCTGCCAGCGCCTCGGCCGGCTCCTTCTCTCCGCCAGCACGTGCCCAAGCGGCAGCCGCGGCACAGAAAGTCTCTGCCCAGCTGCGGGAGCAGCAGAACCGTGTCTGGGACGGGGCCGTGCGAGGCAGGGCTCGCTCTCATCTCTGCGCACGGGACGAGGGGACGTCCCGGATGGGGATCTGGACCTCCGGGCCGCCACGAGCACGGGACGGGATTTTGGGGCAGAGTCTGGGAAAGGAGGTGCCAGGGCTGCCCGCGCTGCCCGGGGTGGGCTCGGAGCAGGCTCCTACCTGGCAGCTGTCGATGCCGCCCCGCGCGTAGCCAGCGCACACGTTGTGGGTGTGCACGGCCCCGGAGTACCACTGGCTGCTGTTGCAGATGCGCGAATCGATGAGGCGGACCACGGCTTCCTGCAGGTCGTCGGCCGTGTAGTGAGCTGTGGGCACAGGCAGCCGTTAGCACCCGGCAGCCGCTCCCTGGCGGGGCAGCCCCTGCCCTGGGGCTTCTCTCGGCACCCTCAACCTGCAGCCGGGCTCGGGCTTGCGCCGCTGCTCTCGGCAAGCGCAGCCCCTCTCCCCGGCGGGCCCAGCCTGCGCTCGGGACGCTCAGGACGCTGCCGGGGCACTCACAGGCTTCGTACGTGTGGCCCCATCCACTGATGTAGCAGGTGCTCAGCGACGACAGGCGCAGCGAGGGGTCGGGCACGCAGACGAGCTGCACGTAGTAGCCGCACTGCACCGGCTGGTCCAGCTCCAGCAGCGCGATGTCGTTCTCCTCCGTGACGTTGTAGTAGTGCTCGTGAAGGATCAGCCGCCTGATGTGGCGCACTTGGGTCTCGGGGCCCGGCTCAGACAACCGGGTGGCCCCGGCCACCACGCGCCACTTGTTGAGCTGCCTGCAAGGCACACGGAGAGAGGGGTCGGCGGGAGCGCAGCCCTGGGTGCGGCAGCCCAGCGGGTCCCTGCCTCCCGCTTCCCGGGCCAGAGGAGAGCCGCGCTGCGGGGATGCGCCTGCCCTGGCGTGCCTTGGGCGCAAGGGACGTCGAGCGGGAGGCTGCTCGGGAGCGGGGACAGGAGCCCAGCCTTCTCCTGAGCTCTGCAGAGCCCGGGCACTGGGCGCTGCTGCGAGGGAACGGGTGGGGAGCAGCGCGCGCTGCTGCCCAGAGGGCACCTCCAGGCTGGAGGGGACGTCCCCGGCGCCCGCTCCTCCTTACCTGGCGTGGGTGAAGCAGTGGGCTGCCGTGAGCACCCACTGTGTGCTGATGAGGGACCCTCCGCAGAGGTGCCCCGAGCCCGGTCTCCAGGGGTCCTGGATGCTGACGATCCAGGGCCAGGCGCCCGGCTGGGACCCTCTGCCGCCCACGATGCGCGACTGCCCGTAGTAAGAAGCCAGGGGCCGGAGCCCGCAGGTCCTGCAACCGCAAACTCGTCACCGCCCTGCCCGACGGCTCGCTGCTCGCCAGCCTGGAGGTCCCCAGCTCCCTCCCAGAGCCTCGGCCACTTACCCACAGGTGTCCCACAGGGCGTGCACGGGCCGGCACAGGGCCAGCAGGATGAGGAGGGCGAGCCAACTCATCGCTGCTGGTGGCACGAACCAGATGCCAGAGCTGAGCGCTCGTTGCCACCAGCTTCGCAGCCAACGCCGCAGCCAACGTCGCAGCCAGCGTAGCTGTGCCCGTGGCCCTGGGCTGATGTCACAGAGCCGCTGGTTCCGGGGCCGGTGGCCTCTCGGAAGGTGGGGGCAGGGCAGGGGGGGCACGGGCGGTTCCAAGCGGGAGGGGAGGCAGCAGCCGGCAGGTTCAGCCCCTCCGGGACCCTCGCCCTGCTCTCTGCCGCCGTGTGCCACCGGCTCCTTCCCAAACCCGCCCGGCAGAGACCAGCCCTGCTGCGGGCAGGGCGCACGCTTGGGCCTGGGGGAGCCTCAGCGAGGAGCAGCTGAGGGTTGTGTAGTTTGGAGAAGAGGAGGCTGAGACCTGCTCACTCGTGACAACGGCCTGACAGGAGGGTGTAGCGAGGTGGGGTCGGTCTCTCCCCACAAGTTACAACCCACAGAACAGGAGGAAACGGCCTCAAGTTACACCAGGGGAGGTTCAGGTTGGACCCGAGGGAAAACTTCTCCCCTGAGAGGGGACCGGCACAGGGTGCAGGGCCTGAATCGCCATCCTCGGGTGTATTTGAGAGCCGTCCAGTTGTGGTGCTCAGGGACGTGGTTTAGAAGCGGGTCTGGCAGAGTCAGACAACGGTTGGACTTGATGATCTTGGCCTTTTCGATCCACAATGATTCTATAACCTGGCGACGGCCGAGCGAGGCCGGGTGCCTCACCCACAGCAACACGCTCCAACAGGTCCGGGCTGGCCACAAGTTCTGTCACTGTTCTGGGCCAGCAGGGACAAGTGTCCTCCCCATAGTCACCAACAGCCTGAGCTGGGGAGCACAAGGAGCAAGGGAATGTTCATTGGCCCATTGAAAACGGTTGTAAAAGTAGGATGGGTCTTAAGAAATGCTGATTAGTGACAACAGGAAAGTCTGTAGCAGACGTCACCCAGAGGATTGCTGTTGCTCTTTGCCCTGTTCCTTCCCGGCCTGATGACAAGTCATTGACCTGCAGGCTACGGGTTCCTGTGTTCGGGCACAACCAGGTGTCCTTGAGCTTGCGTGTGAAACTCTGCCGGTGCTGCACGGAAACATCCTTGGCTTGAAACACGCCCAGGCGGCCACCGAGCCCAGCGTGCCCCAGGCGATGCCACGCTCCCTGCCTGTCCCGGGGATGTGGCACCGTGGCAGCTGGAGAAAGCAGTTCCGTTTGCTCTTCCCAACAGTGGGAAGCCGGGGACAGTGGCCAGAGCTGGCAGCTGGAGGGCAGGGGACATCCCCCCGAGGCCACCCAGCCTCAGCAGCGGGTTGGGATGTCTCTAAACCAAGTGAGTTCCCCAGCGTGCGGTAAGGCAGCCTCACACCCTGAGCTGGGATGTGGCCACTCCTCGCAAAACTGTGCAGGTTTGGGTGCTGGGGTCAAACCAGCACAGCCCGGTACGCTCCAGGGTGGGTTTTATACACCATCTGACCACTGACAGATTCCCAAAGCCATTCCAGTGGTGTCTCATTGGTAATAACTCACCGCGTGTTACACAGCTGTCAGTGCAGCTGAGTATCCTCCGTGAGTAAGCGGCTCTTTTGGACTACAACTCCCAGCATGCACCGCGGCACACTGAGCCGGTCTCGGTGCGTGCTTTGGACTACAACTCCCGGCGTGCCCCGCGCCGGCCGCCGCAGGTCACGTGGCTGTGGGTGCAGGTGGGCGCGGTCGCGCTCCGCGGATCGGAGGCTCCGGGTCCGGTCCGGCCGGGGCAGCGCGATGGGGCCGCGGGTTCGGGGCCTCCTCTGGGCCCTGGCGCTGCTGGCTGTGCGCCGAGCGGCCGGCGCTCCCCCCAGCTTCGTCCTGGTCCTGGCGGACGATTTGGGCTTCGGGGACCTGGGGAGCTACGGCCACCCTTCTTCTGCCACGCCCCACCTGGACCGCATGGCTGCCCGGGGGCTGCGGTTCACCAGCTTCTACAGCAGCTCCCCGGTGTGCAGCCCGTCCCGGTACGTGCCCCGCTGCCCCCGGGGCTCAGGGCTGGGCCGCTCCTGTTTCATGGCTGTGCCGGTGACCTGGGCAGGAGATGGAGAGCAGCCTCAGTCCTCTGCAGAGGGCACCGAGCTGGGCCGGAGTGCGGATCCACTGGAGGGCAGGAGGGCTCTGCAGAGGGACCGGCACAGCCTGGGGTGGATCCATCGGCCGAGGCCGATTGTCTGAGGTTCTGCCAGGCCAAGTGCCGGGTCCTGCCCCTCGGGTCACCCCAACCCCAGCAGCGCCACGGACTGGGGGGAACAGCTGGAAAGTGCCCGGGGGGAAAGGGCCTGGGGGAGCTGATGGGCAGCGGCCGAAGCTGAGCCAGTGTGTGCCCGGGTGGCCAAAAACGCCAACGGCATCCTGGCCTGGGTCAGCCCTGGTGTGGCCAGCGGGGCCAGGGCAGGGACTGTCCTCTGGACTCAGCACTGGTGAGGCCACACCTTGACCCCTGGGTTCAGGTTTGGGCCCCTCCCAACAAGAAGGGCCTTGAGAGGCTGGAGCGTGTCCAGAGAAGGGCAACGGAGCTGGGGAAGGGGCTGGAGACCAAGTGTGGGGAGGAGCGGCTGAGGGAGCTGGGGCTGCTCAGCTGGAGGAGAGGAGGCTGAGGGGAGACCTTCTCGCTCTCTGCAGCTCCCTGGCAGGAGGGGGCAGCCAGGGGGGGTCGGGCTCTGCTCCAAGGAACGAGTGATGGGATGAGAGGAAACGGCCTCAAGTTGCACCAGGGGAGGTTTAGGTTGGACATTAGGGGAAACTTCTGCACTGGAAGGGTTCTCCAAGACTGGCCCAGGCTCCCCAGGGCTGGAGGTGAATCGCCGTCCTTGGATGTGTTTAAAAGAGCTGCTGCTCAGGGACATGGTTTAGAAGTGGACCTCGTAGAGTTAGAGAATGGTGGAACTCGATGATCCTAAAGGTCTTTTCCAACCTAAAGGATTCTGTGATTCCACGACCTGCACCACGTTCAGCGTGATGCCGATCTCCTCTCTCTCTCTCCCGCAGGGCAGCCCTGCTGACGGGCCGCTTCCAGATGCGCTCCGGGATTTACCCTGGCGTGTTCGACCCAGGCTCGCGGGGAGGCCTGCCGCTCTCCGAGGTCACCATTGCCGAGGTGCTGAAGGCCCAGGGCTACGCCACAGCCATGGTTGGCAAGTGGCACCTTGGCGTGGGGATTAACGGCTCCTTCCTGCCCATCCACCAGGGCTTTGACCACTTCTTGGGGGTGCCCTACTCCCACGACCAGGTGAGAGGCCTGTCGGGCCCTGGAGGGGGTTCCTGGGCTGATGGAGGAGATGGCCTGAAGGATGAAGCTTGCTTGAGAAGCCGTAGGTCAGGTTAATGCTTGCCTGGGCAGGTGGGCATGGGTGGCTGCAGGTCGGGGAGGTGGGTGCTGGTGGGGAGTGCCCACTTCCGAGGGGCTCCTATGGTAGGGCAGTTCTGCAGAATGGGGGTGGCGGCTGTGCCTGGGAACATACGCCCTTTATCGAGGGAGGGTTGGCTGCTGGGCGGCAAAGAAACGTTGGAACTGCTGCCAGGAGAAAATGATGTTGGAGCAGCACGGTCCTTGGACAGTTCTAGGGTGGACATTCACTCCCGGGAGCCACTTCTGGGAGTGGCTGCCCAAAGGGTGCCTGTAGGACCTGGTGGTGGGGCTGCCATGAGACTCTTTGCTCTCCTCCCTGTCCTGCAACACAGGTAAAAGACAAAGCGTTATTTGCTCTCTGCAGGGCCCCTGCCAGAACCTCACGTGCTTCCCACCCGACATCAAGTGTTTTGGGACTTGTGACCAAGGCTTAGTGCCAGTCCCACTGCTCTGGAACCAGAGCATCGTGCAGCAGCCGGTCTCTTTCCCCGACCTGGTGCCACTCTACAACAAGTTCTCCCGGGACTTCATCGCCGACTGTGCCCGACGAGGCCTCCCCTTCCTGCTCTACTATGCCTCCCACGTAGGAGAGAGGGAGGGCTGCTCTGGGCCCAGGGGTGGGGAAGGGAGCCTTTGTCCTGTGGGGAGAGCAGGGAAATATCCAAACTCCTGCAGCCCCAGGCTGTGCTGAGCAGTCAGTACTTGCCCCTGGATGACCTGGGGTTGCTGTTCTCAGGCCCGGGTCCGGAGGCAGCACCGTTCCGATGATGGTCTTGGGCTGCTTCTTTCTGGAGCTTTGCCTGCTTCTCTGGGCTGGGAGTCCACCTGGGAAAACTTCCCACTCTGGCGCTGCACAGCCTCTCTGGGGGCTCAGTCCTTTGTGCCGTTTCTGAGAGATGCTTATGAAGCTCGGGGACAAGCCCCCTCTCATCTCCTGGGTATTGTCACCCATCTCCATGTCCTGGCTGGGGTACTTGCTGTCCCCGGGTGAAGTGGGAACCAGATGCCGCTCCGGGGCAGTTTGTGTAGCAGTCTTCTCTGCCCTTTCTCCAGCACACACACTACCCCCAGTTTGCGAGCCAGGAGTATGCGGGGCAGTCACGGCGTGGGCCGTTTGGTGACGCGCTCTCGGAGTTTGACGGCTCGGTGGGACAGCTGCTGGAGGCACTGCAGGAAAACGGTCTTGCAAACACAACCTTGGTGTTCTTCACCTCTGACAATGGGTGAGTGGGCTCGGCACGGGGGACTTTGTTGCTGCTAAGACTCTGCTGCCATCGTAGGGGGGAACTGGAATGAGGCAGTGGTTGGCTGGGGCGAAAGGGATGTGGTGTGGCATTGTCAGGTGAGACCCCCATGACCTGAAGTGAGGAAAGTGGTGGATGCTGCTCCATGTTGCTGTGTCTCAGCTGTGCCCCTCCTCATGGGCAGAAACCTTGCAGGGTTCGAGCCAGGAGGGTGCAGCAGCCTGAATATGCCCCGATTCCCTTCAGTGTGAGCGGCATCGGTCTCTGGAGCCCTGCTTCGGTGTCTTGCACACCTTGGCTTCTTCACCTACCCCGTGCCTCCTGCCTCACAAGGCTGAGAAGAATAGCAGTGTCCCTCACTGGCACCGTGTCTCTCGTCGTGGCCCCATCAGGGAAGGGGTAGCGTGAACCTGTGAAGCTGATGGTAGGTGGTTCTTGCCTCTCACAGCCCCTCCACCCTGCGGATGGCCCGTGGGGGCAGCTCTGGCCTTCTGAAGTGCGGGAAGGGCACAACGTACGAAGGTGGCATGCGGGAACCAGCAGTGGCATATTGGCCTGGCCGTATCCCTCCAGGTGAGACTTGGCACTGCTTGTGCCCTTCGCGTGCTGCTGCCGGCCGAGGCAGGGGTGCGATGGCAGCTTGGCTGCCCTGGAACAAGCAGAGGGCAGGAGAGAAGTGAGGATGGCAAGGATGGGAGTGGGGTCAGGGCCTTGATCCTGTCTTTGTGCCTCGCTGTGACAGGAGTGACGCATGAGCTGGCAAGCACCCTGGACATCCTGCCGACCCTGAGTGCCCTGGCTGGAGCAGCTCTTCCCAAAGTTGCCCTGGATGGCTACGACCTGAGTCCGGTGCTGTTTGGGTCAGGGAAGGTGAGTCCTGCGGGCTGGTTTGGCTGGTGCAGTGCCTGAAGGACGGGTGTGGGGGTGGAGCCGTGTGCCTGACCAGCAGAACCAGCTGGGGGCCAGGGGAGACCCATGAGATGGGAGCTTCTGTCTGGCCCGGGGCATGTCCTGGAGTTCCCGGGCTTCCCCAGGCCCTGCGACTGGCGCTGCAGTGGAGGGACAGAGCCCCAGCCGCTTTGAGCAGGGAGCAGACTGCTGCTGCTCATCAGCTTCCCCTCTCTCTGGCCACGTTTGGGCTGTGGTGTTGGGGCTGCTGTGTGACTCCCTTGAGTCTCTGCTGGGTCTTGTTCTGGGCTCTTCTTCAGCCTCGTGGCTGCACGGCTGAGCTTAGCTCTGCTGCTCTCCGCAGAGTCCCCGCCAGACCATGTTCTTCTACCCGCCGTCCCCTGATCCACTGTACGGCCCCTTCGCTGTCAGGCTTGGGAAGTACAAGGCCCATTACTTCACTCAAGGTTAGTGCTGCCTCCTCTCCTCGCCACGGGCGGCTTTCCCAAGTCCCGTGCGGTTTTGCTGTCCGAAGCTCAAAGAGAAGAGACTGAGCTACAGCAGGGAGTATCTTTTGCAGGTTCCTTTCACAGCGATACGACCCCAGACCAGGCCTGCCACGGGCTGACGCCGCTGACCTCACATTTGCCCCCGCTGCTCTTTGACCTGGAGTCAGACCCAGCCGAGAACTATGATCTGCTGCAGAGCGGCGCCGGGCCAGAGCTTCTGCAGGTCTTGAGTGAGATCAAACTGCAGAAAGTGATTTTTGAACAGCGCATGGAGTTTGGGGAAAGCCAGATCAGTATGGGCAGGGATCCTGCCCTGCAGCCCTGCTGTGTGCCAAACTGCACCCCGAAGCCTTCCTGCTGCCGCTGCTCCTAGCCCCTTGCTGCTCCAGCCCCTTCAGCTGCTCCATACTGGGACCCTCCCCAAACCCCCCAGGCACAGCCCCCCCACCCCACAACTGACCAAGCTCAGCCTTGGAGCTGCCCGGGGACACCTCTGGCTCCTGGAGTGCTGGGGCCGCAAACGGGGCTTGGGGAGGGGACCAGCCCTGCCAGGAGGGCCGGGCGGTGGCCCCTGTGCTCTGTGCTGGGCGCTTGAGCTGAGGCTTCTTGACAGGAACCACAACTTGTTCAGGGAGGGACTGTGGTCCAGCAGCATCTCCAGAGCTGGAACAGCTCCTTGCAAATCATGATCAAAATGAGGCACAGGGCACATCCCAGTGTCCAGAGATCCCCGGGTTAGCACAGAGCAGGACCTTTACCAGCACCCACTTAACACAAAAAACCACAACCCCGTCTTCCTCGTCCTCTCCAGCTGATGGGGACTGACGTTCACTGGTGACACATGCCCAGGCACCGCTCCAGATGAACAAGCACAGCGTGTGTGGAGGCCCCTTCATACTAGCATGGGAACTAAGTTCAATTAAAACCCATGGCTGGATATCAAGCTACTGACCCAGTGATTGGCACAGACCTTGGGTTGCACCAGCTCTGAACCTCTTCTTGCCCGTGAGCCAGTCCAGCTCAATTTCACCTGGGATCTGCACGTCCCTGCAGCGCTCCCACCAGTCGCTGGCCCTGGGCACGGGGTGTTTCCGGGGACTGGGTCCCCAGGACCCGTGTTCGCTTCTGCCGTGGCCGGCAGCCAGAACTCTGGACCCCTTCACTGGGTACAGAGCGGGACCACCCAGGAGAGGATTTGCAGTCCCTCTCAGAACGAAGGTAGGACGGACAGTGGTGACTGGGTGCAGGGCTCAGGCAAACAAGCAAACCAGTCAGCACTTTGCTTCTGTGCAACCGGCTCCTTGATCCCCCCGTCCCTCCTTTTCCCACCCTTAGGCATCCCTCTGATCTCCCTTGACTCCCCCTGTGCCTGTCCTTGGCTGGTTCCAAACCGGGGACCTACCGCTGGGTGTTCCCCCCTCTTGCTCCCAGGTTTGCCCCATCTGTGCCCAGATGTGGTGTTCCTGGTGCTGTTAGCCAGGTCACCTTGGACGTGCATGGTGTTACTGAGATGGTTTCCCTGGGTAGTGCCTTCCCTGCCAGATTTTTCTCCCCAGAGTGACCCCAACTCTTCCTCCAGTCATCTGTGGAGTGTGGCCACCTCTCACAGTGATCCCCCTTAACCACCCGTGAAACCTGGTGCTGGAATGGCAGAGTGTCCACAGCAGACACGTCTTCTCTAAGACCTTCTTCTGCCTGCTCTAGGCAGATGTGGGCAGCACCTCCAGGTCCATTGTCAAAAAACAAAGCAGCCTTGAGTTCAGTTTATTTGGGCTCTGGTTTTGATGCTGCTGAAGCCGAGCTACCCCTCGAGGGCCTTGAGAGCAGCTCTTCCACTTTCAGACCGAGCCTGCCCTCTTGTCCTGGGGCCCGGGTCGCGTGCCCAGCTGCCTGCCTTGTGTGTGTCCACACAGGCTGGGTGGCAGCAGGAAGCTCCTGCACCTTTCATGAGCTTTGAGGCTGCTGTTCTCCAAACCACCGCTCTCTGCACTCCAGCGACCCAGCCCTGCTCAACAAATCCGGTGCACATGGCTGGCTCCTGCTTCTCTCCTGCACTTCGGCACGAGGGCAGGGCTCTGGCACGCAGCTCTGGAAGGCAGACTGGTGAGCTGAGGCTGATACGGGATCTATCACAGCCATGAGGAACAGGATGCGGGGCTGAGAGCTGGAGCATCCTTCTCTGTCTGGAGCTTAAAATTGCACGTTCGTAGCCTTTCATACCAGGTGCCACAACTGATCTTGTCCCCGTTGGCCCAGAAGAGCAACAGAGCTCGTGGCCAGCCTGGACCTGTTGGAGCGTGTTGCTGTGGGTGAGGCACCCGGCCTCGCTCGGCCATCGCCAGGTTATAGAATCATTGTGGATTGAAAAGGCCAAGATCATCAAGTCCAACCATTGTCTGACTCTGCCAGACCCGCTTCTAAACCACGTCCCTGAGCACCACAACTGGACGGCTCTCAAGTACACCCGAGGATGGCGATTCAGGCCCTGCACCCTCTGCCGGTCTCTGAGAACCCTCTCAGGGGAGAAGTTTTCCCTAAGGTCCAACCTAAACCTCCCCTGGTGTAACTTGAGGCCGTTTCCTCCTGTTCTGTGGGTTGTAACTTGTGGGGAGAGACCGACCCCACCTCGCTACACCCTCCTGTCAGGCCGTTGTCACGAGTGAGCAGGTCTCAGCCTCCTCTTCTCCAAACTACACAACCCTCAGCTGCTCCTCACTGAGGCTCCCCCAGGCCCAAGCGTGCGCCCTGCCCGCAGCAGGGCTGGTCTCTGCCGGGCGGGTTTGGGAAGGAGCCGGTGGCACACGGCGGCAGAGAGCAGGGCGAGGGTCCCGGAGGGGCTGAACCTGCCGGCTGCTGCCTCCCCTCCTGCTTGGAACCGCCCGTGCCCCTCCTGCCCTGCCCCCACCTTCCGAGAGGCCACCGGCCCCGGAACCAGCGGCTCTGTGACATCAGCCCAGGGCCACGGGCACAGCTACGCTGGCTGCGACGTTGGCTGCGACGTTGGCTGCGACGTTGGCTGCGAAGCTGGTGGCAACGAGCGCTCAGCTCTGGCATCTGGTTCGTGCCACCAGCAGCGATGAGTTGGCTCGCCCTCCTCATCCTGCTGGCCCTGTGCCGGCCCGTGCACGCCCTGTGGGACACCTGTGGGTAAGTGGCCGAGGCTCTGGGAGGGAGCTGGGGACCTCCAGGCTGGCGAGCAGCGAGCCGTCGGGCAGGGCGGTGACGAGTTTGCGGTTGCAGGACCTGCGGGCTCCGGCCCCTGGCTTCTTACTACGGGCAGTCGCGCATCGTGGGCGGCAGAGGGTCCCAGCCGGGCGCCTGGCCCTGGATCGTCAGCATCCAGGACCCCTGGAGACCGGGCTCGGGGCACCTCTGCGGAGGGTCCCTCATCAGCACACAGTGGGTGCTCACGGCAGCCCACTGCTTCACCCACGCCAGGTAAGGAGGAGCGGGCGCCGGGGAGGTCCCCTCCAGCCTGGAGGTGCCCTCTGGGCAGCAGCGCGCGCTGCTCCCACCCCATTCCCTCGCAGCAGTGCCCAGTGCCCGGGCTCTGCAGAGCTCAGGAGAAGACTGGGCTCCTGTCCCCGCTCCCGAGCAGCCTCCCGCTCGACGTCCCTTGCGCCCAAGGCACGCCAGGGCAGGCGCATCCCCGCAGCGCGGCTCTCCTCTGGCCCGGGAAGCGGGAGGCAGGGACCCGCTGGGCTGCCGCACCCAGGGCTGCGCTCCCGCTGACCCCTCTCTCCGTGTGCCTTGCAGGCAGCTCAACAAGTGGCGCGTGGTGGCCGGGGCCACCCGGTTGTCTGAGCCGGGCCCCGAGACCCAAGTGCGCCACATCAGGCGGCTGATCCTTCACGAGCACTACTACAACGTCACGGAGGAGAACGACATCGCGCTGCTGGAGCTGGACCAGCCGGTGCAGTGCGGCTACTACGTGCAGCTCGTCTGCGTGCCCGACCCCTCGCTGCGCCTGTCGTCGCTGAACACCTGCTACATCAGTGGATGGGGCCACACGTACGAAGCCTGTGAGTGCCCCGGCAGCGTCCTGAGCGTCCCGAGCGCAGGCTGGGCCCGCCGGGGAGAGGGGCTGCGCTTGCCGAGAGCAGCGGCGCAAGCCCGAGCCCGGCTGCAGGTTGAGGGTGCCGAGAGAAGCCCCAGGGCAGGGGCTGCCCCGCCAGGGAGCGGCTGCCGGGTGCTAACGGCTGCCTGTGCCCACAGCTCACTACACGGCCGACGACCTGCAGGAAGCCGTGGTCCGCCTCATCGATTCGCGCATCTGCAACAGCAGCCAGTGGTACTCCGGGGCCGTGCACACCCACAACGTGTGCGCTGGCTACGCGTGGGGCGGCATCGACAGCTGCCAGGTAGGAGCCTGCTCCGAGCCCGCCCCGGGCAGCGCGGGCAGCCCTGGCACCTCCTTTCCCAGACTCTGCCCCAAAATCCCGTCCCGTGCTCGTGGCGGCCCGGAGGTCCAGATCCCCATCCGGGACGTCCCCTCGTCCCGTGCGCAGAGATGAGAGAGAGCCCTGCCTCGCACGGCCCCGTCCCAGACGCGGTTCTGCTGCTCCCGCAGCTGGGCAGAGACTTTCTGTGCCGCGGCTGCCGCTTGGGCACGTGCTGGCCGAGAGAAGGAGCCGGCCGAGGCGCTGGCAGAGGCCCCCGAGCCCCACCTTACCCCTCTCTGCTCCGCCGCAGGGGGACAGCGGTGGTCCTCTCGTCTGCAAGGACGGGACCGGGGACTACTTCTGGCTCGTTGGAGTGACCAGCTGGGGGAGAGGCTGTGCCAGAGCTCGACAGCCCGGAGTCTACACCTCCACTCGGCACTTCTACAACTGGATCCTGATGCAGATGGGGCTCTACCCAGGGGTGAGGGCTGCTTCGACTGACTGGCCTTGGAGTCGTCTCCCCACTGCCTCAACCCTTGTTCTGAGGCCAAGGCCAACCCAAGCCGCCAGCTCCTGCCGCCTTCCAAGTCAGCAGCTGGTGCAATTCTTTCCTGCAGGAGCTCCGGTAAGTCCTGAGGAGAAGAGGGGCTTGAGCAGCAAGGCGCCCAGGATCCAGTGCAGCCTGCCGCGAGCATTTCCCTCCGGGGCAATGCCTGCTGATCCGCAGGCAGCCTCAGTTTCCAAGGCCTGCTCTGTCCTGCCCAGCTCCTCCAGCGCACACAAATGCTGAAGGTGACTTAGTTCTTGAAATAAAGTTGCTGATTTTCCCATCTGACTGTGCTTTGATCACAGAATCACAGAATGTCACATGTTGGAAGGGACCTCAAAAGGTCGTCTAGTCCAACCCCCTGCCAGAACAGGATCACCTACAGCAGAGCGCACAGGAACGCGTCCAGGCGGGGTTTGGTCTCCAGAGAAGGAGACTCCACAACATCCCTGGGCAACCTCTGCCAGGGCTCTGTTACCCTCACCATGAAAAAGTTTTTCCTAATGTTTTTGGGGAACCTCCTGTGTTCCAGCCTGTGCCCATTGCCCCTTGTCCTGTCACTGGACATCCCTGAGCAGAGCCTGGCTCCATCCTCCCGACACTCCCCCTTGACATATTTATAACCATGAATGAGGTCACCCCTCAGGCTCCTCTTCTCCAAACTAAAGAGCCCCAGCTCCCTCAGCCTTTCCTCACCAGGGAGATGTTCCACTCCCTCCATCATCCCTGGGGCTGCACTGGACTCTCCAGCAGTTCCCTGTCCCTCTGGAGCTGAGGGGCCCAGAACTGGACACAAGATTCCAGATGTGGCCTCACCAGGGCAGAGCAGAGGGGCAGGAGGACCTCTCTCCACCTACTGGCTACTCCCCTTCTCACACACCCCAGGATGCCCTTGGCCTTCTTGCCCACGAGGGCACACTGCTGGCTCATGGCCATCCTGCTGCCCACCAGCACCCCCAGGTCCCTTTCCCTGTGCTGCTCTCCAGCAGGGCAGTCCCCAGCCTATACTGGTACATGGGGTTGTTCTTTCCCAGATGTGACACTCTACACTTGTCCTTGCTGACTTTCATAAGATTTCTCCCTGCCCAGCCCTCCAGCTTGTCCAGGTCCCTCTGAATGGCAGCACAGCCTGCTGGGGTATCAGCTCCTCCCAGCTTTGTGTCATCACCAAACTTGCTGACAACACTCTCTAATCCCATTCAGTCTCTCGTGCAAGACAAGAACTTCCATGCCCAGCGCCTGCAAAATGCGTCTGCAGGCAGAGAAGTCGGGCACAAAGGGGAACCATCACCCAAAAGGGCTGAAACCTTCCCTGGTCGGGGGAGGGTGCTCAGAGCCCCCATGGGGCGGAGAAGACTGGCCCGTGGAGGTGAGGAGGAGGCTGGGAAACATGATGTGACATGCAGGCACATCTGGGGGTGTGCACTGAGGCGCGGGAGTGCGTGCTTAGAGCCTGGTGTGAGCTTTGGTGAAGTGAAGGGACCACAGGAACCTCCTGAGCAGGACGAGGAGACGAGGAATTGGTGCCTGTAGCAAAGAGAGTGAGAGGCTGGCAGGGGTTACCGTGCGTGAGGAGGAGCCTGATTTCACAGGTGGTTGAGGGGGATTGATGTGAGAGGTGGCCACACTTCAGATGACTGGAGGAGGAGTTGGGGTCACTCTGGGGAGAAAAATCTGGCAGGGAAGGCACTACCCAGGGAAATCATCTCAGTAACACCATGCACGTCCAAGGTGACCTGGCTAACAGCACCAGGAACACCACATCTGGGCACAGATGGGGCAAACCTGGGAGAAAGAGGGGGGAAATACCCAGCGGTAGGTCCCCGGTTTGGAAGGAGACAAGGGCAGGCACAGGGGGAGTCAAGGGAGATCAGAGGGATGCCTAAGGGTGGGAAAAGGAGGGACGGGGGGGATCAAGGAGCCACTTGCACAGAAGCAAAGTGCTGGCTGGTTTGCTTGTTTGCCTGAGCCCTGCACCCAGTCACCACTGTCCGTCCTACCTTCGTTCTGAGAGGGACTGCAAATCCTCTCCTGGGTGGTCCCGCTCTGTACCCAGTGAAGGGGTCCAGAGGTCCGGCTGCCGGACACGGCAGAAGGGAACACAGGTCCTGGGGACCCAGCCCCCGGAAACACCCCGTGCCCAGGGCCAGCGACTGGTGGGAGCGCTGCAGGGACGTGCAGATCCCAGGTGAAATTGAGCTGGACTGGCTCACGGGCAAGGAGAGATCCAGAGCTGGTACGACCCAAGGTCTGTGGCAATCACTGGGTCAGGAGCTTGATATCCAGCCACGGGTTTTAATTGAACTTAGTTCCCATGCTAGTATTAAGGGGCCTCCATACACGCTGTGCTTGTTCATCTGGAGCGGTGCCTGGGCACGTGTCACCAGTGAACGTCAGTCCCCATCAGCTGGAGAGGACACGGAAGACGGGGTTGTGGTTTTTTGTGTGAAGTGGGTGCTGGTAAAGGTCCTGCTCTGTGCTAACCCGGGGATCTCTGGACACTGGGATGTGCCCTGTGCCTCATTTTGATCATGATTTGCAAGGAGCTGTTCCAGCTCTGGAGATGCTGCTGGACCGCAGTCCCTCCCTGAACAAGTTGTGGTTCCTGTCAAGAAGCCTCAGCTCAAGCGCCCAGCACAGAGCACAGGGGCCACCGCCCGGCCCTCCTGGCAGGGCTGGTCCCCTCCCCAAGCCCCGTTTGCGGCCCCAGCACTCCAGGAGCCAGAGGTGTCCCCGGGCAGCTCCAAGGCTGAGCCTGGTCAGTTGTGGGGTGGGGGGGCTGTGCCTGGGGGGTTTGGGGAGGGTTCCAGTATGGAGCAGCTGAGGGGGCTGGAGCAGTCATCGGCACAGGGAGCGCAGGGAAAGCCAGGCAGGGAAGGGCAGGGAAGGGCAGGGATCCCACCCTGGCACCAAACTGCTCTCCTAAGCCTTCCTGCTGCCGCTGCTCCTCAGCTCTTGGTTCTGTGCAAATCCTGTGGGGCAAGCGCTGGGCAGGCCCACAGCCAACGCCGCAGGTCGGGCACCACGGGGGTACGCAGCAGCAGGCTCATGCTTCCAACCCAAGAGAAGGAGACAAACTCATGTGCACGGAGGGTGTTGAAAGGAAGAGCAGCTGGCCAGGGTGATGAAAAGCAAAAATCAATAACCAGGCAGAAAGAAGGTGAAGAGGTAGATCCAGGAGTACCAACATTGCTGGAATTTCTTCCCAGCCTGGTGACAGAGCTGGGGGGAGGAGGAAAAGACCCCGCACAACAGCGGCAGCCGGCACAGCAGGGCCAAAAGGGCTCCCCTGGGCACAAAGAGCTGGGCAAGCCGGCAGCCTGATGTGATCCCGAACTCGGAGATGCTCAGTGAGGGCATCTGTCCCCCCAAGCAGCTGGAAGGGGACATCAGCTTGTTCCAGGGCTTCTGCCTGCAGGACCCCCCACCCCACATGGAGTTTGGTTCACAGGTGCCCGGGCCATGCCCAGGGTAGAGCAGAGGGACCCACAGCAGACGGAGTGAGTTGCCCTTTGCTGGGTGGGGCTTGGTGAAGCCCACAGAGAAATCAGCCAAGCCCCCAGCCCCGCATCTAACGGGGACTCAGAAAAGCCCACACTGAGGGCTGGGAGAACCCAGGCTCAGCACCACCCTCTGCAGAGGAACCCCATTCCTGACCAAATACATCGAAGACTCAGAAACAGGACACGAGTTGGCTTAATTTTTTTTTTTTTTAAACTAGTATTTTCTACTATACATTAGTGCTTCGGTCCACCACAGTCACTGCAGAGCTATTGCACGGACGCACACACGAACCCTATATACAGACTATAATACACTGTACAGGCAGAGCTGCTGCTAAGGAGTAGTGCACAGAATTCGGTACTACGGGGAGCGCCGGCTGCGCCTTCTTGCTCTGCCACTTCCAGGCTGGAGGCGGTGGGAAACGGAGCAGCCTCCCACTGCTCCAGCACTGCCTGGGCCTGGCTCTGGAGGGAAAGGGCAGGAAGGGTTCAGCCACCTCAGGGGCTCACTGGTACCTGCCCGGCCTCAGGCAGAAAGTGCCGGTGAGCCGGCGCAGCTACTACCCCGTGAGCACCGGGCGCTGCCGAGGGCTTTGTGCGGGTCCCGGCTGAAATGTCAAACTCTCCTGCCCTGTGCAAAGGGAAACTCCAGGGCTTCTTGCAGAACAAGGGCATATCAGGCTGGCAGAGCCATCCTAAACCCCATCCTTAAGGCAAACCTTCGGGCCCTGGCCAGACTGGCAGATGGTGAAATGCAGTGACAGTAGCAGCAATCGATCCGGGGTTACAGTAAATCCCTTTCCAAGGCAGCGGGGAGAAAAGCTGCTCCTGCAGGCACAGGGCAACTGTCTCCAAAGTCAGAGCCTCAACTCCTTCCTACAGTCAGCCCAGAAGCGCGCACACACACACACGTCTCTTTCCCAGGAGGTGAATGGGGGCAGAAGGACCGAGCCGAAGGTTGAGTTGTGGTAAGAACAAGCTGTGGCGAGAGCTGGACTGAGCACGCACCCACCCTGTGAGCTCCCATCCAGCTGCAAGAATCAAATTCTCCAACACGTTTTATGGGCAGGTGGGCTGACCACACTAGATACCTCATTGCCCCAGGCAGAGCTCCAGCTCTCTTCTATGTTATTAGAGCACACAAACTTGATTTTTCAAGCAGAATAAATCACATTTGGAGGCCAGCTCCTCTCTGTGGAGCTCCAGAAACTATTGCCATCCACAGAGTGCTCCGCCACGATCCTGGGAGAGCTCCGGTCCTTGCAGATGCACCAGCCCCTTGCTCTCTGTCTTCGCCTTGGAGAAAAACCAGCAGCATTCCACGTCAGCAACTCCTCGTCCCACTCCCATCCCAGCTGAAGCCCTTGCCAGCAGGAGTCAGGCTGCTGAAGGGACAGTGATGATTTTTTTCACATCATTTGTACGTGGGGGACCAGCATCTGTCTCATCATCAGGTGCTGTCCCGAAAAAAACTCCCCCCTCCAGGGCTGGTCCTGCTTCTTCCAGGCAGGATGACGGCACTGAAACTTCGAGAGCCCAAGCACTAGACATGGCTGGACGGGGAGAGATGGGCGAGACAGGTTTTGCGCAGCCTGTCACACGCTGCCGGAAGCCTGGCTGTCACTTCGTGCCCTGCTAACAGCCACACGGAGAGCAGTTTCTCATTTAGAGCCCCCTTAATCCAGCTCCTGGAAGCAGGACTGGACAAAGAACGGCGCACACGGTTTCCCCCTTCACTGCTGCGGTTCTGACCCACACGCTCAAGGCGACACAGGGCTGCGAGCAAGGTCCAGATCAGGGCACGCTGGGTGGGTCAGGGAAGAAGTTTGCTTTTCAAACGCCACTGCCGCTGCCCCCAGCTCAGAGCGGGGTGGGAGAGCCCTTCCTTCTCCAAGACAGCCCCTTCCCCAGCTCAGTGGTGGTGCAGCACAGCCTGGAGATCCTCGGGCAAGGAGCCAATGATGGTCTCAATGTACAAGCCCACTCGCTGCAGCGTTTCCTCCTTCACGGGGAGGTGCTGGCACCTGGCTCTTACCTACAGGGAGAGAGAAGAATTTTAAAACAGCCTCCAAGCTCCTCTTCCCGCTTTGACTGAGTAAACTTCACATTGTCTCTTTAGTTCAGGGCACAAGACAACAGAGAGGAGACTGTCACCTGAGCCTCAGGGAGATGAGAAGAGTCAGAATTTGAATCCTTTTCTACCCAAACACTAGAAGTTTCATGACTGTCCCATTTGCCAGCTCTCCAAATCAGGGAGCGAGAACAAAGTTTTCTAAGCAAGGATTATCCTAACGACAAGTTATCAACGAGCGTGATCCCTGTCCCTGGTCTCTCCCTGCCACAGAGATACCGACGGAAAGAAACGAGGGCAGGAAGAAGGGAGGAAAGCTTACCAGCTTCTCACGGAGTTTTAGCACCAGGTCTACAATCTCCACTTCGGACTTGTCCTTCATCCAGGCCACGATGTTCTAAAGAGAGAGAACAGCTTTCTTCAGGGACATTTCTCCTCTACAGAAGCTTTTCTCGAAGAGATACCCCTAACGCAAAGCCCGCAATAAAAGTGAGGAGGAGGTTTCCTCATCCTCTTTCAGAACTCTGCTCGCAGCACTCAAGACTAAATGAGCACGACACAGCTCTCCCCACTTTTCTGCCCACGACAGCCTCAAGCTCTTGCCTGCAAGAGAAGAGCCAAGGGAAGATGCAGCAATACGCAGCCAGGGCAGGGCTCCCCTCCCTCAGTCAGCACCGTGAGCCCTGTGCTGCGCTCGGAATTTAAATCTGATTTGCCAGAGTCAGGTCTGTTAAAAAAGGAGAAGAGTCTTGGCGTTCCCCAGAGCACGCTCGAGGACCTGCACAGCCGAACGGTGAAGCAAGCGCCGCAGCTGAAGATGCACCCGGGCAAGACGTCAAAGATCCTGGGACTACCCCGGCAGCTGCTCAGTTTAAGGAATTGTACCAGCAGTCCCGACTGAAAATCCCACCTATTCGACTGGGCACTAAGGAAGCCAGCAACAGATGACACTTCCAGCCCTGCACTCTGCTGCCTTGGCAAGGGCCTGATGGATGAGAAATAGTCAACAGGAGCAGCCAGAGCAGGACCTGCACGGGCTAACAAAGCGGGGAGAGCTGAGCTGCTCATGTTCTTGTCCCTGACACGTGCTGCCACCCCTGTGCACAGCCAGACCCGAGGCAGAGGCGCGACGGGAGACACTGTGCCCCCTCCATCAGCGCAGAGCCGGGATGAGTGTCCGAGGCAGCAGCGTCCTCGTCTCCCAGGCTTCAGGCCTGGGAAGCCCGGCGGTGGTTTTAACACGTACCGCTTCGCAGATCGCCTCCAAGTGAAGGGCCTCCAGCTTCTGCGTCATTTCCTTGTGCCTCTGGCGGTACCAGCCGTCAAAGTTGGGAGACTTGAAGAAACGCCTGCAGAAAGAGAGGTGACAGTGAGAAGGGGACAGAGGGGGACCCGGTGAAGCACACGGGCTCCGCCACGCGCAGGCTCCGCTTCCCATCACAGCGCACGCAAATGTGAGAGGAAAAGATGTTCTGATTCAGGGTGTCATTAAGGGCAGTAACTGAGTGGGAGTTAATGTGCTCTTTTCATATTTTGCCGACTCCAGAGGCCCCTCTCCCATCAGGGATAAATTTAGCAGGTTGTCACTGACACCAGGGGCCGTCCTGCTGCCTTCCCGCGTGCCAGCTCCCGGGGTGCTCTTCACCCCTCTGTACTTCTGGAGCCTGATTTTGGCTCCCTTTTCCTTCGGGGTTATGGTAACTGGGATGGTTCAACACAGGAAGAAATTTACGCTCCTCTGCAGTATTGTGCTTAATTCCTCTCCTTTTGTGATATTTAAAGTTTTGGACTGTTTGCTAGCATGGACTGAAGTCCCACAGAACTGGTGATTTAGAGCAATCCTGTGTAAACGAGGTATCCTCTGTGTAACTCACACCTCTCCAGCACAGCGCGGAAGTAAACCTCCGTTTTTACTGAGCTATTCAAGAAAATGAGCAGGGGGGCAGCACAACACCTGCTCTTCTCTGTGTCACGGAACTTCCACTCAAATCCAAAATGGGATTGCAAAGCCACCGACGGAAAGACAAGGGTTGTGGCGGCACAGAAGGAAAAGGACGAGGAAGTTTAGGATGCCACACGGAGCCCAGTGACAGCCACGTGGGCAGCAAGCTCCCTGCACCTCTTCCACTGACGGCAGGGATGTCACCAATGCCCTGCTGCAGCATTTCCCACGTTCGGTATCTCTTCAAGCTGCTTCCTCCGGCTGCCTCCGGAGAGCACCTGGCCAGCAGAACTCAGCTGATCTTCGTACGGTTTCCTTTTGCAGCTTCAAGGATCCTTGCCCGTGCTCTCTGCCCAGCGCAGCGGAGCCTTAAACCCAACCAAGGATGCCGCCGCGATACAGACAGACTTATTTTTTAATGAAGGGTTTGACCGAGGAACACAAGGAACAGCCTACGCACAAAGTCTCCCGAAGTTAAGAAGACTGGAACATGCAAAACTCCTGCATCTCCATCGGTTGCCTGCAAACCTCGACTTATTGAAACAGTTTGTTTGTTGCCATTTTTCAAAATATTAGATAACAAAAAATAAATCTGCCTACGACACCCACACTAAGTAGCAGAACCACCTGTCTTCTGCTGAAAAAGCACAAAATGCTACAAACTTCATTGCAGCAACAAAACTTCCTAAACCATGATTATCACCTCCGCTCACTTTCTGGAATTTTATCCCCTCTCCTTACCTATCCACTTCCCCTTTTCCTTCCCCCTGGGTATCCAATTTCTGGATTTTTCCTACTCATATTGTGACATGCATCTTCTCCATCCCATTTATAACTACTTACCCTTTACAAAAACTATGGGCAAACTCTCCTGCTTGCTACAAACTCTCCCACGTGCTCTCTCAAATTCCCTGAAGAAACCACGTCCTTCCATGCTCTCAGAGCACCGCTGCCACGCGGTGAAGACGCAACGCCGCTGGCCTGAGCACGCACACAGCACATTCATCACACAGTACTAACAGCAAAAAGAAAAACCAAAGGCTCCCAATACCAAAATCAGAAAAAGAATCACAAAACTGAACAAGACTAACCAATCTACATACAATCCACCCCTCGTTCCTTCACCACAATCACAAGAACATAAACTCCCTGAAATATTTTACTCTTCAATATTGCTCAGTCCACGACTGGAGGAAGACCTACAAGCCTTTACACCCCATCTGACCAGGACCAGACGCTTCAGAGAGATTCCCTGGAGGGCAAGAAATGCTGTAGCTGATGGCAGAGCTCCGGTCCCTGCCTCCCCAGCAGCAGGGACTTGAGTTCTTGAAGGTGTGGAGTCGATGGCTTCTAAACCAAATTGTATCTACTTGTTTAAGAGACTACGGAAAACGCGGGATTGATTCTGCACCATTTTGCTCTTCCTGACCGTTATCAGTCAATCAGCTCTTCGTAGGCACGAGATTTTCAGGTGACCGGTCTCTGTGCCGAAACTCCCCTCCTCACTCCCAGTTCTGATTCAGGATTTGCTGCTGCGACTCGCAGGGGCTACGCGGGGGGTGAGGCGAGGAGTTACCAACCTCTTACCTGTAGAGGCCCAACCAGTCGCCCTTCAGCACACAGGTGAGCTGGGGACCGGCGTGCTCCAGGGTCTTCATGAAATCTTCCTGTCGGAAAGGCCGAATCTGGGGAGGATTCTGCGCAACGGAAAGACCACATTACATAGCACCTGAGAGAAACTGGGGCTAAAAGCGAGCTCTGCACTCACAACGATCTCCCACGGCACAAGGCAGACCCAGCAACCACGAGAACAAGAAAGGCAGGAGCATCTTAACCAGCCTTGCTAGTAAAATTCAAATTAGGCTCACAATAGCTGAGCTTACTGCAAAACAGGAAGCATCTGTCCCAGTGTTTGTTTCAACTTTTTTTTTTTTTTTTAAAAAAAAGGAGTAGTAACCTCTTCCTTTAATGCAGGAAGTTCATGTGGAGAATCAGAGTATGTGACCAGCATATGGCATCCCAGTCCCCCCAGTCAAAGGAAAGCAGAAAAGTGACCATACCTTCCATGGCGTAATGGCCCTCTGCAGAGGCATCAGACTTGCAATATAATGCTCCTACACAGAAATAAAAAGCAAAAAATAAAACAATAATAAAAAAAAAGTTATGACCATCAAGGAACCTGTTGCGTGGTCACGGAGTTTGACGGTCTTGTCCAAGGCACCGTGGCCCAACCGACAGCCTCACACTCCCTCTGCTTTTTGATTCATCGCCGCAGTTAACACGAGCCTAAGCTGGTTCCCCACCAGGGATGAGGTCACAGAACCCCGGGAGTGCCGTGTCAGAAAAGGCTGGGTGGGAGGCAGCCGGCAGGACGGACCAGAACGTGAGGAGATGCTCTGTCCTCCCTTGCAGCACCCCCTAGGGCGACGCAGAAAAGAAAGCGGAGGAGCCAAACTAGGCCAGCTGGGCAGTCCCCAGCACAGCCCCAGCAGCTTTCTAGCAGGGCTACGTGGGGAAGGCCTCGAGAGAAAGCTAAAATCTGCTGTGGGGTGGAGATCACCACGTGGACAGGCTTCAAGCTCTGCAGCAGAGCTCCCCAGGGCCAGAAGGGAGGGTTTCAGGCTGATCACAGGGGTGATTCCAGCGTGAGAAGGGAAGAGGAATGTTCTGGGCTCCCGTCCCTGGGTATGTGCTTTGACTGCCCGTTGAGAAGAGCAGAGAGTTGGCACCAGAATCGAGTAACTGGGAACACCTACTTCCTACATCGCGGGAAACAACCAACATCCCGTCTTTACACACCGTGGGCTGAACACCCAACCCGCACCCTTCCATGCTAATTACTGAAATCTGCATTCAAGAGACATTTAGTTCCTTTCCGTGGGGTAAAACACGTCTGCAGGGTGCCACGTCCTGAACCTACGAGAGATGCTCAGGTACAGGCGAATAAAAGAGGGCAAGCGCAAACGTGTCACTCGAGCATCTCCTGTTTGCCTCCCCTCCTCCCCTTCCCACCGCTCCGACAAGTCCCTGCTCAACTCACCAGAGGAATAATGAAGCTCTGGGTGAGCTCCAGGAGGTGACGCCTCAGCAGGGCACTCTGGACTTCAGACGGGCGTTTCCGCTGAATCCCCTGCAAGCACAAGCAGCGGTCTCAGAGGGGCTCTCCCCTCTCACGCAGACAGACGCGCAATTTGCAAAGGCCGCAGCTAGAAGCGGCCAGCCCAGAGCAGTGGGTAGAAGCGTACTGCCCGAAATTCATGTTCTCCTCCCTGCTCAAACAGAGTTTAACGCGTTTCAGTGCGTAGAATCTGTTTTTTTCAGACTCTTTTTTTTTTTTTAATAAGGATTGTTCTCTATTAGCGTATCATTAGCACCAGCATTTAATCCAGAATCCCAAGTGGAAGATTTTAAAACTGGCACGATGAACACGTCCTGGTATATTTGACTAAATTATTACACACCATGAAGAGTCTGTTCTTTTTGGAGAGTTTCGTCTCTTTAAAGGAAGCTGTTAGCACAGTTTTCCCCCAGTGACACATGGGATGCAGCACAGACTGGTAACCGCTTACCTTTAGTAACCTTTTTATCAGGGTTTTGTCTTTGTGAAGGAATGTTTTATAGGAAGTATAGATTCCTAGATCAAGAAAGAAAAAAGTAAAAATAGAAGTTGGAAACAACAAATCTTTGCCCTCTTATCTGGAGGAGCTGCTATTATAGAGTGCAGGGATAACAGAACTGAAATTCCTAGCACAAACCCGGCAGCTCTGTGCGTGTGGGTAATTAGATAAAATATATATTAAAAAGCAATTAGGAAATTACAAAATCGCTAATGCAGCCAGTACTCTCAGTGGGATTAAAGGACACTGAACTACCTCAAGGACCTTCTTACGCCAAGCTTACGGTGTGATAACTTCTGGAGACAGCTTACGCCCAGGCCTGAGGTGAACCGTGCGCGAGGTGACAGCTCCACCTACGTGAGCAAGTTCCTCTCCCTCGCATCTTTTTAGGTGCAGGTGTGACACATAAAATAAACCCAAGAGGATTAGACACTGTTCTCCCAACACTGGAATAGTTTGCTCAATTGATTTATTTTGGCTTTTTCGATCTCAGAACGAAGGGCACAGTCTTTCCGTACGAGACGGGGGAAGCCGCTACCGCGGAGCGGATCAGGTGCGAGAAGCCGGTAACACCAAAACGTCCGTTTGTTGAGGCGAGAGTAACGCGTGCTCCACACCCACGCCTGCCAAATCCATCCGTGTGGAAGGGTAAACCAAATCAAAGGATGCCTGACAAAAAGACTTACCTGGTTTTGTGTCTAGGGTTTTCAGTTTAGCTAGCTTCTTCACCTTCACTTGCTTGGGCAGATCTCCTGCGGAAAGACACCAAACGCCTCGTTCAGGCCCTGGGTTCACACTCAGAGCCACAGCACGCGCTTGAGAGACTTCCCACTTGAGAACATTCAGTCCTGCACTTGCACTTCTTAAATCACATCCTCCCCTAACCCCACTCTCACATAAGCCTTGTCATCCGCCAACCTCCCCGCTAGAATTTTGGAACAGGTATATGTTAAGGAGGCATCACAAAAAATCCCAACTCCTCCACCTTGACAATACTTAGAGCATTTCTCTCGACCACTCCCTCCTTCCCGACTCAGTTTTCTCTTTCCTACCCAGGAAGGACGTCTCCTTTTCTAAACACTTCTGCAAAACACACCAAGTTACCCTCTCAACAATTTGTCTTCCCCTCTGTTTGTGCTCATCCTGCACATCGGCTGATCCAGAGCCCAGAATTCCCTTTGGTTTCTCAGCTCTCACAGGAACGACAATGTGTAAAACGACGGCTGGAAGCGCAGCAATCGGCTCCCTGCTCAACTCTAACAAGGGCTTCCAGCACAGCAGGAGTTTGGCTCCACCCTTACCTGACATTCTGAGCTCCCCGATCCGAAGAATGTGTGGCCAGTGCTGGAGAGTTTTGATAAAGAAAGGGTTTGTGACTCCCACAACAATGTTTGGCCTAGAAAGAGGTGGGGGAAAAAAAGTGCAAAACAAGGCTGACCTCGGGGTTTCCTTCACGCAGATGGTGGAAAGCGGGTAGCAAGGGTCTACTGGCTACTCACGGAGCTTGTGTCCGGGTGGTGTACTCCTTAAATTCACTGTCGTGGATGGTGAAATAGGGGCGGTAGTCACAGCAGTACCGCAGAGGAGCCAGGCAGCTGTAACAACAGACACAACAGTTGCCACACAAACTTCACAGAGGAGGAATGTGTCTTTACACCAGGTTTACATCCTAGAGCAGCATTTTTGCCAGCAGTAACACTTTGGAGGAGTTCCAGGCTTTATTTTTTTCTAAAGCAGAGTTCAAAGCTGGACAGACCAAGCTCCTCAGGGCTGTGAAGCATCAGGTGTCCCAACACAGGGGATTCACTTTTACTCTTCTCCATCACTGGTGGAATAAGAGCAAGACTCTCTTGCTACCCTATTTGCCTTACACACCTCCACAGGTAAACTAAGTCCAACACAACTGACTCAGCAGCAGAGCAGATCTGAAAAACTCTTGGAGCTCATTAGCACAGTGACCTGCACTTGGGAACTTGAGGGCATTACCTGGTGAGCGCCAGAACCATTTCTGAAGAGACTGTAGGGGACGGTGCCATGACAACAATCGGCTCTCCCAGTAACACCAGCTCCCACAACATCTGGATATGGATTAGCACTGGCTGGAAACACCTGTCCGGGCAAGCATGAATGAAGTTAGAAGTGTGGTTCAGAAGAGACCAGACACAACTCTTGCACATAAGCACAACCACACGGGCTTCAACCTGGGGACGTGAAATCTAGGACTGATTTTTAGCACGCCATAACAGAATGCCGCGGGTCTCTACACACGCTGTTGCTCAACTATTTTATAGGCGTTTAGAGGACGTGCTTCAAGCCATGTAAAGCAACCCGCAGACTGGACCGCTCCCAGCGTGCCTTTTCACCTAAGCCGAGTAAAACGCACGTGGATTACAGCAGACACACGTCTACGAGAACAGTACCCGGGACGCCAAAAGGTTTGGTTCAGACACAGTGCGTGCACTTCAGCACTTCAGCTGATCGCCAGCGGAGGCCGAGGAAGGAAGCCCTTCTCTCGCCAGGACCCGGGGGGCGCACACAGGTTAAAATGCTGCAGGAGCTCTGCGAGCCCTGGGCTCTAAACGACACTGCAAAGCAGCAATTTTTGAATCCTCATTTGACATCTTCACTGTATCTATGTGTCATTTGACAGTGTACCTATGGTCTACAGGATACTGTGAGCGGGAAAAGCAGATGGAAAGGAGAGGGCTGCAGGGATGGTGGCTCTCACCTGAAAAGATCCAGTTCATGAATACTGGGGAGAACCAGGGGGGCTGGTAACAGGTTCTAAATGAGGAAGAAGAAAAAATGGTAAGTTAGACAAACCCAAACCTGTTAGCAAATGGAAGCATCCTGACTGAAATTCCATCTAATGCCACCTGCCCAGAGAGGCTGTGGCTGTCCCCTCCCTGGAGATGCTCAAGGCCAGGTTGGATGAACCTGGAGCAACCTGAGATGGTTCAGGGCGTCCCTGCCCATGGCAGGGGTGGATCAGATGATCTCTGAGGTCCCTTCCAACCTGAGACATTCCAGGATTCTGTGATTCTAAACTGACCACAAAGTAGCTCCCTCTAAAATAAGCACAAAAAGAAGAGAAGGAGGCTAATGCTTAGACATATTGGCATATGCTCAGACATAAGGAACATATCTGGCCTGAGCACTCAAGGTCCAAATGAATTTCCTTTGCTAGAAGATAGCCAAGAATCCCTTCTTTTCCTGATGTGAAAGACTTTCTGTGTCTGCTGCTTTATTTTGTAGAGTTTCCTCCGGTGCAAGGCAGAGCTTAAGATACAGATAGAGACAACAAGTACCAAGAGTTGTGAAGTATGACAGCATTATTCAAAGGACAGAAAAAGAGAAAAAAATCAAATCAGCAGGAATCAAAACCAAAGCTGAACAAAAGCGGCAGAGAAGCTCATACAGCAAATGCTGCAAAACAACACAGAAAACCAAGGTAGGGTGTTGTGGAGACCCAGGAAAAGGCAAGATGAGCAAAAGCTGCGAGAACAACACACATACGCAACTTGAAGCACAAGTTCCAAGCAGGGTTCTGTTTCGAAAGACAGGGGTAAGAGAAGAGGGCGTGCTGTTTGAGCCAGAGGGGCAGTTTAAACCGCATCAATCTCAGGCCAAAGCGATTTCAGAGAAAAAAGGCTGAAAGAGCTCCAGTTGTTCTCCACCCTCCTTCCTGAGCAGCCTAGACTCTGCTCATCCCTGGCCCATGTCATGCGACACTTCATCTCACCTCCTGATTGAACTGCTTCACCGGGCTTGATCCTGGCTTGTCCACCCTTGACGGGATTCTCACCTAGATTGCAAAAAACCCAACCAACAACAAAAAACCACGTTACCCAGGGAGACAGAACCAGTCAGCACGCACACTCACTCTGCTTTCTTCTCTAATAGCCACCCGCGCGAGAAAGCTTCAGTTACGAATTCTAACTGCCCAGGGGTTA
This sequence comes from Trogon surrucura, assembly GCA_020746105.1. Lineage (NCBI taxonomy): Eukaryota > Metazoa > Chordata > Aves > Trogoniformes > Trogonidae > Trogon > Trogon surrucura. The sequence continues at coordinate 221,366,872 of CM036617.1, forward strand.
GGACTAAAGGGAAGGAATCTAGACTGAAGAGCAATTTCAACACCCAAAAGAGAAGCGAAGAGGTGTTCCACTTCCCCGTTTGCCTCAGTCTGCTGCCAAGTACAGATCTTCAGCAAGTACCTGAATGACAACTCCCATCACCGGCAGGTTCAGAGTCTGTCCCGGCACGGGAGGCGGCCACTGATCAATCTCATTGCACACTGCAGGGACACGGGTAAAGAAAAAAAGTTCAATCTGATGGTCAGGACGGCTAATTCAGCCCGTCCTGCGAGTTCTGCCAATTTAATTATCTCTCATGGCACCCCGGACAGCGGCAAGCCAGCACTGTGTCAAATAATTGTGCAAGTTTAGGTCAGGCACCAGACTTAGGTCTGCACCAGCACTTCCAGTGCAGGCCCAGCAGCAGCCCGCTGTCAACAAATCATGATTAAGTCGAACAGTGCAATAAAGACAAAAAGATGTAGCATTAGCAGTTTTTGCCTTTCTCTGGGAATACAATGTGTGCAAAACTGACAGCATCGCCTATGAAGGCTGTCAGACACTTCCCATTAACGCATCCTTTACGAGCCGTTTAGAATTTTGGCAATTGTGACACTTGGATCAAAAGTTTTTCCCTGCTGGAATTTGTTCCAGAGTGAACTAATCTGGAACACTTCAGCTGCCTTTCAAGAAGTTTCTGATAAAGCCCTCCCAGGTCCCACTGCTCACCCGCCTCCAGGCACGGCTCCAGCTTGTCGAAGTATTCCGGGGCAATCAGCTGCAGCAAGGACTGGAACAAGTTCACGTAGGGCAGGCGTGACACCAGCACCAAAGACTGAAAAAAAGGTTGATTTAGGAGTCAGAGACCCCCCCAACACGACAGTTTCTAGCGCTGCATATTGATTACTAGAGGGCTACACTTCAAAATCAACACCAAAACCACGGAAGAGCTCAAAAGCAGCACTTTTACTGGTGGAGCTCTTGCCAGCTACCCGGGTGCTGAGCCGTCAGGCTTTGGGAGACCCCGGGTAAACACAGACAGAGACTTTTTCTGTTGTTCTTTAATGAATAAGCACAGCTGGCAGCTTCTACCAGGGAGCCACCCCAAGTAGGAGGGATGAGATTGTGCCTCAGCAAAAGATCGACTGGAGCAAAAATCAAAATAAATGGCTGATAGGTTCAGAGCCACCAAAACAACCATTTCAGAGAAGTGCAAAGGAGCAGATCACTGAAACCGAAATTAGGTAGATAAACAAAAGAAAGGCATCCCAGGGAAGAACGAACTAACTTGAAATATTGCTGATTGGTTTCCAGCAACGTCTTTTTTTTTTTTTTGGTGGTGTTTTGACTTCCTTCTAGTGCTTCTTTGTGAAACACATCACTGGTTTTTTACAACTTCTCCAATTCAGTCCCACTGGGAGTTTTCATGACTACACTGATTATTGTCTTCCTCTAATCACGAATGAATACAGTAATAAGGATCCAGTGAAAATTTCTGCAATAGTCCTTTAAACATCTCCTTTCCAACCCAGCATTATGCCACCTGAAATTAAAAAAACCCACCACCCAGGTGTGACAACACACTTCACTGAGGAATTCAATGTACCCACAACTTTCGTGGGTCTACCAAAGAGGAAGGACATTACCCTGGTATAAATCTCTGCCCATCAGGCCCCCACGCTGCCCAGTTTCTCCAATCCTCCACCTTTTCGCATCATCAATCCACTGCTTCAGCGGAGATGAAGAATCTCCTTTCTGTGTTAGCAAGTCTCTTTGAAAGAAACTCCACGTCACTGCTTAGAGGTGGAGGAGAGAGAAGGCAGAATCGTGTCCCCACCTTCCACAAGTTACCAGAGTGATCTACGACGGAGCCTTGCTCTTTGAAGAGCAGGTGTTCAAAGGACATTCGTTTGAGAGGATGGCATTTTATCTTTTGATGGGAAAAGACACTCCTGAAGGAGGAATCCCATGGACCCCTGGAGAAAAGTGGATCTCAGGATCAAAGTCAAATATTTTCCTTCTCTAGAAGTCTGAAACGCCACATTCAGACGTTGCCCATAACTCTCTGCCTGAACAACACGAAGCACTTTGCATACTCATGCCGAAACAAACACGCAGTTCGTATTCCAGTGTCTGTGTGAAAGGAGTTGATGGGAAGAGACAAGGCTGGTGAGGCACCAGCAGTGCCACTGCTGCTAGTGAGATGCAGTCAGCCCAGCGGGAAATCCATTCCCAGGTGGCTACTAGGAAGAAGAAAGATTAAAGCACCAACAAGAGCAGGGTTGGGGTATAACTTGCAATAACGAAGTACATCCTCTCACTGTCTGTGACGCTGGAGCACACACTGAGGCAAAGGTTCGCGTACCTCAGGACCTCAGGATTCAGACAGCAGGTCACCGCTCATGCGACTAACACACCACAGCAACTGCACCCAGGTTTGTCTGGAATTGCACTTTCCATATATTCCCGCTCTCCATGACCTTTGCCGTTTCCTGCAGAAACACTGGGGGAGTCACGTAGGAAGCGGTGCTGTTTCACAGCTGCGGAGGGCTGCCTCTTCACAGCTCCGTGCCCGCCGAGAGTAGCCGAGCTATCTGGTTTCAGGACTCACCTTCTGAAAATAACCCCTCTTCATCGAGCTGTCCTTGACTTGCCTGAAGTACACGTAACCAAAATAATGAGCCGACTCCCGCTGCAAGAGAGACCAGCAACGCGTTACTGAGACACCGGTCACTGCCAGCGCCAGCCTCTCTCCAGGCACCTGCCAAACAACACACCTCCCTCCCGCTGCCACCCAGCTGCAGCACTCCCTCCTGCTTACCCAGTTACCCGGGAGTGTTTACCAAGTGGGAAGGCAGAGAGGAGATACAAACAGCTCCGCTCACAAAAAAATGCCAGCCTCCAGGGAGCACCTTTCACCAGCGCCTTTCTGCAGCACCTTCAGGGCCACCATCTACAGGGTTAACTGAGGTTGCCCGCTGAGCCAGCCCTCTGATCTTATCCTGACTCCACACCGAGGGGCTCAGCTGTCCGTTTTCTTTGCCAGCTAGAGGATAATGTATTGTTGAGGAATCACAGAATCCTTCAGGCTGGAAAAGCCCCCTGGGATCATCCAGTCCAACCACTGACCCTGCTCTGCAAAGCTCACCCCTAAACCATCTCCCCCAACCCCACATCTCAACAGCCTTTAAACACCTCCAGGGTGGGGACTCCACCCCCTGGTGTGAAGGAACACACCACCTTCTGAGAGGGGAAATGCCTCTGCCGTACCTGCTACGCTCCTCTTTAATCGGGTGCTTAAGGCACCACCCGTCAAACTTTGCTCAGGAGGAAGCACGAAGCCGGATGATGCTTCCTTCACAGCATCCATGAAAAATGGATTGAATAGGAATCCCCAGCGATCATTTCAGACACATTATGTCTTCTAAGCTCCCACAGGCATCAAGGAGGAAGGAAGGACAGCAATCGGTGCTGAATGCAAAGACCACCCTTAACGTAATTTTTTGAAGCCCCACAGTTTAACGCACCCCCTTCTCCCCAAATATTATTTTTCCATCACAGAATTCAGCTCTTGGGCAGTTTTACTTCCCTTACTTCTTTTAAAGTCAGGTAAGTCTGGGAGGCGCTGTCCGATTGCCACAAAGCAGGGAAGATGCACGCAAGCTGAAAAATCTCTAGACCAGACTTTAGGAAAAGAAATCCTCCTACTACCTCTCAGACCAGCAGTCCATTTACGGGCTGCATTATCACAAAAAGACTGCAGAGGCGTTAAAAGGGCACATGCACAGGAAGCTTCATCCCAAAGGAGAAAGCAGGAGAGGACGAGCTGATCCGATGGCCATCTGCTCAATTAAAAGCAGCAACGGTGCTCAGCACATCCCTCCTCTGTGTGAAAGGGACAGCTCGCTGATGGAGCGGCCACAGCTAACGATCGCTCCTGATTAGTGCTCGAGGATGGCTGAACCAGCCCGCACAGAGCAAGCCGGAGGGTGGATTTGGGGCACGTCAATTATTCTAGTTGCTTTTACATACCTAGGCCCTGTAACAAACGCACAGAACCGTCATCCCTCAACAAAAGAGGTAAACACCTCATTTACCACAGCCAAGGTCATTCTTGTCTTGCCTCACAGTAATGCCCAGCCAGCCAGGCGCCCTGTCGGACACCACCTGTGTGCCACCGCTCGCCTCTTCGCTGCAGCTGGACGTGACCACTGCTCGGATCTGGGGTCTCCCCGATTCAGTTCCACCCCTCAGAGGAGCTGGGATTCTCAACACAGCCCTCTGTGAGTATTCACAGGGAAGTAAGTCCCTGTGCTGAAAGCTTTCTCCTGTTCTGACTATTCCCATGGCCAGAGAAAACGAGTATTTTATGCACAGAAAGCCCCTCAAAAGCATATTTGGCCGTTAACCCAGTCACACCACTGTTTGCTTTGCAGGTGCTCGTAGTGCACTGAAACCCAACTGACCTGCAGCGTCAGGGGCGCTTCTCTATTGTACTCGCCATCATCCTCGTAAGGAGAGCTCCTCTGTCCCCCTGACTGACGAAGGCGGAAGCTAAATTGAGTATCCCCCAGGCCACCTGGCACAGAGAAGATCACAAACGCTCAGGAAGAAGTTTCAGGAAAGAGAAGGCTGGAAATTGGTTAAATCTGAAAGGCTGACATGAACAGGAATCCAGATTTACAAGGAACTGTGAAACTGAAAACAAAGTGGAGAGAAACACCATGAAAAAAAACCTCAGAAATCCAGTGCAAGACTTGGAAGGACTCAGAGAACTGGTACCATGAAGCTAAACCTTGCCAGGTCACCGCTGGCAAACTTACAGACCCCGGGTGGTATCATCAGTCCTGAATCACAGAGTCAGTCAGGTTGGAAAAGCCCCCTGGGATCACTGAGTGCAACCATGAACACTACTGTACAAAGCTCACCCCTAAACCATCTCCCCCAACCCCACATCTCAACGACCTGTAAACACTTCCAGGGGTGGGGACTCAACCCCCTCCCTGGGCAGCCTGTGCCAAGCTCTGACTACTCCTTCTGGGAAAAATTTTTTCCTACTGCCCAGTCTCAGCCTCCCCTGTCGCAGTCTGAAGCCATTCCCTCGTGTTCTATCACCAGTTACCCGAGAGAAGAGACCAGCCTGAACCTCTCCACAAGGTCAGCTGCAGAGAGTGAGGTCTCCCCTCAGCCTCCTCTTCTTCAAACTCAACAGCCCCAGCTCCTTCCATCACTCTTCATCAGATTTATTCTCCAGACCCTTCCCCAGCTCCGTCGCCCTCCCTGCACTCGCTCCAGCCCCTCGAGATCTCTCTTGGATTGAGGTGTTCTTCTGTATCGAGGTGCCCGAGCAGCTGCAGCCACCACCTCTCACCCACAGTGACCAAAAACCTACCGACAGCCTTAATCCAAGACCACACAAGCACCAGTTTTAATGTCGATCCCCTGCACAATAGTTCTAGTAAATTACCCAGGCAAGCACCATGGCCAGGCACCTCCCAGGTTGCCCCAGACTGCTCACCCCCCTCCATAGAAAATATTTTGTACATCAGAAAAAAAGGGTCTTCCTCAGTCGGGTGGGCAGAAGGAGTGGGGCTGAGCATGTACAAAGAGGTCGGTGATGCGGGAAGCTTTAAACACACTAAGCTCACTGAACAAAACCCAAGACTAAACGGACTAATGAGCTAGTGCATGGTGAGAGGACACACTCCCGTCCCTCTGTTTGCAGATGCTGTGCTCCAGGAAAGAGTAAAAACTGCTGTCTGTGTCATGAGCATATTACTGTGGGTAAATAATTTACTCCAACAGAAGGGACATTTAGCTTGAGTGTTCACTAGGCTCTGAGAACCCAGTGGAAGCACACCCTGAAAAACAATTAAAACTAAACTGGGCAGAACTGTAGAAAACTAACAGCCAGGAACCAGTGTTAGAGAAACAGGTACGGGGACGAATTAACATGGTTATTTCTTACAGCCACCTTTCCGATTTCTAAATACAAGCTCTGGCAACACTCGTGCTGCGAAAGCGTCCTCTCCCCCTCTGTTTCTCTTCACTGAGCGCTCCGCTCACACAGAAGCGCTGACAGCCGACAGCTGCAAACCTCAGGGAACCTACTCCTCGTGACTGCTCTTTACGTTCTTTTGGCACGGGCGAAGCATGAGCGCGCAAGCCGATTGGGAAATCGTTCTGTCACCCCTCCAGACCGCAGACGCTCCATCCAGAGAGCAGCCTGAATGTCAGGAAGCCTTGCTGTGCAGACCCAAGGGCTGGGTGCTCCTTGAAGTCCCCGTTCCAGAGGACGCAGCCCCGTCTCTGCTGCATTAGAGGCGATGACTCACTCTTCCCCTCAGGAGCCCATTTCTCTGCGGATGGGGAGGAACCGTCCCGCGGGCCGCAGGCAAGGCCAGCAGATGCCACCTACCTGAGTAGGAGTCCGGGAAGGACAAGTAGCAGATACTAGTTTTCTGCAACAAATAAAAACACACTGTAAGAAAACCTCCATTCTGCCTGCTCAGTATCTTTAAAACCAGAGGGAGGGGGGGAAAAAAAGAAAAAAAAAAAGAGTTATTACCTCTCTCTCTGTTAGCCTGAAGTCATAAGGGTACACCAGCTGCAAGAGAGACGAGAGCCAGTAAGTCGCTCCGTTCCCACGCCTCCTACAGACATCTAGAACCACCACGTCCAACCACTAAGTGCCTTATTTTTCCCAAGGTATCCTACCCTACAGCAAGGGACATCTGCCCACCTCAAACCTGCCAGGAGCCCGTCGCACTGAACCTGTCGCAGAACCCGTATTTATGCCAGCGGATTTGGAGTCAGAACACACCGCTTATGTTTTACTTCAATTTTAACTTGAGAGCTGATAGTTTGGTGAACAAAGAGCCCCACCCCCCCCGCTGCTAACTCCTCTGCACAGATTCCTGATGTGCCAGCATCTGTTTTCTCTGAAGCAGGCAAGAGGGGACTATCCTGATGCTGCCTGAAATCATGTTAATGTACACTTGCTCTCCAAGCCTGGAAAGCATTAATATTCAATTTAGCACCTAAGTACAAGTTCAAAAAATGAGCAAAATAACGTCCCATGCAGAAGGTTTTGGATTTTGTGTATTTCTAATTGTTGTTCGGAGGAGGGCCGCTTTTTATTTTGATATTTTTAAACCCTGGTAGAGAGTCACTTGCAATTAACTCAACCCAGGAAATATTCTGAAGGAAGGCTGACACCACGAGCTGCTGAGAGGCAGAAAGAGATTTCACCGCAGTGAAATGAGGAGACAGAGAGTAGGGACAGACTAACAAAGCTACATGTAGATGTGACGAGGTACGGAGAGAAGAGTCACCGGAGGGTGGCTGGGGACAGAGCGCAGCAGCAGCGTTCTGCAAAGATACAGCTGGGCAAGACAAAAAGGCTGTAGCAATAATCAAGCGTGAGACAAAGGTTCTTGCCACAGAAGAGATCAGAAAAGACACCTGACGTACACCAAACAGCACAAAGTCTGGTGCTGGACACAGATCCTGGCCCCCGAGGGTGACAACGCTTATTCAACAGCGCCGAGTGAGCTGCCACCTAGAGATGCCGTTCACAGCAGCCAAACAGCAGAAAACGCGCAGCAGAAATCTGAGGGGATCCAGAGCCACGTTTCAGCCCCCCTGATCCGAGATCTGTTGTTAGAAAGACGAGCCAAGGTTTATTTTTTTTACAGAAAGAGGTGGGTCTGGCAGAGGCTTGATGACTCCTGCTCTGTCAGCGTTTGGGCAGCAGCTGAATGGTGCTACACCCGATTTATCACTGAGCACTTCAGGTAAGAGAGACCGTCAAGAATTTTAAAGCACCCGAAGACTCCAGCTTCACAGCTGAGCCACGTAAGCGCTGATAACACCGCTTCTGCGTTTGCTGTGACCCAAGGGAAGAGAACTCAGCTCGGGTCAGGACCGAGGGCAGAACCACAAGATCCACTCCAGCAAGTCACACCCAGGGGCGACACAGCTACAGCAATAACGAGCTTCACGTGTCCCAGGGCAGAGGACACAAACCAAAGCAGTTGAACATCTGCAGAACTAAACTCCGCAGCCTTTCCGGCACTTACTGATGGGGAAACGCAGGAGTTGGAGGTGGCTTTAAGCAAGCGCCTGAGAAAGAAGCCAGCACTGAAGGACTCGAGAAATGGCGATCTGCTCCTCGGGCTGCAGGTCAGCGCGCGAGGCATCTGGTACTCGGATCCGGAGCTTGCTCTCTTCAGCGCTTGACTCTTCTTACCGGCCTATAAATAGCGAGGGTGGCACCGCGCCAGAGCGCCGGGAGTGCGCCGAGCTCGCTCGCTTCGCTCTGACAATTCCCCGCTGATTCCTTGGCAAGGTCATCTAATCAGCTTCAGAGAGCGAGCCAAATTAACAATTAAAAATTACGCTGATTAGCCTTCGGTTACAGCCTCTCCGAAAGACAAAAGCTACAAAAATAAAAGAGCAAAATTATGACGTCCAAGCTCCAGCGAGGAGAAGGCACGGCTGGAGAACGACGGCTCTGTCAGACGCCGAGGCACGAAGGGATGCGTTACAGCTACGCCACGGGAGAACGCGCACCGCGCCGCTCGCGTCAGGCAACTCAACGAATTCTCGTGGTTATGACTAATTTAATGACCACACAAACGTTTATTCTGCTAATTCCCATGTAATAACGGATGGAGCAGGAACAGCGACCTGGGTGTCTGGCGCTGATTCATCACGAAGCTCAGGGGTCTCACAGTACTGGGCTTTCTGCAGCGCTTGCTGAGCATCTAAACTTAAGTTCAAGACTTCTGATTCTCCTGCTGGTTTTTCTGGGGTCTTTCTACCAGTAAATCGGACCAGAAGCGGGTACTGACAGCTTCTAGCTGCTTCATGGGTCCAGGTTCAAAATATGCTGAACTTATGTTTCACTTGGAGATGTGTGCTCAGTATTTGTTTTGGGGAAAAAAAAAAAATAATAAAAATGCTCCTGACTAAGCATAAAAGCACCAGTAGACCAAAAAATTCCGTTACCATGATTTTGAAAAACAGATCTTATCTTCTGCATCTGTGCTTCCCCTTCAGTAACAGTCTGACACGTACTTTTGTGTTTGGGGAGGATGGGAAATAGCAAAATATTTACAAGGTTAAAAACTTGGTCTGAAATTGCAAGAATCCTACTTGCTGGAACTTTTCAAAAGCAGAACGACAGCACACAAAAAGGAACTTCGCTCTAGAAGTCCCTGGATATCTCAGAAGCAGCCCCGAAGGGCTTAAATTCTGTCACAACTTGTGACGTAGCGCGCCCTCCCATCAACAGCGAATTACCCAGCGTAGAGGTGACACGGGTTGCTGAAAACAGATCCTGTGGATATCGGTGAGGGCGCCAAGCCCTCCGCTGCCGTCACGGCAACGCGGAGAACACAGCCCAGAAAAGGACTTCTGGCGACAGCTTCACAAAGTGCCTGTGTTAGGAAAAAGCTCGGGGAGGGAGGAGCCAGTCCCCTTGGGCAAAGGGATAGTTCAGAGCCGCAGGGATGGATTTTCAGCATTTCTGTGAGGGCGGCAGCACAGGAGGCAGAGCCCTCTCGGGGCGGGACGGCTCCTTCTGCAGGATGCGGACTGCCAGCCAGGGAGGATCGTCCCAGACCCCTGTCTGCTCTCTCTCTGGGATTTTTGCTGTCCGTCGTTGACTATTTGAAGCAATGTAGCTTGGTGGATGAATCAGAAACAGTTATTACACCTCATTTCTGCATTAACCTACGCTTTCCTCTGCAACACCTTTTGTACTGTCTATTTAAGCAGCAGCAGAGCGGGACTCGCTGCCATTCAGGCCGATAGCACCTCCTCACCGCAAGACGACAGCACAGAACACAGTTGTGCAATATTCAGAAATCTGAGCAGCCCATGAACAAGCTCTTGGCTGCAAAGTTGTAGCCGCAGAGCCTACCCTGTTCCAGGATAATTCTGCCTTTCTGCTCAAGCGTCGTTGAAGGACAGACAACACACACTAATCAGGCTTCCGTGTACATCTGGGCAGCAAGGGAAGAAAGGAGATGTTTTATCTGGAAAGATGCTACAGCCAGGAAAAAAGTTAACTTCAGGAAAGGATGACGAGGTCCCAGCACAGAAACCCTGACTGAGACAGGCCCGCTCCCGAAGCAGGGGGCGTCCTAAGGCTGGACTACGCTTGGGATGGCTGCATCTTCCCACGCTGATTATGGACGTGACGCAGAAGTACGGTGCAAGTACCAGAACGGGAGGTTTCCCTTCCCACTCGCTTTGCTGCGAGCGCGTGAGGTAGCGCAAGTTGCTCCAGGCTTTTGTAGCCCGTCACTCTGTGTCATCCTGGGGTGCGTGAAGAGCCTCTGTGCACAAATCGCTCTTTGGAGGGATCCACGAAACCACAGAGAGCTCTGTCAAGATCTAATCTCAGTCAGCTACACTCGTCTGGTGACGTCGATGGCAAACTTCCCATGCAGACTCAGTCAGGACTGAAGTCCCACGGGGCTGGGTGCCACAGACACGGGGTTTTTTTTTAAACACAGAAACTTGCAGTCGAGAGCCCAAATCATAAAACTCCCTCTTCTGGGCTGCAGAAACCAGCCCACTCAGAGAGAAGCTGCAGGATCTGGACCCAATCTAAGACAACCAAGGTGACAGATGGTAACAGGGAAGAAGCAGGGAGACAATGACACCATTTGCTTACTGGCAATAACGACATTTACGCTTTTCCAAAATCTTGAAATAATTTTACTTGGAATGCCCCTGTAAGACAGTAACAGCGTGAGGGTTTTTATTTTTCCAACCGCATCAAGAACAAAACGTGGCATCTTTATCACACAGGTTCTCCTCCGCCCGGCTTCCTTTCTGGGCACCTAACCCAAGGCCAAACCCTTCACTCCGAGACACGAATCCGCATCGGACAGGTCAAAGGAGCAGTGATGGCAGGGCTGTGTCACCACCGGGGCCAGATGCGGAGATGTTCCCAAGCATCTTGGTCATTTATGCCACATGAGAAATTCTCCCATCAACACTTACGTAGGCAAAGGAGGGGAAGGGAGGAAAGGAAGAAAAATGAGAGGAATACCTTTCCAGGGATTAACAAACCAGATTGCTGCATAACTTGATAACAAAGTCCCCTCCTTAGAATGCCAGACTGGTGATAAAACCAGTAAGAAAGTACCTTTGTAGCTACACATTAAAACACACCTATGAGATATTAAATTGCGTATGCTAATTATTATCTCAGTACTCGTATTGTTTCCAGGGTAAATCAGGTCTGGTTTTGCAGGTGAGAGTATAGAGCATGTGAAACTTCTGTCTACAGCAGATTGTTTTATTTATTTTCAGGCTTCTTGGAAAGAAACACAGACAAGTATTCAAGAAAACAGCGCAGCAATAGGCTAACTTGATTCCTGTCGCTTACTATTCGCTTCAGAAGCTTCATCAGGACTTTAAAAATCAAAAGGATCAATCCTCTGACAAACAGTCTCAACTTCCTTACACAAAGGCAAAGCGAGGAGTACTCCCCACAATTACACAACAAATACCGAGGAATTTAAGATAACGCCTTAGGTTCAGAATAATCCAGACGTATCTGGTCCCCCTCATGTTGCATTTTCTTAGAACACCACCCAGCTCTTGCCTTCAGCCACGTTACAAGCCTTACGGATCTAACTCACTCCAAATCCTCTTTTGGAGGCAAACATGGCAATCTTTCAGGGAACAGGGAAAAGCTCTTCCAGCCCTTTCACTCCCAATTCCTCCGCCCTGGCTCCTCAGGCTGACACCACAGCTCCTCAGGCTGACAGGGTTGCCTCAGCCCCCTGCTCCGCTGCAGCCCATTATCACAGCATCACAGGGTTGGAAGGGACCTTAAAGCTCATCTTGCCCCAACCCTCTACCACAGGCAGGGACACCTCCCACCAGAGCAGGTTGCTCCAGATCCTGTCCTGATCTCCCCATCGTTTCCCACCTCCCTCCTGTGACGCCCACCTCAGCACCTGCTCACCCCACACTCCAGGTCTGTACTTCCAAGCGAGATTCATCCCCAAAATCCCTAATCCCAGCCCTTCCAGCCCCCACGGGCTGTTGCCCACAACCCTCCCTCCACAGCCTTCTCCCCACCGCCCCCTCCCTCGGCCGCCCGCTCCCCCTCCTTGGCAGCCCCGTAACGCTCTGCCCACCCCCAGTCCAACCCCCCAGCCCCGACACCCCCCTCTCAGCATCCCGGGCTGCCCTGGCTCCTCCTGGCCCTGCCCCACTCTCCCGGCCTCGCACACACGGCCCCCCAGCACAGCCCCCGCCAGCCCCCGCACAGGGCCCTTCCTCGGCCCTGCCCGCTCCCCAGCACGACCCCCCGCACTCCCGGCCGCCACTCGCCCCAGCTCTGCCTCCTCCACATCATTCCCCAGCCCTGCTTTGCCTCCCACCGCCCCTACACAGCGCCCTTTCCCCGCCGACGCCGTCTGACCCCCACCCTTCCCCTGAGCCCCGGCCCTGCCTCCCCTCCCCTCCCCTCAGCCCCCGGCCCTGCCTCCCCTCCCTTCCCCTCAGCCCCCGGCCCTGCCTCCCCTCCCTTCCCCTCAGCCCCCGGCCCTGCCTCCCCTCCCCTCAGCCCCCGGCCCTGCCTCCCCTCCCTTCCCCTCAGCCCCCGGCCCTGCCTTCCTTCCCCTCCCCTCGGCCCCGGCCCTGCCTTCCCTTCCTTCCCCTCAGCCCCCGGCCCTACCTTCCCTCCTTTCCCCCTCAGCCCCCGGCCCTGCCTCCCCTCCCTTCCCCTCAGCCCCCGGCCCTGCCTCCCCTCCCTTCCCCTCAGCCCCCGGCCCTGCCTTCCCTTCCTTCCCCTCAGCCCCCGGCCCTACCTTCCCTCCTTTCCCCCTCAGACCCCGGCCCTACCTTCCCTCCCCTCCCCTCAGCCCCCGGCCCTGCCTCCCCTCCCTTCCCCTCAGCCCCCGGCCCTACCTTCCCTCCTTTCCCCCTCAGACCCCGGCCCTGCCTTCCCTCCCTCCCCCTCAGCCCCCGGCCCGGCCCGGGCCCACACCCGCCCCACACCCCGCTCGGCCCTGCCCGGCCTCAGACCCCCCTCCCGGCCGTGCCCGCACCTCCATGGCCTGGCCCAGCTCCAGGTCGAAGGTGACCACGCAGACACAGTCAAGCCAGGCGGAGAAGCGGGCCCAGGGCAGCGGGGAAGTGGCGGAGGAGGCGGCGGCCGCGGGCCGGCGGGGCCGGGACTGGGCCCGGCACAGCGCGTCCATGGCAGCGCCCGCTCCGCCCGGCCCGGCCCGGCCCCCCCCCCACCCCGGCCCCGCCCCGCCCGGCCCGGCCCCTCCGCGCAGCGCCCCCTGGCGGCCCGGATGTCCCGCGCCCGCCGCCTCCACCACCGAGACGGCTCCGGGCGCGCAGAGCGGCGCCGCGCCGGGTGTCATGGCGGGCGCGGCGGATGGCGGGAGCGTGGCCCGTGGGGATGTGGCCGCCCCAAAGGCCCCCTCACCCGCCTCCTGCGCCCCGCCGGGGGCTGCTGCTCTCCGGAGCTTCGCTCCCCCTCGCTCCGGGCCGGGACTGCACCCCCGGGGCCCGACTGGGCCTGCCCGGCCCGGCCCGTGGGTCCGCGGAGGCCGGGAGCGGTGGCGGCGGCGGGGCGGGAGTCCCGGGCAGGCCGGGCCCCGCGGGGAGCCAGCGTTACCCAAAGGAAAGGGCAGAGGGGGAATCCCCCGCTCCGTTACGGCGTGTGGGCGCCGGGGCAGGAGCTGCTGCCGTCGCGCTCGGGGCAGAGGACAGGGACAGGCAGGAAATGCTAAAATGGCACGGCTGAACCGCAGGCTTGTGGCAGGCTTGCCAAGGGGCTGGCTAAAACCTGCGCCCTGTTTTTTTTTTTTATTTCCTTTTTTTTTGGTTACGTACGGCTGCTTTTGAGCCAGCCTCGGTCACGGAGAGCAGAAGAGCACCAGGGCCACTGTGAGGAGGAGAAGGTCGGCCGCGGCGCCGGCTTGGGCTGTGCCGAGTCCCGCCGAGCGTCGCACCTGCGCCCGGCGCCGCCCAGAGAGGTTTCTCTGCGGAGTTACGTGATGCAGACGCTGGTGTTCACTCGCGCCAGCAGTGACCTCGGTGCTAACGTTAGGCACGTGAGCTTGGCCCTAAAGCCTCGTTACTGAGCTAAAGCAGAGTTTTGTTGTCTTAATTTTTTGGGGAAGGAAGTGTGCGTTTCTGTGTGCTGCTTTGGTAAACTACATCGTGACCCAGAGGTGCAAATTTGGGGTAATTCTGCCAAAACCAGTAGAGCCATTCTGGATTTATGTGATTTTAGCGGAGAATCTACATGATTAACTATGAGATACGCAGCGACAGATCCTTTCACCACCATAGGTTAATTTGCATCTTTTCCTTTGGCTGTATATCCAACATCCTGACAAATTTAAAATGCATTTTAGGATTCCAGTACTTGCCTGTCCTGCAGCAGGACTCCTGGAAATGAGAAATTGAGACCTTGGATCTGTGCTGACTTGGTGCTTGTGATAGTTTCCTTGGCAGAGTTGTGTGTTTCAATTTAAGCCTTTCAGCTATCATCTTCGTACTTCTCAGAGGTTATAAGTACTTTCATTACCTTTTTTATTCACGGTATGTTTTCTTCTGCTTGGCAAAGCCCCTTTTCTGGCAAGAAGTAGGTGTAAGCTTGGTGGGGTTTTTTTTTCACTTGTTTTCTTTGACAACTAGTCCTTGTTTAGCAAAGAAGAAAAACACACCAGGATTCTCCGAGGGTGTAAGGAGGCCCAAAGCAGATGCATCTCTTATGCTGGACTTCTGTGGAGACCTCACCAACGTTTCATACGATGGTGGCGGTGAAATTGGCCGATGCAGAAAGCCCTCAACAGTGGGAAGACCGAAGAGGTTGTTGTCCCTGTGTGCTTGTGTTGTGACACGGTAGGACTGGACATAGCGCTAATGTCAAACAAGTAACGCGGTGCATCGTAGCAGTAGTTCTTTAGATACAGTATGCCCAGAGCCTGTCATAAATAATAACTGATATAACTTGACAGTGAGTGTTACAATTCGTTATTTGTGTCGGCGTGGCACCTCTGCACCCTACTAATGGGCCACAGCTACATGTAGCAAGGCGCCGTACGATCCCGACGGGGAGGTTACGTGGCTTGAGTGTGAGGAAATGGCACGCCAAGGGAATCAAAGTGCAAAAAAGAAAAAAAGAAACGGAAGACAAGGGGTGATGCTGGTTGGCACAGCGTGTGATGGTCCTACCGCATCGTTAGCGTAACCGCGGTGTTAGTGCATCGCGCTCTGCTGCTGTTTGGAAAACAATTCCTGGCTGCGGGTAGCTGCTGCGTCATAACACGACGGATACCTGAGGGAAGGCCTGGCGTTTGATCTTCGCTTTGATACGTCCTGACAATTTACACAAGCTGGGGACGTGCCCCAGAGTATTTTTGGTTTAATGTTGTCTAAACACAAAAGCTTTTTATAATTCATTTCCTCAGCTTGTCTTGAAACAAAACCCGGGAGGACTGCAAGCACCCATGGGTGTCTGGCTCTGCAGCTCTTTGCGAGGGGCGGGGAGGGTGCCGGTCCTGTGCTCCTCCGGGCGCCTGCAGAGAGAGCTGCAAGGTGGCATTTTCTCCCAGGGAAGGATCGAATCTGCTCAGCACGGAGGGCTGGGCCTCTTCTGAGCTTTCGGTCTCCGAACCAGCTAATCGCAGCCCGGCAGTTTCTAGCCTTTTAAGCGCGCCCATACGCTCCTGGACCATATTTGGTCAAGGAAGGTTCTGCAGAACTCGAGAACGCCGCAGATGCGATCGCCTCCGGAGCGCCGGCCTCCGCGGAGATACTGCGCTGCTGCACAGGGCCAGCCTGTCGGGTTTGCGCGGCTCCTAAGCAACCTGAGTAAATAGAACATTTCGCAACCTTAACCACAGCGGTTGCTACACTTTCATCTATAATTATCTTTTGCATCAGAGCTCTCAAGAGCAACCAGCCTACCAGATTTTGCAGGATATTTTGCATTTGGCTTCGGTTTGTCTGCCTTTTCTCTTGCATTGCCAGTCAGGATAATATTCCCCAGACAAGAGGAGAAACATAAATACCCTGCAGACTCGAGGAACGTGCAATATGCTGTAAGCCAAGAAATGTTAGCTCGCCAGCCTCGCTTCTGATTGCTGTTTATGCTCTGTGCGCTTCGAAGCTTTGTTATTTGAACGAGGCCGTGTAACTCGCCCCAAAAGGCAGCCAAATATAATTCTTGGTGTTTGGAAAACCTAACGAGCAAATTGTATTTAGGAAAAGAGCCTATGACTCCAGTAGAAGGAATTAAGACTCTTCCCCTCCTCCCTTCAGCGTTTCTCAGAATTAATGTCAGAACCGTAGCTTGGCGATCCTCATGCAGTGTCTGTTCTAGGCACCAGCTCACGCTTCTCAGCCAAGAATAGAGCCCAGCATTCTTGATCGCGGACATCCTATTTCTGGTGGCGCAGCCTCCTGGCAGAACGGGCGCCTAATCCCACTCTAGGTGGGGTTCTTAGCAGGGCTCAGGCTCATTCCTCCGGGTCCAGAACTGGAGAGCCGTGCTCGGGGTCTGAAGCCAGGGATGCTCGTGGTGTTGAGGGTCCGAAGACACAAGTGTCCGTACTCTGCGCCAGACCTCAGTGCAGCAATCTCTGATTTCTGACAAAAAAAACCCCTCTGGGGTTTATGCTTTTTTCACTGAGCTTGAAATTCAGAATCCAAACTTCCTCAGAACACAGTTCAGCGCTTCAAAGAAACAAACGAACCCTGGCTAGCCAGCAGTCCAGCGAGTCGCGCAACAAACCACGATGCAATATGTCCCGACTGCTTGATGTGTAAATCAGTTATTTGAGTTAAAAAGTGGCAGCTTTCAAGCTCAGAGGTGTACGTTAACAACAGAGCTTGGGTTGTGGAGTGCTCTGCGTGTAGGAAAAAAGCGAGACAGCCTTCGCCAGCCTCGTAGTCCAAAGGCTGGGATTTTGCATACGGGACGAAGATGCAATTACGCACGCTAATGCCTGGGAGCCCGACGAAAGCAGGGCGAGCCGCCCCGGGACAGGCCGAGGTGTCGGTGTGAAGCCGCAGCGTTAGAGACGGTTCTGCTGCAGTGGGGCACATGAAATGGTAATGACAGGCTGTGCTCGTCGGGAGCAGCGGGGTGGCTTCGAGTGCCCTTCGAGTGCCACCTGTGAGGACGAGTTTTATGCGTCGCGTGCTTCCACAGCTGGGATTGTTTCTGGGTTGTCCGCATCCATTACTGCTCGCGTCAGTGATATGCCAGATGACACACCGGTTGGCACGATGACAACTTTGCTGTCTCAGAGAGCTCGCGGCCGAGCTGCTGTTCCACGAGACTTTTTGACACGAAGACTCGGCTGCTTCATCCCTCTCCAGGACAGGGAGAACTGAGGTCACCGGCCAGAGTAGCGGCTCCGTCCCAGCGCTTGAGTTGCTGTTAACTTAAGCGGAGCTGGCACGGTTGAACCTTGCTCCTTCGTTCTGTTCGCTCTCTGTGACTTCTGAAACGATCTGTGGGGAAACCAGGCTGAGAGAAAACACCGTGTAAACAGAAGAGCTGTTCCTTGTGCACAGGCATTGGGATTTAGAAGTAAATTCCCTTTTTTGTAACCTGGTGAGATCATTGTACTAGTTGAGTTTACAAAGTGGTAAAAACTGGACTAGTTTCGTTTGCAGACTAGTAAAAATCTTCAGGAATTATACTATAAAGTTGTGAAAGAGGCAGTCCTTTTCGAGAGATATTTTTTTCCGCACTGGAAACTGAATAATGAGAAGATCATTCGAGGTGCACGTTTTTAAGGACACTGGATAGGGACAGCGTGAGTTTCAGTAAACAGTTGCCCTGGAAATGCTAAAACGGTTGGAGGAAGGACACTCAAGTGATCAGCTTCTTCCTGTTTAGGAAAGCCGAAACACCGTGGAGAGGACAATGACACGGTAATGGTTTTCATTACTTACATCCCGGTGTGGATATTAGCAACAGCGAAGGACGCGAAACCTAAAATTACTGTATTTTGCACGAGTAGGCAAGCCGTGATTTCTGTCTCGGTTTGAACAGGAAGGAGGTCATACCTGCCCTCGGCATCTGCGTGTCGGCGCGAGGAGCCACGGAAGAGACCGACAGCTTGTTCGCGGCAGAGCGGAGCTGCCCTTGTCAAACAACCGGGGTCTCAGCCCCGCGGGGGACTCTCCCCGGTCAGGAGCTCTCCCTGTCCTTGTACGTGTCCTGGCCGGGGAGCGGGGAGCTGGCAGCCCGAGCCCCTGCCCGCTGCCAAGCCCGGAGAGTTCAGCCGTGTTTCGGCGCATTTCGTAGGGCTGGAGGAGAGGAGAAGGAAGCGGTTCCAAGGCTGGTGCTCCAGAGACCAGCCCTGCCTGCTCCTCGCTTGGATCGCTGTCGCCGTGTCTCCAGAAGCCACAACACGCCTCAAAAAATGCCGTATAAGCTCATTACCATCCAAAAGGCAAAACAGAGAAATGAAACTCTTGAGGTTCTACTGATTTTTTTTTTTTTTCCCCTTATTAATGGCCAGCAAAGTGTTCATTACCATTCTGGGCACTGTACAAACTCCTGGAGCCTTTGCCTTCAAGCCCTCATGGTGAAAAAACAGGTATAAACTAGAATTTTTGCCTATTTAGTCATGGGTGAAACTTTCAGTGGCATTTCTGTGGCAAAACCCCAAACCCCATAAACAGGGCAGTACAAACTGTTTGTTTTTTCACATGCCTTGCTGGCAAAATCCACGTTCTCTTGTTTTCTTCTCCGGTCACGGGGAACGTTTGCCACCACGGTGGGCACGTGCGCAGCAGACCTGCCCGTAGGTTCTGAAGAGGACACATACGCGTTAAATTTTAACCACATTTGCAGGGCCAAGGCCTAAATAAGACTAGTGAAGAAGATGAGATGTGGCAGTGAATCTAATGGCGGGAATTGACTTTGAAATGAAGAACGGGATCGGTTCCTGCTGGGTTCCTGTCTGATGTTGGCACTCGGGAAGTGGTTTATTCCCCTACGAAGACAAATCGTGGTGAGGCAGCACTGAAATCTACTGAAATCTACTGAAAATCAACTGAAAATTGACTGAAATCTGCTGAAATCTACTGAAAATCTGCTGAAATCTACTGAAAATCTACTGAAATCTATTGAAACCTACTGAAGCCAGCGAGCGAGCATGACTAAGAGATCTCTCTCCCCAGCGCTCTTCTATCATTCGGGCCGTCCCTTTGTTCCTTCTTCTCCTCTCCCTCCCGTCACCCTCCCTCCCTTCTCCTCCACACTCATCCCCAGGACACGGTGGGCTGAGTCCCCCCAGCATTGATCCCCCCCAGCCCCATGACCGGGCCTGTCTCCCTCCCAGTTATTCCCAGTGACCCCAGGGCTGCCCCCGCCGCTGCTGGGTGCGGAGAGACGAGGGGTCTTGCCCCTCCCGCCGCGTCTGCCCCCCTTCACTGGAAGGCGGTGGCCGCAGAAGGGCCACTCCTGCTGCACGTGTGTCCCCGGGGTCCTGCCCCGCTCCCGGCCCTGAGCCCCCCAGGAGGCCGTGGCCCCCCGCCCATCGCTGAGAGCCCCCCCGGGGGGGCCTGAGCCATGTCCCCCTGCCTCGGAGCGCCGTCCCGGGCTGTGCCCGGTCCTGTCGCCCTCAACCCCGAGGCTGGGACCGGACCCCAAACCCCAGCCCTGGCTCCCTCCGGGGCTCCTGCCCCGCCCACCCGGAGCTCCTGCCCCGCCCACTCCGGCGCGTTGCCCCGCCCACCCTGGCGATGCCCCGCCCACTTGTGAGCATTTCCCCGCCCCTCCGGGGCTCTGCCCCGCCCACCCTGGCGATGCCCCGCCCACTTTTGAGCATCCCCCGCCCCTCGGGGCGCTGCCCCGCCCCCCCGCCCCGCCCCGCCGCAGGTGCCGCCCCCGGCGCGCGGCCCCTCCCGCCCCGCCCCCGCGCGGCCCCGCCCCCTCCCGCCTCCCCCCCCTTCCCTTCACCCCCCCCCCTCCCTGCCCCCCCCCCCCCGCCCGGCGCTGGGAACCAGCGGGGCCGCCGCCATTTTGGAGGCAGCCGGAGCGCCCGCAGCTCCCGCCGCTCGCCGCCGCCTCGCCGCCCGCTGTCAGCGCAGCCCCCGGCCCGCCGCGCCCCGCCGCGGACGCGGCCCATGCCCGCCGGCCCTCGTCAGCCCAAGGCAGCGCCGCAGCCCGCCTCGCCGCGGGGGCGGAGGGCAGGCCCGGACCACCCCCCCTGCCCCCCCCCCTCTCCTCCCTCCAGCAGGTGAGACCCGCCGGGCCCGCCGCCCGCGCCGCCGCCTCAGCTGTCAGCGCCGCCCGCCCTCCCGCCGGAGCCCCCCTCGGCGGCCGCTTCCGCGCTCCGGGGCCGGGCCGCGGGGCCGGGCGGGCGGCGGGGGCGGTGGGTGGGTGTGGGGGGCTGTGGGGGGGGGTGGGTGTGCGCCTCCACCTCCCCGCCGGGCCCCGCGCCCCGGCCCCGCCGCCCCCGCTTCGGCCTCCGGGGCCTCGGCGGCAGCCCCTGCCCGCAGCCCGGGCTGGCCCAGCGCGGCCGCGTCCCTCCGTTGTTTTTCACCGGCTTGGCTTTATTTATTTATTTATTTTTATTTATTTATTTATTTCTGGCCCTCGGAACAGCCGGGAGCCGCGGCCGGTGCTGCCTCCGCCTTCGAGCCCTCGCTCGGGGGTCCCGCTGCACGTCACGGCCGCCTTAAATCGCACTTTCCTCTCTACGTGTTTTTTTTTTCTAATTTTTTTTTGGAGGGGGCGGGTGGAGATGAGGCGGGGAGTGAGGTTTTTCGTGGCTGCCGGGCTCCGGGGGCTGGTCCGGCCTCGGTCCGGGTGTGATTCCGTGAGGGGGCACCCGGCACCCCCGGCCGGGCCTGGGCCGTGCCCGGCGGTGAATGTCACCGGGCTGGCCCTGCTCACAGCCTACACAAACCGGGGTAGGAGTTGTGGCCGCAGACGGAGCCCCCCCGGCCGGTAACGTTCCGGGAGGAGGGTCTCTGGAGGAGCCTGGCGAGGGCCGCCCTCCTGGCTGAGGCCTCGTTCACCAGAGGGCAAACTGGGAAGTGAGAAACTGAGCAGAACGTGCAGGGACCCGGGGTGTTTTTCATATCTCCGTCTCCCGCTTTGACACTGTGAAAGCTGCATCTTGTTTCCATAACGTACTTGGTTTTTCCTCCCTCAAAAATCAAAGGAGAAAGTTGTGGGTCCAGCCCTGCGCGGTTGAAGCCGAGGGTGTAACCGCTCGCCAGCAGGTTTTTGTCACAAAGCAGCGTTTGGAGAACGGTGGGAGAATAAACATTTATGATTTCTCTTATTACTCTGACACTTGGAAGCAAACAGTCTGCCAAAATACTTCAACGGTAAAAAAAAAAAAATCTGGTGGATGGTAGTATAGCAATTCCCATGGCAACCAGTGGCGATATCATGGTAAGCAAAGTTAAATTTTGGAACATGCAGCAGGAACACATAAGGATCCGCGCTGGCGTGAGCGATACCGGTAAACGTTTGCTCGGGAGGAGGTGGCAGGGTTGGGTAAGAACGAAGCGGTTTGGCATTGGAGGCTTGCTTTGGTTTGTGGGCACTCCTGGTGACATCTGTGCTTTCTCTGCGTTACGTTGCAAATCCAGGGACGTGGGGCAACGTCCTGTCTGGAAATGCTGGAGAATCTGTGGCGCTGCAGCGGGTTTCGGGGAAGAGCTGGCTCTGTAGCAGAGTGGTATCAGACAGGTGGTGCAGGGAGCGGCGCTGGGAGGTTCCTGCAGAGCTCAGCCTGCGAGAGAGCGACCGACGGCTCCGGAGCATCCTCCTGAGCCCCGTGCTGGAGGAAACCTCGGTTGTGTTGTAGGAGGGACGAGTTGGATTTCAAAGTTCATAGTTCAGGAATCAGAGACTGTCAGAAATGAATGACAGCGAGAAAGCCACCTTTAACATTTTTTTATTTTTTTAGTTTTTTTTTTCCCCTAGTTAGCAGGCATCCTCTGTCTGTGGGCTTAAATTATTTTTAGCAAGCTGCAAGCTGCCGTCACGAGCGGCGTAGCCTGCTGCTCAGCCCTGCCTTGTGGGGGGAAGCTGCAGCCCTGATTGGGGCTCCCAGCTCCCAGCTTGCTGGTCGCACTGGGAGCCAGCGGGAGCCAATTAAATTCTGGCTGTCCCAGAGCTGGAAGGGGAAACCGTTCGGTTACGCTTCCCCTCCCCTTCGACAGGGAGATACCCAGGCGAGGCCGATGGCGTTTCTCAGGCTCTGGGGAAGGAGCGTTTCGGGCGTGTGTTCCCCTGAGCTCTGCTGGCTGTCAGCTGAGGTGTCGAAGGGGAACCCAAGCGGTTTTCTCCCCTGGGACGCGGTCGGACATCAGCGGGGCAGAGGAATTTCGGCGAAGAAAGGGTTTGTGTTTGAGGAGAGCTCGGGGAGGGGGGGACGGGCTGAGCTTTCCGGCTCTGTTTCTGATAATAAGGTGTGTAGAAGTGCAAGTGTAAAAGCTGAGGGTTGCGTGTTAGGGGGAATGACCTCAGCTCCATAATCGAGTAGAATGTTTTCTTAACACGGTGGCTCCCAGTCTGAAGTGTTGGTGCCTGAAGGGCAGCAGCTAGAGCGGCGTAATAATAAGCTCAGCCATAAAAATGGGCGAACTGGAATGCCAAGAAAGAGAAGAGTGTCTCGTTAGAGTAAATGTTTCTGAAACAATAGCAGAATGACAAGAAGAACTGGGAAACTTGGGTGTAAGTGAAACAGGAGAAAGGGATGAGGTCAGCGAGTTGAGAGCAGAGCAGGAGCCGAGTGGTGACGGAACTTTTAGGAGCCGTGCAGGGAGGGGTGTTTGTGGGAGGTCTCGTTGCTTTGCCGCGTGTAAAATTATTGGAAAACTAATTGAGGAGAGTGGAGGCGATGGTCTGTGTTGATGAAAGATGTCAGCTCCCCATCCGAGCGGTCAAACATGAGGCTGGGGCAGCCTTTTGCTCCTAGCCCCTATTTATAGGGTAGCGCAGTTCTGTTCTTAATTACGTTCGATGGACCGGAGGGTCGGTTTCACTGTTTGTTACCTCCTTTTCACAGAAAATCTACAGATGTCAGCGGGTTTACATAAGGATCAGGGAAGGAATGTGGCCTCCGTGTGACCAGTAGTAGCAACAAAGGCACTTAAGTGTCTTCTTTGATTCGATATTATTAGAAGCAAAAGTACGCTGTCTTTTCCGGCCGCTGCTGGGCTTCTGGGGCGCTTGTTGCTTTAATTGCGCTCCTCTCTTTCCCTCCGATATTCCTCCCACCATCCGCCCCTCCCCTTGCCGTGGACTTCTCTGCTCCTTGTTTTGATCTGCTCAAACAGCCGGCGCTGCAGTAACCAATATTGACATTATTACGGGCCTTGGCTATTTTTACCTGCGTGTGAACCCCAGTACGGCGCGGGGGGGGGGGAAACTCAGGCAAATAAATATTAGTTATCTTGGGGAATGAAGCTTTCGTAGCCGAGGTTGAAATCTCAGCCTGAAGAAGCTGGGGTTTGTGTGGTGCTCGGCTCAGGTCTGCGAATGGGGCGTTTGACACCGCTGCCTGAATGAGCAGCGACCTTCTCTCTTTTTTGCTTATTGGTTCCGTTTGGCGCGAGGGGAAGCAGAGACAGCGCGAGCGGTTACGGTGAGAAACGGCCGCCCAGCAGTGCCGGGAGCCCGGCCGAAGTTGTCCCCTGTGGCAGGGGTCGCCTCAAACCAAACGCTGGGTGGCACCGGCCGTTGGGAAGGGGCTTTGACGCTGGAACCGGGGTGAGCTGGCTTGGGGTGTCGAAAGGAGGAAGTTAAGGTTGTTAGTCTGGGCAGGGAAGCGCTGCAGCTGGTGAGCGGCTCCTTGCTGCTCGGTTTCCCTCGGTTTTTCTTTCTCTGTGCCTCCCTGGTTTCTCGCCCTGAGCTCTCTCCGGCCGTGGATGTGCGTGACGGGCGGCCTTGCCGGTACTCTCCTCCTTACCCTCGTGTCCGTGTCGTGTGCCGGAGGGCACGATCTTATCTGGGCAGGAGGGGAAACCGGAAGGCGTGGGAAAATAACGTTACGGTCAAATGGCAAAATTCAAGAAGTTGCTTGAGCCAAACCGACCGAGCTCAGAAATGTGCCCTTACCTGGGCAAAACAAGAACCTTGGCGCAGTTGTTGTTTGGCAGGTGCCGTGGTTTGCAGAGACAACTTCCCAGATGCACCGATGACCTGAATTCGGGGTTGGTGTTCAGCTGGCAAACGTCTCTGCTCTTCTTTCCAGTGGGCCTGTGGTAGCCATCCTTATTTTTTTTCTATTTGTTTTTTTTAAATTTCTTTCAGTTCTGCAGTTTGCTGCTGTTCACAGTATTGTGGCCTGCAGTGACACTGATAACTATTAAGTCACTTTGATTCTGATTTTCTTTGGCAGAATTAGGAGCAATAGCATCAAAGCAGAGTGGCACTGCTTGCTGGAGGAAGGCAGAAAAGACGTGAAGGCTCCAGCAGTGGAGATGGTCTTTCTTGCTGCAACCTACAGGAAGGAAGAAGGAAATAGGACACAAGATATTTCAGTTTCAGTTTTGTCTTTGACTTAATTATGTTGGCTGAGAAAAGGCTCGATGGGTCTGCCTTGACGTTTTATGACAGGCGAGTTAGTTTCTCTTCTGCCTCGCAATTCCTTCCTCTCTTTTTCTTCCTCCTCGTTTTCCAAAATCTGCGGATCGTTCCAGCTTTTCGCTTGCGCGTGCAGTGGCGTGGGGTGAGGAAGGCTGTGATTCCTTTGCTGCTTACTTTGCATTCTCTTCCTTCAGAAGATCCTCTCGTCTGCCATTTAATATAATTGTTTTATGCGCAGACGGATTTCTTTTTTTCATGTTTTGAGCAGGATGATTGAGGCTACAAGCTAACAGCTTGAAAACCGTGTCCCATCTCCCCGAGCCAGAGGGCCGAGGGCGCGGTCCCGCGGCGGCAGGACGGGCCGGAGTCCAGGTTGCCGCGCGTTGGCGTGGCCGTCGGCGCCGAGAGCCGAGCGGGCTGAGGAGAGAGCCCTGCTCCGAGGGAGCAGCTCCTGGCTGGGTCGGCTCCCTCAACCAGCTCGGTGTGTAGTTGCATAAACAGCGCTGACACGAGGGAGGATGCGGGAACGTGTGACCCAGGAAGGAGGAGAGTGAAAAGAGCAGGGCTCTCGCCCTGGGGATTTAAATAGGGTGTGGTTTGATTGAACTCATCTGCGTTTGCGGCACGACGTGTTCCTGGTTTGTCCCTCTGCCTCAGAGCTGGTCCCAGGCTCACAGGTCTGTCAGGAGTCGGCCCCGCTCCGTTTCTGCCGGGTGATTTGGCTGAAGAGCTGGGACGTCTGCTGGACCGTCGAGGTAGGAAGGGGCTGGGAATGGTAACCCAAGTCTGCTAGAGGAAATCAAGCCGAGCCTGGTGACTGGAATGTCCGGCCGTGCTCAGAGTCCCAGGACCTCGGCTCCCGAGCAGCGCTCAGCAGGTGCTCAGTCAGCACTCCCGTGAACAAATTAGAAAATACCCAATGATGGATTTCAGCTCAGTTCTGTTGCATGTTATCCTTCTTCTTTCAATTTGGAAGATCGTTTTTGTTAGTGCTCAGTTGTTTTTTACTACTTTTGCATTCTCTCAGGCCTTTACTATGTTGCTTTCTAACATTGCATTGTCCATGGTGTAGCCTAAATTTTATGTTATCCTTTTTATTTTTTTCCAAGACTTTCTAAGCCTTTTTTTTCCCCTCCAACATTGTATTTCTGCCTTCAACTTCAAGGGGTTGGAGACCTCTCACCAAAGTTCACCCACCTATGATGTAAACTCCTGCTTCTGAGGTAACCGTTGAGGATTCCTTTTTTAGTCAGCAGGGAGAAACCGCCCCGAGTTTTCTTTCAGTGCAGAAGTCTGAAATAGAGCAGAGTTTTGCTGTACAAGTGCTCTTTTCTCTCTCATTGCAAAGGGAGTCTGGGTGACTAATTCAGATTAGTCATCCGTAGTATAAATATCTGCACGTTAGGTGAGACGGATCCTGTTGCCGATGACTCCGCGGGCTGGGCAGAGGCTCTGCGGGGACCTGCTCACCCCGGCGAGGTCGCCTTCTCGCCTGCGGTGGATCGGGAGGCGAATGAGACATCGGATGCGTTCTGCAACCTGCTCTGCCCTTCGCTCTGCTCGATCCATCCTCTTCCTCTTTCGCAGCTGACTGATGAGTGTGAGGTTGAAAGCTGCGTGTGAATGATTCAGAATCGGATAGTTACCTGTTTAAGACCAGCACAGTCGCACAAGCTTGAGGTTTTGCTGCGCGCGTGAGCAGCACGGGTGGTTTTGAGATCCAGTTGGAGGTGGCTGGATGTGGCGATGGGCTGCTCGCTTTGGGTCGAAGCGTGGAGTAAGTTCCGTGGTGCAGAAGATGAGATTTCTCCGTGTTCCTTCAGTGCTTGGCGTGAAGAGGAGCCTAGGCTGGAAAGAAGCTTCTTGCTGTTCTAGTAAATGTAAATACTCTTTTTTTTTTTTCCTTGTACTTTCTCTGAAGACCGTTTAATTACGACTAGTCCTGGAGACTGCTACGTGTGCCAGTTTTGTGAAGGCTCAAGGGTGAAGCGGCAGAGTAGTTGATGAAAGTACGAAGGGGCTTGAGGATGCCAAATTTTGCAGAAAGGCGCGTAATGTTTTGGGGCTGGAGTGCCAGGAATAAATGCGTGTTCTGTTTCATTGATGTTACACTGTGCCCTCTGTTTCCTCTTACCAAATCGGCGGTGGTATGATTTCATTACTTCTGTTTTTCATGATACTTCTGTCATCCTTGTTCTCAGCTAACTTAGTCCCTATAAAATAACTGTTACGAGTGATTAGTGCTGGTATCTGTAGTGCTTTCCGTGTGGCAGCTTTCGTGTGATTTGTCTGTGCCCTCCCCGGGCCTGTTTTTCCCCTCCGTTTTACGTCGCAGCGCTGCTAAAGGATGTTGTGTCTTGCAGAAAAAAAACCCAACTTCCCTGCTTCAACTTGGTTTTTCATGAGTGAAATATCTCACTCAGTGAAGTGAGCTTTTAAATGCTGTTGCTTTTTGTTTTATTTTTTTTAATACCTGGAAGAAAACGTTGAAACGAAGTAGTGCAGCTCCCGAGAGGAAAACTATTTAATTATTCTTGGTCTTAGAAGAGAACAGCGAGTGAAAATGTTTCACGTGTGCTTGGCGTTGGGATATATGGTTGAGTTTTTTGCAGGGAACTGTGAAGTGAAACTGAATCGCCTGGTAGTCACAGTCAACATTTGCCATGTGGGGAAAGTGTTGTTGCGTAATCAGGGTTTGTTGTTAGAGCTGGTGGACTGTGCCCGGGTCATGCCTGTGTTATTTTGGGAAAAGCAGGAACTTTACCAAGTCACTGACAACCGAACAGCAGAGCCAGTGTTTGGAGAAACCGGAGGATCTCGGAGGGCCCTGATAAAAAGAAAGAGTCTTCCGCTGACCTACGTGTTTAAATTTTAATCGATGAAAGGCAGTTCTTGCTGGAAGGAAATCACGACGGTTGATGTCTATGGGCTGCGTTGAGCTCCAGCTGCCCGATGGGGAAGAGGTGGGGGAAGACCAGGCCTGAAAATAACAAAATACTGTGTGTTAGTGTCAAGAGACAACTTTCAGGGGTGTGAGTAAAGAAAACAGCAGGGCGGATAAAAACCTTCATCGGCCATATTTAAAAGAAAAAAAAAGCAAGGGGAAGTCCCATGATACACGCAAAATCCTAAATGTATTTGTTGTTCGCAGTTTTTGGCACGTATGTAACTTGCTGAGCTGGATGTCGGGGGTATCGATTAGGCCAAGAGTCCGTGTGGGTCTTTCACCTGTTAAACAACAGGGGAAACCATTTGTTTACGTGTCATGTCCAACACCACGAGTCTCGACCCCTGGGTTCAGGTTTGGGCCCCTCCCGACAAGAAGGGCCTGGAGGGGCTGGAGCGTGTCCAGAGAAGGACAACGGAGCTGGGGAAGGGGCTGGAGCCCAAGTGTGGGGAGGAGCGGCTGAGGGAGCTGGGGCTGCTCAGCTGGAGGAGAGGAGGCTGAGGGGAGACCTTCTCGCTCTCTGCAGCTCCCTGGCAGGAGGGGGCAGCCAGGGGGGTCGGGCTCTGCTCCCAAGGAACAAGCGATGGGACTAGAGGAAATGGCCTCAAGTTGCTCCAGGGGAGGTTTGGGTTGGACATTAGAGAAAAATTTCTTCATGGAGAGGGTTGTGATGCCCTGGCACAGGCTGCCCAGGGCAGGGGTGGCGTCCCCACCCCTGGAGGGATGCAAAAGCCGGTGGATGTGGTGCTCAGGGACACGGGTCACTGGTGGGGCTGCAGCGCTGGGGTAACGGGTGGACTCGATGATCTTAAAGGTTTTTTCCAAGCTGGGCCATGCTGTGATTCTGTGACCACCTCAGTACCCCGCGAGGTGTCCTGGTGGGATTGAGCGCAGACCCTCCTTATGCTCCTCTCGTCCCATACTGGTTTTTCTTTACTAATTTGCAGGCAGCGGCTGCTGCTCCTCTCGGGGACTGAATGCCACAGGCTGTTTCTCTGTAGTGTTGTTTCTTGAACCCTGGGATGCTTCTCTTTCCCTCACCCCTTCTTTATTGTAATTGGACTGTTCTGTGCGGCGGTGAAGGGACGCTGAGCTTGGGCTCCGCAGGTTGCAGACGCAGAGAGAGCTGTGGGCGAGCTGTCAAGCTGGAGTCCCCTTACCTCCCCGCCAGCCCGGCGCGGGGCTCAGGAGCCCTCTCTTGTTTTGGAAACTTGAGCTGGTGCCTCTGTGCAGCGTTGTGCCGCCCATGTGAGCGTACCAGCTTGCTAAATTGGGAGGGGCGTCTCTTCGTGTGGCGTTTTGTCGTGCTCTTCGCATGTAGAACCAACAAGAACTCTATTTAAAAGGTCACTGTAGTATTTTTCCAGCTTGAGAAACAAAAGCCAAACCCTTTCAGAATTTGTAGATGGCAAACCCAGCTCTCTTCTTTAGAAGGGATTGAGAGTCTTCTATATTCTTCATAATTTAAGAGGTCAAGTTTGAAATTAACTGGAAGATGCTTCACTCAAGCCGTGTTGCTCGTGAGGCCGGCTGAGGCGCTGGCTCGTGTTGGGAAGTTCCTGGTGGCGACGCTCTGGGCGCCGGAGGGAGCACCTGTCCTTGGGACAGCGGGGCAGACGTTTCTGTTGCTTGGAGTGTGCTTTGCTTCGGACTGAATTTCTCACTTGGGAATTGTTGCTCAAATAGGCTTTGAGTGTTACATGCAAAGTATTATCTGACCAGGACTCCTTGTAACTGAGTATTTAGTTGCGACACCAAGCGAGCTTGCGCAGGAGGTTTTGCGATAGTCAGAGGCGATCACCGAGATGATAGTCCGTTCCCGCAGCCATCGCAACTGGCGCTCTCTGAAGTATTTGTAGAGATCGAGAGCACTTGTTGATGATCTTTTGTGCAAGGCTGATGTTCGTTTCTTTTCCCAGAGTTTCCACGATCCCTGGAATTCTGTATTAAGCTTGGAAAAGAATTGTCATCCTTGTCGGCTACTTGAAGTCTTCACGTTTTTCTGCTACTGAATCTGTGCTTTTTATTAGAGGTTTTGGTTATGATTAAGGCCACTTAGTTACGAAGTGAACTGCTGCTTAGGGTTTGTGCTTCAAGCCACAGCTTGACGTTCATCCGAGCCGGCAGTGCTGCGGAGAAGCTGTCCCCTTCTGGCTGCTCGGACCCGTTCGTCGTCTCTTCTCTCCCCTCCCTCCGTGCTGGCACGAGCACTTGCACAGCGATGTCGTGAACCAGGCTGGGGGAGTGATTCAGCTGAAATTCCTTTCTGCTAGTACTGCATGGAAAAGGAAAACAAATATTTTTCTTTTTTTCGGCAGTGCAGGTTTAAATACGTGGTGAGCTACGGCCTCACGTCACCAACTCTGGTTTGTGATTTCAGCAGCAACCTGAGCTTTAAGGTTTATTTGTCCAGGTAAAGCCCCTTGAACTCCTCAGGGTGGGTCTGAGATTTCCAAATGCTTGTTTTCCTTTCAAGATGTTTGCTGATGAGTGAAGCTCAGCCCGTGAACACGATCTCAGTGGTGCCGTGCAGGGAACGCAGCCTGGTGGGCCGTTGTCAGAGAGAAGATTTTTCTTCTGAAGTGTCTTAATATTTATTCCAGCTGTAGAGCTACCTAAGTGTTGTGTGGGCCATGTCTGTGTGACGTCCTGAAGATGAAGGAAGCTCGGGTGCGTGCGTTGTTCAGTATCCTGTGTTAGGACGCTGATTTGTTAGTCTGCACAAAGCGCTGCGGTGCCGTGCTGCCGAGTCGGGTGGTTGCGAGAGCAGCACAACGTCAGAAGGTTCTGGTGGAGTCTGCAGCACGCGGGAGCTGTGGGTAGGTGCAGTTTTGAAGCTTTGAACTTGCATAGAGGACCAGTAAAGGGATGCGAGCAGCTGGTTGTCTCGCTCATTGGGAGGCCTCGCGATACTGAGAGAAGAGGTGTATCCGAAGCGAACAGCTCTTGATCTTGTAAAGCGCAACAGGAAGTCTTGGTTGGCAAATACCACTGCTCTGCTGTCTGATAGCCCGAGCAGGATGATGCTGCTTCTGTAGTTTCACCGTATTCTGTGTGTGCAGCAGCAAATGAAACATCCAGGGCGCAGGGATCGAGGGGGTCCATGACTTTGGCAGACGGGATTTTCTGAAGAATGCTGCTTGGGTGCCCCAGTAGATACCAGCATCTCACTTTTGAGATAATAGTCTAATTAGTAATGGTTATCTCTTAAGGGCTTAGCTGTGGTGATCCAGGAGAAAAAAAAAAAAAAAAAGAATTTGTTGCTTAAACAACGTGTGGTGGCATCAAAGTCGTGTTTACTGATGCGAGCGGTGTCTGAGGAGCCCTGCAAGAGATGCAAATCGACACTTAAAAACCCCCCGTGATTTCGTTTTGCTTGTTTTGACAGTGATGGGGTGTTAGCTTTTTAATATTCAAATCGAGTTGCAAATCCTACACGTAAAGGTTAATCTTTAAAGCGAAGCGCAGGGATCTCCCCGGGGCTCCCTGGGGAAGCTGCCGCCTGGTTCCGCGGGGCGGACGGCTCTCGAGCTGCCTCAGCAGGGAGCAGTAACCGAAGGCATTTGGCCATTAGTGTTCCCGAATTACTAGTGATGGAGTCAAGCACAGGTTAAAATTTTGGAGATAACTCTGCCCTTACCGATAAGGTGAGGCTGGTAGGCTGTGGAGTTGAATTCTTTGGGGTGTGTTCAGCTCCGTCTGCTTTTGACTGACCTAGGAAAAAAAGATCTTTGTGCATTTGGTGTATTTTTCTGGCTACCTTTCCCTGCTTTTTTTGAAGCCCTGCAGTTTCTTCAGTGTCTGGGTGTGTTGGATTTAATTAAAAATGTAACATTTAAATAAAGAAGCTGTGCAAATTTTGTCCTTAGCATGGGGTAGGGCGTCAATTAAAAGGCTGTTTAACGAGATACTAGATGAGGATAAAGTTGATCATCAAAACAAAGTACTTCTTGATATCATCTCTTTATTAGGGAACTTCAGAAGCAAGGAATAATTACAAGTAGCTCTTAATTTTGTGTGCATATTTGTACAACAGACAGACCTTCATCGTTTTTTTGCCTGCAGCATTTTTTTTTATTAAAAGAAAAAGAAAAAACAAACGGTAAAAAACAACACAAACGGTAAATCACAAGTCAGGAGGCTCCAGTCTCCTGCAGGACTTGTGATTTACCGTTTGTGTCCAAGAAATGTAAACGTAGATGGCTCGTTCACTTGGCAGTGAGGTGCTGAGCAAAAATGGAGAAATTTGTATCGCGAGCTCAGAAAAGGAAAACAGGAGGCGGCTCTCGGCTGACTGCTGAGCTGCTGTTCTGGTTAAGGATAAATGTTATCTGTGAGTTGTAAGTGTGTTGTTGTGGACAGTGTCTTGAAGTGTTCTCCATCAACAGCCATCTCGGGAAGCTGAAACGCATCTTTGTGTCCGGTTCTGGTGTCCCCAACGTAAGAGGGACCTGGAGCTTTTGGGACAAGTCCAGAGGAGGCCACAAAGCTGAGCCAGGGGCTGGAGCAGCTCTGCTGGGAGGACAGGCTGAGGGAGCTGGGGGTGTTCAGCTGGGGAAGAGAAGAGAAGACTCCGGGGGGACCTTGTGACCAAGAGGAACCTGCAGGGAGGCTGGGGAGGGACTTTGTGCCAGAGT
Organism: Trogon surrucura; assembly: GCA_020746105.1. NCBI lineage: Eukaryota > Metazoa > Chordata > Aves > Trogoniformes > Trogonidae > Trogon > Trogon surrucura. The sequence continues at coordinate 221,399,009 of CM036617.1, forward strand.
GTCCAGCGACAGGACAAGGGGAAATGGGTTTAAATTGGAGGAGAAGGGGTTTAGGCTGGATCTGGGGAAGAAATTGTTCAGCCCAAGGGTGGCCAGACTCTGGACTAGGTTGCCCAGAGAGGCTGTGGCTGCCCCCTCCCTGGAGATGCTCAAGGCCAGGTTGGATGAACCTGGAGCAACCTGGGCTGGTTCAGGGCGTCCTTGCCCATGGCAGGGGTGGAGCAGATGATCCCGTCCAACTGAGGCCATTCTACGATTTGAAGATTAACAGAATCCTCTGTTCTGTGTTCACACCCCTTCCTCGGGCGCTCGCTGTGGCTGTGGGGCGGGCAAGCATCCCTTGTCGTGCCACTGCCCTTGGAGCCTGCGCGCTGCTCCGGGGTGACAGGGGCAGAGATTGTCCCCTGCCATGTCCTGGTTGCCAGGCAAACCCCGCACGGTGCAACAGGAGGGTGCTGTGCCTGAACGCTGCCACAGAAGGTGAGGGGCAGGGGGCTGTGATGCTGTGCCTGAACGCTGCCACAGAAGGTGAGGGGCAGGGGGCTGTGGTCGGCGGCAGAGGAGGAGCGTCAGCTGGGAGCGGCCGGGCTGCCGGGTGGAGGGCACCGTGCTCACCGCGCTGCGATATTCATAAAGCGTGTTTCGGCCTCTGTTTAATTTGCAAGGTGGGGTCGGGGTCCCAGGTTGATGTCGCCGGAAGCTTTCGGCTGGGGGATGTGACTCTGGTTGTTCGGGAGGTGTTTGCCTGTGCTTGGTGCGATAATGAACCGTCCCCTCCCTTTTGAAGCAGCTGGAGCTTGGGAGGCAGAAGCAGATGCCCCACTGGAGTTTGGGGAGGCTGTTTCCACTCCAGAAGACCTTGACCAGCCGTTCTGCCCTTCAGGCCGAGCCTTGTGGGCCTCCTGCTCTGAGGGTGGCCTACAGGCAACATATTTGTTTTACTTCTTTTCCCCAGAGATGCATCCTTCACCTGTGCGAAGCAGAAGCTTCTCACGGTCGGACTGTTCACCTCTGAAGGTTATGAGCAGGTGGAAGGAAGATGAAATAATAAAATAATGGTGATCTTAAGTAATTTTTTTAATGAAGACTGAAACATGGCATAAGAGATCAGCTTTTGCCGTTTTGCTCTAAGTACTTAAGTTGCCCCAATATGAAGATAATGACGAACTACAAAGCCAGCTGAGTACTATAGAGACGAGTTATAATTTTGTATCCTCAGTTGCAGGAGGGAATAAAGGCTGTAATACCTTTCTGTGTTCTGTGTTCTTGAGGCTTTGATGTGTACATGTGCAGTCAGAGCTTGGCAGACACTGCTGAGATCCCAGGAGTTCGCTGCCCGGCGGGACGGACGCGTGTGCTCGCCGGGGCTGTGGACGGGCTCTGGAGCCACGGCCGCCTCTGCGGACTCTCGCCCGTCCTGCTTTGCCTTTTGTTCAGAGTGAATGAAAAGAGTGGGGCGAATGGGCGAGGGAAGGGAACAAAGAGAACAGCGATGTAGGAGAAAATGTATTTATGTAAAATTCTGGTGTTGAAATAGTTGTTTTATTCATGTCCTGCAACTTCTCGGGGTGTCCCGAAACAGCCTGTTGGGGAGTTCCGGGGAGAACCCTGCTCAGATAACGTCCCCCCTGGGCTTTCTTGGCTGTTCCACGAGAGGAGGGGGCGGCTGCGTGGCCTTGGCTGGGGAGCAGAGGAGGCTGGTTGGGGCCTGAAATTCAGGCTGCTGCGCTAGGGGCAGCTGCTCCTTTCACCTCAGCTCCTTAACTTACTGCAGCTGCCGCTGGTAAAGTTTCCTTCTTGTGCCCAAGGCCTGCTCGGGTTTGCTCTGCGAACTGTCACAGGCAGTGACCTGGGCCGTGGTTTCTGTTTTTCTCGTGGCTTTGTGCTTAGTGATAGTGTTAAAGCTCCAGTTTCAGTGGGCACTAGGGCTGAATCAGGTTTGCCTGAGCATTCGATCTCGGGGGCTGGAGGCCCTGTGTACGTGTCGAGGACAGATTCGTATCTCGCGATTTGACTCCCGTCCTTCGGGCTTTAGTGCTTGCAACAGACCGTGCCTAAAATAATGCCTGCCCGTGTTACCGGCGCTTGGGGAAGCACGTGGAGCGTGTCGGGTAGCGCTCCCTAAAGTCTGTTCTTGTTGTTGTTGGGGTGATGTGACGCTTTTGTGCTTGGGGAGGGACTGATGGAAGGACTGCCAAGACTTGGCTTCCAAAGGGTGCCTGCGAGCGGGTTTCTAAAGAGAAACACGTTCGGGTAGGAGAGCCTCCTCTGGGGTGAGGGTGACTCTTCCTTTAGTGTCAAAGATAGCGTGACTTCCAGGGGCGGACATGGTACCAGTTTGAATTTCAAGCAGCGCTTATTAATGAAGCCTTAAGTCCTTCCAAATTACAGATGAGGTGGGCTAGAAGGAAGTACGAGGTTGGTGAAGAGGCGTTCTGCACTTCCTGCCTTCACCTTCCTGGTTTTCGTTTTGCCTTCTTGTGGCTCCAGGGACAGCTACTGACAGGAGTGCAGCAGGTATGTGGCTGCCTGACTGGGATGTGTGTGTTCTCCAGGTAGTGGTGGGCTTCAGCAGCTCCGGTGCTTAGTAAATATGGCCAGTTTCTTGGGTATAATTTCAATATATTCTGGAAAAAAAAAAAATCTCTCTAGTACATAAGTACAAGGCTCTTTCTTTCCTCTCGTGGGATTTTTCACTGTTCTTCTTGAATGTGAAAGGAAGATCTTGGATTTAATCTTGGCTATAAGATGAATGAGGAAATTCTTTAACAGTGTTGTTTTGTCTTGGAAACAAGCACCAAGAGTGTATTCCTGAAGAGCCTGAAGTAGGATCCTGAAGAGGTTGAGAATGGGGTCTAGAATTGAGTGCCTCATGATTCTTTTCCCCTGACAAATTGAAATGTAGATTCTGAGCATTTAGAACCAAAGGACAAGCACAGGAGGTTCCACAAAAATATTAGAAAAAACTTCTTCCCTGTGCGGGTGCTGGAGCCCTGTCCCAGGCTGCCCAGAGAGGGTGTGGAGTCTCCTGCTCTGGAGACTTTCCAACCCGCCTGGATGCGTTCCTGTGGGACCTGCCCTGGGTGACCCTGCTCTGGCAGGGGGTGGCACTGGGCGATCTCCAGAGGTCCCTTCCGACCCTGACGTTCTGTGTTTCTGTGAAAGGACCCAGTGTGAGGCATCTTTTACCTTGATTGTGGGTTGTGCTCCACCAGCAAGACACGGTGCCGCCTCCATGCTCTGCAGAGTGCGACAGGTACTGCCCCGCGCCGTCGCCACCCGAGTGAGGTTACCGACAGCGTGGGCTCACGGAGCTGGGAGATGGGGGCGGGATGGTGATGGGGCTGCAGGTGTTGATCCTGACGAAGCACAGAGGCCAGTAGAGGCAACAGGTATGAGGACAGGCTGGGAGGGCTGGGTTGTTCCGCCTGGAGAAGAGAAGGCTCCGAGGAGATCTTATAGCGGCCTGCCAGCACCTGAAGGGGCTACAGGAAAGCTGGGGAGGGGCTGCTTGCAAGGGAGTCTAGATGGTTTTAAGCTAGAGCAGGGGAGGTTTAGATTAGACATTGGGAAGAAGTTCTTCACTGTGAGGGTGGTGAGACCCAGGCGCAGGCTGCCCAGAGAGGTGGTGGAGGCTCCATCCCTGGAGACATCCAAGGTTGGGCTGGACGGGGCTCTGAGCAACCTGCTCTGGTTAAAGATGTCCCTGCTCCCTGCAGGGGGCTGGACTGGGTGAGCTTTAAGGGTCCCTCCCAGCCCAGCGCATTCTGCGATTCTATGAAGTCAGAGCTGGTGACCTCCTGCTGGGGACAGGCGATGGTGAGGGGGTGTGGCGGGCTGGTGGCCTGGGGTGGGTGCGTTACAGCGGCGGCACTTTGGTCCCAGAAGCTTGGAAGTGGTGCAGCACGGAACACGGTAACACAGGGAGCCTGTGTGTTGCCAGCAGTCGTCTTTTGACAGATCCCAGCAATTGAATCCTCAAGAAACCAAAGTGTGACAGCAGAAGAAAGGAAATAGTTGAGTGCTGTTGGTGTGCAGGCCTTGGCGGCGGGAGAAGACTTGAGGTATTAAATACGTTCCGAAGATGCTGACATCCGATTCGTGCTCCATGCAGGTGAAAACATCAAGATTTCCATCAGTGGAACCAGGCTAAAACATCTTCAAACGCAACAGCTGGTGATTGGTAGGAACTGGAGGAAGGATTATTGCAAACAGATTGTTAGTGCCTGGAGGATATTCTTCAGTTGTTCTCAGCAGACTCACTGACAGCTCTTCCCTTGTTTCTGCGCTTAAACACGTCGTACTGGTCACCTCCAGTGCGGAGCTGCTGTGTGAAGTACTTGAATCTTCAAAAGCTTGATTCTTCTCTTTTTGACCAGTGTGTGCTTACCTGTCCCTTGACACGTAACAGCACGGCTTCTGGAAGGGTGGAATGAGGCGCGTCTGGGATGACACCCGTCTGGGGGGAGTGCTCCGGAGACCTGTGCTGGTGTACAGGGGGGCCGCACCAGCCCTGAGGAGCAGGCTGGTCACAGTCTTGTGAAATTCTGTCCAGGGAAATGCCAAGCCCTGCCCGTGGTGGGCGATAACCCCGCGGGCCTGTACGTCCTGGGGCTGAGCAGCTGGAGAGCAGCTCTGGAGGGAACGACCTTGTTTGGGGTCTCGGTGGACACCGAGCTGTCCGGGAGCCAGCAGCGTCCCCTTGCTGCAGAAGTGACCAGCAGCTGTCTGGGCTGGAATGTGCAGAGTGTTGCCAGCAGGTCCAAGAAGGTGATCCTTCCCCTCTGCCCAGGGCTGGTGGGGACACATCTGGAGTTCTGGGTCCAGTGCTGGGCTCCGGGACAAGGGAGACATGGATGTAGCGGAGAGAGTTCAGCAAAGAGCTGGGAATGAACATTTGTCAGGTGAGGAGAGGCTGGGAGAGCTGGGGCTGTTCATCCCAGAAAAGAGATGGCTCGAGGGGATCTTATTGAATGTGTAACTCCCTCACAGAGCAGAGTAAAGAATGTGGAGCCAGGCTCTCCTCTGTTGTACCCGGTGACAGAAGAGCCAGGGGGCACGGATTGAAATGTGGGAAACTTAAGAAAACATGGTTTTACTATGAGGATGATTGGGCAGAGGCAGAGGCTGCCCAGGGTGGTGATGGAGTCTCCATCCTTGGAGATGTTCGAACGTGCCTGGACGCAGTTCTGGGCAGCCGGCTTCAGCTGACGCCGCTCTGGAAAGCAGCGATGGTCTGGATGATGTCCAGAGAGATGATATCTGGAGAGATGATGACTGCCCTTCTATCTCCTCCGTTCTGTGGCTCTTACAGGAAACTGCTGCCTCATATCCTCGTTAAGGTAGAAGCTGCTAAACTGTCAAGGCTGTTGCGCAGAGCTGTCATCAGCTCACGTGAAGCTGCCGTGCCTTTACCTTGCCTTAAGGAGTCTCGGGCCTTACCCTCCCAGGATTGCTGTGTGCCACAAGAGCTCTTGGGCTGGAGTCCTCACCAGGGACAGCCCCTTGACTTCACTCACACCGTGTTTTGATGCAGAAGTCAGCGGCGCTTCCGGACACGTGTGTGTTGGGTCTCGTGTGGCAGCGTGAGCCCCCGCCGAGGATGGTCGGTGGAGCGGTCGCGGCAGCTGCCTCAAGCCCCGGGTCAGGCAGGTGTCGGGGTGGAAGCATCCGGTTCTGTGGGACGCGGCACAGCCCGTAGAACGAGGCGGTTGCCCTTCACGTACATCTGCTTGTTCAAAACGGTCTGAATCATCCCTGCGGCGTGTCCCCGGCGGGTGTGTGCCGGGTCAGAGATCACCGTACGGCAGAGTGTGGGTAATGGTATTTTTGCTTTGTATTTCCTGGCTTTGGTAAAGTTAGCTTTAGCTGCACTGTGTGTGAGCTCATTTGGTATCAATTTCAGCTCTGGACGACACTTACTGAGCAGGTTCTGTGGCAGTCCACGTGCTTGCTGGCTTTCTTTGAAGCTGCCTCAGGTGGGAAATACTCTCCCCAGAAAAGGGGAAATGGAGTTTTCTGTCTGAACGTGCCCTGACCTGACCGTCAGAGGGAAGGTGAAGAAGATGAGGATGTTGAGAGTGGTGGTAAGCGGGACAGACCCTCCAGCGGGGAGCATCTCCTGGTGGCCGTGGCGTTTGCCTGGCTTGCCGGCGTCCCCGAGAGGCGGTGGCGTTCGGCCCCTCCCTGTCGGCCCTGGGCTGGGGGGGTGCAGGAGGTTTGCAGCAGTGGGTTTCAAACAGAATGGAAACTCCCCCACCATCTTCATTGCCCCCCACCCTCTCCCCCCCAAGCCAAAATACCCGTTTGGGTAACACCAAGGGTTTCTTTACGAGGGGAGGCTCTCTGGTCACCGGATAGTTTTTCTTCTTCAGAGCCGTTCTGGGGTGTGTGGGTGATGTTTACTCAGGGATCTTGTTAAATTGAGAAAGATGGAGTAGTAGGTAATAAAAGGTAATAAGAGAATGGAGTGAAGCAAAAGTGAGGCCAAGCATGTTCTTAGCTGGTAAATTTACTTCTGTTTGACTCCTTCTGGCAAGTCAGGCTAGCGGGGAAGGCTGCGCGGGAGATCCGCAGCCTTTTTGTTGGTGCAAAACATGTCACTGTCGGAGCTCGCCAGACACATTTCTTCTGGCTGCTTAGCCAGTAACTCTCTTAATAGGTACCAAGCAACTTAGCTGTGTGCCTTTTTGGTTTTTTCCCTTTATTTTTTGTTTTTCCTCCCAGCTTCCCATGGACCCGAGGCCTCGGAGCGTGCCTCTTGTCAGCAGCGGGCAGGCAACGCCTTCGTGGAGGCTTTGGATCAGACGCTTCTTCCATTTACTCTGCAAAGTTGTTTCTCTGGTGGTACAAAAAGAACTGTTCTCAAAGCTCTTGTTATGCAGGTTGAGTTTCAGAGAAGGCTTGCAAATAGTCATGGTATGGCTGGGAAGCTCCTCTCTAAAAACAGTCCTTGAGTTGCTCTTCAGTGGCAGTGCCTGAGACCTGCCTTGCCGTTTCACCGGTTCCTGAAAGAGCGTCTCTCGCCCGTGTGGGGCTGCCCTACCCGCACAGGAAGACTTCTGGGAAGACTGTCGTTGGTTGTGTTCTTTTTTTTTTTCCTTCCTATTTGCAATGTGATAGCTGTGCCTATTGTGATTTTTGTAGCTTGGTACTACGCCTGTCTGACAGGGGTTTGTCGGGTCCGGTGGCACCTTCAAGGGCTCACACAGAAGTAAGGCAGACGTTCTTGCATCTTCCCGTTCGGTTCTTGGAAACAAACCCGAGCGAGAACAGAGTGATATTCCGGAGGTGGAAGCAGCGTGGCGTGGTTTTCGGACTCTGAGGACTCTTTGAGCGGCCTTTGAGGGAACGCGTTCAGTTGAGCAGGAGCTGGAAGCGCCTTTCCAGGCAGCGCTCGTCAGGTCCTGGTGTGTCCGTGGGGCTTGTCTCGCCGGAGGTGCAGGGTTGGTCACCAAATTAACACCCACTGGACCCTGCAAACGCGCTTCTGGGGAAGAGTGAAGAATCTTGAAACTCGCCGGCGGGATCTGCGTTCCTGGGGCGGCCGCGGTGCGAGCGTGCCGGGCTGATGCCGGGTCCAGCCCACGGAGGCTGCGGCCGAGTGTTTTAAGTCCAGCCCTGAGTGTTGTAAGGCTGGGGAGGTCACACCGAGCAGTCTCCGTGTTACTGGGTTGCTGTCGGTGAGTTGGCCGTTCGGGTTGCCTTGTCTGCGGGCGAGCGTATTAAAACGCGGTTTGGTGCCCGGGCGGTGGTTTCACGGCAGTTTGTGCGTTTCCGGTGCGGGCGTTTTTGGGACTGCTGGGGGAGGTTCCAGGCGCTCCCTCGCCCGAGCCAGCCCCCAGCCTGTGCTGCTCGCCGCCCGCCTGGGGCCGTCCTGCCCGCTCGAGGGCTCCCCGAGGGAAGGGAGGTGGCAACGGGGACTGACCTCGGCTGTGGCCGAGCCGCAATCCAAAAGCGCGGGTTTCAGTCGGGGCGAGGAACTGATACAGGATGAAATTATTTCTCCCGAGGCCTTTCCCTCTCACTCTGACTGATGTGAGGCATTGCAAGCCCTGTTGAACCAACGATGCAAAGCACTGGCAGCGCTGCCTTGTTAGCTTTTTTTTTGTTTATTTAATTTTTTTTTACTTTTTATTGTTGCAAATGATGGTAAACCTGAAAATCCAGGAGAAGAGACCCTGACCCCTCCTGGCTGCCAGGCCTGGAGTGGGCGAGAAGCAGGAGGGATGATGGGGAAGAGAACTGGGGGCGTGTACAGAAGCTTCAGCGTTCCCAGGGCTGGCCAGAGTGACTTTGGGGGGCACGGTTTCTTAGAACCGCGTGTTTTCAGTGAAATAGATTCTTTCTGTGCCTCGAGTCAGGAGCATGGTAAGTTTTAGGTAGCATTTTTATACGTTTATGTGTCTTCTAGAAATAGATGTTGTCAGCCTTGGAATCCAAGCGATTTTTATTTTCTCGCAGGGAATTTTGTAGGTGCCGACAGCCTCCACTCTGTGCCCACGTCCCCTCCACGCGGCCGGTGCGTGAGCAGCTCTGTCCCGGGGTACCTGGGCAGTTTAGCAGGCTTGGCTTTTAGCGCTGAAGAATTCAAACAAGTGTTGATTTTTTAATTTGCTCTGCACGTTGTGTGTTAACATCCAGAATTTACATTCCGACTAGAATGAGTTTAATCTGCTTTTTCGACGTGGGCCGAGTCCAGGGTGATGCCTTTCTGTCGCCCTTCTCCAGCAGTGACCGGAGGAAGACTTTCAGATGTGCCTGCAGCCTTTGCCACGATTGACTCGAGACATTTATAGTGTGCTCTGAAGTTTGGAGAGCGCTTACTCAACTCTTTGGAAGAGTTGGGCCCTTTTTCGGCAGCTCAAGTTGTGCGGGCAAAAAAACGTCGATAACCCAAATTATCGAATTTCTTGGGAAGATCTTGGTGGTAAAAATACCGAAAATGTAAATTCTGGTGAGGTAACAGCGTGGTGTTATGTATTAAACTGGCAACTTTCCTCAGCTTGTTTAGTTACCGAGTGGCTTGACAGATTCTTAAAATGGATTACAGCTGACTTCAAGCACCAGCTTGGGGGTGTGAAAGAGCAGCGTGCGCCGCCTTGGCAGGAGAGGAAAAACTGGTGGAAGTGGCCCCGTCCCCAGGCCGAGGAGTCGCTGGGCTCGGCGCGATGCTTCTCTTCTTGCCGCGGGGTAAGAAGCAGCCGGGTGGTTTGGGGGGTCTTCCGTACCTCCGCAAGCGATTCACGTCCTTGATCGTCTTCTCTGCCGCGGCTCTGGTGCCTTTTGGCGCTTTATTGCCAGAAATAACCGCGCCAGATCATCTCCAGCGCGCCCTCGGGTATCTGGTCAGGCCTGACCTGTGTTGCCCAACCCGAAAACCTGCGGAGGTTTCACGCTCGTCCTGCCTCGTGCTTCACAGTTTCGAAAAGATTCGAGCTCTGTCACCGCAACGCGCCGTTCGTGAGGATGGGTCAGCTCCTGGGAGAGACGTCCACGGTGCTTGGCCAAACGTTTAAAATAGTAACCGGTCTCAGTTCCTTCTATAATTACCGGTGTCATTTCATGTATCTCATGATTTGCATCTCATTTTGCAAATGTCCAGATGGAGAGGAGAATAAATTTGCAGTCACTCTGAACCTGAGTTTATAGAAGACGCGTTTTAAACTGATATTTGTTGTTTGAAACTGATACTTGCCGCGAAGAGCGTGTGTGAAGGCTGAGACATGAATTTTGGAGGCTGGGAGCAGAAATCCCCGTTGGGGTGGGGAGGAGCAGACTCTTACAGTCGGGATAGAAGGTGAATTCCGGGGAGAGTGGAAAAAGGCAAATATTCTGTAGTCTCTTGGAATGAGGAGGGATATACCCACAGGAGCTGTTTAAAGGAATTATTTCGTTGTTAACGTGAAAGTACGATAATATTGAAATGTTAATCTAAGGTTAAACTAATTGCTGACATTTTAATTGGCGTTTCCTCCCCTTTGTGTGACTGAAGGACAATGGGCAAATACCCGAGACGGGACTCTAGACAGCACTGTGGCTGCAGAAATACTGTCGGCACTGAAAATTATCCCCAAGGGGTTAGTAAAACCTGAGATTACTATTTTCTTTGAAAACCAATGCAGGAGATCCCAGGTAGCCTTCGTCACAGTTAGAGAGAAAGGGAAGGTCCGGGCCCCTCAGAGCTTCGCTTCGTCTCTGCCCAAACCTGCCACCAGCGATGGTAGATCAGGCTGGTTTTGTCCACAAATTTTTGCTTCCATTTTTTCTTTTTTTTTAACATTTCAGCGATTGCTGTAGAACTTCAAGTGCTCTGAAAATGTGTGGGGAGCCCAGTTCTGTGGTGGTGACGTGAAGTGGCCGTGGAAGTTGGAGGAGGATTCCCCGTGACTTTGTTTACAGCGTGGTTTCTGAAAAAAAATAGCACCGTGCGTAACGTCCGATGGGCGCTGGTAAATGCGGGAGTATCCATTAGCTGCGCGGTGGTTCGTCAGGTGCTGTGCTCACGGTTGGAACTGGTGACTCTGGGAATATGTGACTTCCTGTGTTACGGCTGAGTCACAGAAGAGTTGGTGGATGGATTTATTTATGTATTTTTAAGCCTTTTTGTCTTTTTTGGGTGGGGAGGAGGAAAATGAGGAAGTGGGAAAGACTAAATGGTCTAAATGCTGTTGGGGCTGCCTGTAGGTGAGTAGCAGGATGCAGGGCTTTGTGGACTGCAGTGAGTCTGGAATAGCTGGAGCGGTCACGGCGGTCACTGGGTGCTTGCGTTGCCTTCCCAGTTCCGGCCGGGGACTGGTGCGGTCCCTTGGTGCTGCCGAATGAATTGCCAAGGCAGATACCAGCAGTAGGTGTGTCGAGGGCCCTTCCAGCCCCGGACCTCCTGTGGTTCTGTGCGAGACCGCAGCTTTGTCGCAGCGGGAGCCCGTGGAGCTGACAGCAGCCGTCGGAATTCCCCAGGACAGATCCCGGTCTCTTGTGGAGGGTGGACTCTTGGCAGCTTTCTAGAAGACCTAAAAAGTGCTCTGATTTCTCCCCCATCGTTGGAAGTAAGGAGTAAGCTTTTGTTGTTACTCTCCTTGACACTTTTACAGCTGTTACGCTCTTTTATCCCCAAATCCCTGACAGCGTCACCTTGAGAGAAGTGCGGTTAGGAAAGAATTGACCTCAGAAAAGCCCAACTTCAGACACTTGATGCACATTTTGACCGTATAAAGGTCCGTGAATGGACGAGCCTCGGGACTGCCTGAAACAGTGCGTGCCTTTCTTCCTTGTCGCACCGGAGAGGAGAAGGTGGAAAGGGTGACTGCTTTATACTGGGCTGTTCTTCCTTCGGATTATGATCATCTCTTTGGTGACCGCTCTCAAAGTAGGTGGGAAGTGGCTGACTGAATTCCAAAATATACAGGAGTGGAGATAAAATTGGCTGGAGACTTGTTTGTGGCTGTTGTTTTTATCTGAGCTACCCATCCCTGTGTTTAGCTCCTCGGTTGCAGGAGAAATGAATTTTCTGTCTTAGTCTGGATAACTGAAATTCTTGAGGGACAATATAGCTTATGTAAAGGCTTGGATTTAGATAATCTTGCACGGTATTTCTGATCAACCGTATGAAAGAAACTAAGGCAGTGGGAAGACTTAAAATTTCCTTAAAAATAGCTGCTTTTCCCACAGTATTGTCAAATAAGCACGTCCTTTTTTCAGGTGCTTACGTCCTGCTCCTGGCTACCGCGAGGAGCTGCCGGCACACCTGGGAAGGGCAGGAGCCTTGATTCTCGCTTGCCGTGGCGGAGCTGTCGGAGTAGCTAGCCAGAGGTGCTTTTGAATAAACCTTGGGATTTTTTACGTAGCCAAAGTAATAGAGGGGTGCACGTAACAGGGAGTGCAGATCCTTGAGCAAGTCTTTTTTTATCCAGGTGGAAATTTCCCAAAGAGAGCTCCGGAGGGAGCTGAGAAGCTGGGGTATTTTCAGCATTTTTTCATGACTTGCTGAAGTGTAAATGCTCCTTCAAAGGCATCGTGGAGGCTTGTGGAGAGGATTTCAGACTGCTCGTCAGTGAGCTTTTCTCAGCTATCTGAGTGGATTCCGTAAAAAGGCAGTGGAATATCTCTCCAAGAGCCGCTGCCTTGAGGAGCGCAGAGAGAAGCTGGGGACGGGGGTTGTTGGAAGAGAAACGTAGAGAAAAGCTGCAGCACGTTTTGCTTCCATAGTGACTCAGAACCAAACCAGAGACAAACCGGACCTTGACTCGTGATCGATATTTTAGTTGGTTAGTACGTTTGGAAGCGTGTGGCTCTGTACGAAAGACATGCAGCTATTTTTAGTTATTTGGGGATCTCTGGAAACGAGTGCTGCCCGATGAAAGGAGCTGTAAATCAGCAGTCCCCTGAATTCCTTTGGGGTTTTGCTCCCGCTGAACTTTGGGCAGGTTCCTCGGGCGTTCTGCCAGCGTTCTTTCGTAAAGCGAAAGTGGTTCAATCTTCTTCTACCTTGTTGGTTCTAGTGACGGTTGGAGAGGTTTGGCTGTTGTGTGACTGCTTTGAAGCTGGGAATCATTAAGTAATGCTGAACAGATGATTTACCTGCTCGGGGTTTTTTTTTGCGTAACGTTCACCAGTTGCTTGTGCGCCTGAGGGGACCCAGTGCTGGGGCCAGTTCTGTCCAATATCTTCATCAATGACCTGGAGGAGGGGACAGAGGCACCCTCAGCAGGTTCACTGATGGCACGAAACTGGGAGGGGTGGCTGACACCCAGGCAGGCTGTGCTGTCACCCAGCGAGATCTGGCCAGGCTGGAGAGCTGGGCACAGGGGAACCCCATGGAGTTCAGTAAGGACAAGGGTAGAGTCCTGTGTCTGGGGAGGAATAACCCCAGGCACCAGGACAGATCAGGGGACGTCCTTCTGGAAAGCAGCGCCGTGGAGAGAGACCTTGGAGTCCCAGTGGGCAGTGAGTGTCCCTGGGACAGCAACGGGCCCTTGTGGCCAAGAGGCCAGTGGGATCCCAGGGGGCACCAAGAAAAGTGTGTCCAGCAGGGCTGGGGAGGTTCTCCTGCCCCTCTGCTCTGCCCTGGGGAGACCACCCCTGCAATCCTGGGTCCAGTTTGGGGCTCCCCAGTTCCAGAGAGACAGGGACCTACTGGAGAGAGTCCAAGGGAGAGCTCCGAGGGGGACCAAGGGACTGAACATCTCTGCTGGGAAGAGACACTGAGAGAACTGGGGCTGTTCAGCCTTGAGAGGAGACGGCTGAGAGGGGATTTATTAATGTATAGAAATATCTGAGGGGTGGGGGTCAAGGGGAAGGAAACAGTCTCTTTTTGTGGTGCTCTGTAACAGGACAAGGAATAATGGACGTAAGCTACAATATAGGAAGTTCCACCTCAACACAAGGAGAAGCTTCTTGGCTGTGCGGGTGCCAGAGCCCTGTCCCAGGCTGCCCAGAGAGGGTGTGGAGTCTCCTGCTCTGGAGACTTTCCAACCCGCCTGGACACGTTCCTGTGTGGCTGCCCTGGGTGACCCTGCTCGGGCAGGGGGTGGCACTGGGTGATCTCCAGAGGTCCCTCCCAACCCCCAACATCCTGTGGTTCTGTGATTACGTTACAAAGCAGTGACACCCCATGGCAGCACGCAGTGCAGGACTGGTTGGGGTGATGCTGATGTGCAGGTCTGAGTTAGTCCCTGGGCTCAGGGGTTCTCCAGCGCGGTGCCGTGGCTCCCCGGTGCCAGAAGGTGGGAGCAGGCTTGGTGCCGTGCCTGCAGGTGCAGCTGCCGGGGAGCCCAGGGTCACTGGGATTTGCCTGGTTCATCTCCTGTCCCGGGCAGTGATGTGTAGCACACACGTGAAAAACTTAACTTTGCCTTCCACAAAGGGAACTTAAAAGAAAAGACAGCCTCTCAGGCCCCCAAACCAACCATGAATCCCTCTCCCCACAAGCAGCTACTCAGCCACAGCCTGGAGACCTGAAGAACGGGAGCAGGTCTAGCACAGGAGCATCTACAAACATTGGATCTCCAGAGAATCCACAGTGCTCCGCTGGAACGAGGGAGGTAGTCAGCTCAGACTTAACCTAATTCTCCAGCTGGAAGAGCGACGTTGCCATGCTGTCGGCCGACAGTGGCACGACCCCCTGTGCAGCTGTTTCTGTGAAGTGATGTGGTTCTGCCAGAGATGTGACACCAGTACGTCCTCAGGTGGTTCTGAAGCCCCACGTGCTTAATTATTTCATCTTGGAACCTAGGAACGCTGCCGTCTCCACACAGAAACTTCTTTTGAAAGAAGAACTTGCTGACAGCTGTCGGCTCGCCGTGCTGCTGCCGGGAATCCCGGCATCCTCGGGTGGGAGCACACTGTAAAACTCAGAGCCTGAGCTAGATTGGGTTTCCTGTGAAATCTGTGAGTACAAGGAGGGTGTTTGACCTGCCGGGTTTATTCTCTCTACCTTACTTCAGGAAATCCCTGGAGATCCTGGTTGTTACTTCGTGGTGGATGATTTCTCCTGTTGGAAATGAGGCCCTCTGTGTTTGGTGACAGAGAAACCCATGCATGGTTTGACTTCAAAAGTCTACTTCTATGTGTATTACCATGCCAAATTTTGGAACATGTCTGTGTATGGAGGTGGGTAACATGTCGGTTTAGCAAACGATTTAAAATCACTAGGAGAGAAGGTAAAAAATAGAAACTCCTATTTACTTTAATTGCTTTATTGTGCTTTGTTTCAAATCAGTTGTCAGATAAAGTAAAGCACGTGTCAGAAGAGGATAAGGCTGAAATCTCAGTGGTGTGTGTTCAGAATGTAAGGAAGCAATTAACCACATTATCCAGACCTTTCTCGACTGTGTTGAAATGCATCAGATCCCCTTGTCCTGCCACGCTGACCTGGAAAGTTATTGACTATTTCAATTAAAAAAAAATGAAGAAAAACTGAGATGATTATAGCATAAAAGCTAAAGATGACAGACCTCCGAGGCTGATGTCAGTGGCTTGAAATGTTAGAGATTAAATTCTTTAGTGAGTTCGAAAGACAATGCCACGTAGGCCCCACGTAGGGCTTTGCAGTGAGGTCTTGCTTGATCCTGTCCCTAAGACACGCTGCTGGTGTTGGAACTGTTCCTGTTCACCGTCTTTATTGATGATCTTGAGGACATAGAGCGTATCGTCAGTAAGTTTGCAGATGACACCAGGTGAGGTGGGAGCGTTGATCTGCAGGAGGGTGGGGAGGCCCTACACAGAGCCAGGGATAGATCGGATCCATGGGTCAATGGTAACGGCGTGAGCTTCGACGACACCAAGGGCCACGTCCTGCCCCTGGGCCACAACAACCCCCGGCAGCGCTCCGGGCAGGGGGCAGTGTGGCTGGAGAGCTGTTGGGCAGCAAGGGACCGGGGGGTTCTTATCAACAAGCAGCTGAAGGCAAGCCAGTGTGTGCCCAGGTGGCCAAGAAGGCCAACGGCGTCCTGGCCTGGGTCAGCCCTGGTGTGACCCGCAGGAGCAGGGAGGGGATTGTCCCCTGTGCTTGGCACTGGAGAGGCCACACCTGGAGTGTCGTGTCCAGTTCTGGGCACCTCAGTCCAAGAGAGATCTCGAGGGGCTGGAGCGAGTGCAGAGAAGGGCAACAAAGAGTAAATCTTACGAAGAATAAATCTTGTGAAGAGCCACTGAAGGAGCTGGGGCTGTTGAGTGTGAAGAAGAGGAGGCTGAGGGGAGACCTCCTCACTCTGCAACTGCCTGACAGGACCTTGTGGAGAGGTTGGGGCTGGTCTCTTCTCTCAGGTAATTACTGATAGAACCAGAGGGAACGGCTTCAAACTGCGACAGGGCAGGGTTATGCTGGGCATTACGAAAAAACTTTTCCCATCAAGAGCAGTCAGAGCTTGGCACAGGCTGCCCACGGAGGGGGTTGAGTCCCCACCCCTGGAAGTGTTTAAAGGCCGTTGAGATGTGGGGTTGGGGAGATGGTTTCGGGGTGAGCTTTGCAGAGCAGGGTCAGTGGTTGGACTTGATGATCCCAGGGGGCTTTCCCACCCTGAGTGGGTCTGTGAATGCCCTTTGGGTAAGAAGGAGACGGGTGCGTGCTCCTCCCGGGGCCTCGCTGCCCGCGCTCGGTGTTTGGGGCGCGCGTGGTTCTCGGTGCGTGGAGCCGTTCTCCAGCTGCCTTTGTGCCAAACACATGCCCGGCCTTTGGGCTCCGAATCTGTCAGGACTGGTCGTTGTGCCGGGATTTAAGCACGAGCCCGGTTGAACTGAGGCCGAGGTAAGGCTACAGCAATGCCAGGGTGGTGCAGGTGTTTTGCGTTTCCATAATAAAGTAGCTTCTAAATAGTAATTACACCCTCCCAAATTTAAAGTCGTTACTCAGAGCTTCTCTTCTTACCCTTTGCTTTTAAGTACAAATACAGCAAATAATCGCAACTACAAGTTAATTCCTGAAATAAAGCTTGACTTGTAAGGGGTATATGGAATTGGAAAGCATTGCTTTTTCTTGCTGTTGTCTGAAGACATCTGAGGGGGACGGTCACTTCTCCAGCAAACAGTTCAGTTTTCAGAGCAGCGCTTGTATTTGTGGGACCTCACGTTAGGATTTTAGATCCACGCTGCACTACTTTGTGTTCGGTCTATCACTTACGGTATTTAAAAGGCTTAAAATACTGGGGAAAAAGGAAGGCAACAAGTTTAGGGATCTAAAATATGCACGCTGGAATTGTGTTTGCTGTCCGTTCACGTCGGTGACTTCCACTCTGGGTGAATAAGGTACCTCCCTCCCGTTGAGGAGTTACTGAGCAGAGGGTGGGAAAGCCTCGCTCTGCTGGTGCTGCCCGTCACGCCGTGTCCGTGTTCGGAGGGGGCCGGGCTGTTTAGAGCCCCTGTAACTTTGCACTGGGATAAGTGGGACGTTGTGATTTGACGCCCGTAATTTTCTGTTTGGCCTTAACCCCGCGGTACAAAGGGGATACCTGGGTTAGGAGAGAGGCTTGGTCAGACCCAGCTCTGTCTGGGAAGGGGAGCTCAGCCAGCTGAGCCAGGCTTAGTTGTTTTGTCTGCTCCCCTCTGGGGTTCACCCTCGGAAACCCGGCGAAGTCTCCTCCGGCCGCCTCGCTGCCTCCTTGGGGTTGTGGGGCCCCAGAGCGAATGCGCGATCCGTGCATTGTTGCTGCGATTATTGTTGGAACAAGTGAAAATCACCGTTGGCGTTTCCTTGACAACCTATAACTTTCTTTTGAAGGGATGTCAAGAAAACAGACGTGTTCTTGAATGAGGTACAAGTCTCTCGGCCGAGTCTGAGGGCTGGGGAGGGAAGGGGCCGTTAACCCCCGCGCCCTCGCAGCGTGGCGCGAAGGTTCCCATTTGCCCAGTGCCACGGAAGCGAGGGGCAACTGGGAGGAGTATGTGTGACCTGGTGGTGGTGGCGGCTTTGCCAAGGGTGGCACCTGCGGTCTTGTTCGAGTTAGACTTTGGGCTGAAAGGTGATGTGGAAGTTGGTTTCGGGGAAGGTGAAAAAGTCTTTGCTCCTCAGTTACCTTTGGCTAATAATAACTTTAAAAAATATTTTTCCAGGATAGGAAGCTTGAGAAAGAGTTCACACTGGATGAAAATACTTTCCTGAAGCTGGGTATATTCCAGGAACTGTAACCCAAATGTTTCTCTGTCCGTGGAGGAGATTTCACATTTGAAATAACTTCTACTGAAGGTATGCACGTCTGCCTTTCCTTTTTAAGCTCGGTAATGACAGTGTGCTTTATAACGCTGTGGTCTGTGTTCTGGTGGTTGCTAGCGAGGTTGTTCTTTATACTTCATAAAATCATAGAACCACAGAATGTCGGGGTTGGAAAGGGAGCTCTGGAGACGACCCAGTCCAACCCCCTGCCAGAGCAGGGTCACCCAGGGCAGGTCCCACAGGAACACGTCCAGGTGGGTTTGAGAGTCCCCAGAGCAGGAGACTCCACACCCTCTCTGGGCAGCCTGGGACAGGGCTCCGGCACCCGCACAGGGAAGAAGTTTCTCCTCACGTTGAGGCGGAACTTCCCATGTTCTAACTTAAACCCATTATCCCTTGTTCTATCACTGGGCACCACTGAGAAGAGATTGTCCCTTCCCCTTGACCCCCACCCCTCAGATATTTCTATACATTAATAAATCCCCTCTCAGCCGTCTCCTCTCAAGGCTGAACAGCCCCAGGTCTCTCAGTGTCTCTTCCCAGCAGAGATGTTCAGTCCCTTGGTCCCCCTCGTAGCTCTCCCTTGGACTCTCTCCAGTAGGTCCCTGTCTCTCTGGAACTGGGGAGCCCCAAACTGGACCCAGGATTGCAGGTGTGGTCTCCCCAGGGCAGAGCAGAGGGGCAGGAGAACCTCCCCAGCCCTGCTGTGTTTAATACCTGGGGAGGAAACTGTGGTTGATGATCCAGCTGATGAGATTCGAAGCTGGTGACATAGAGCTGAGCAGCTCAGTTTTTCTGCCTTTGTTGAGCTTGCAGCCTAGTCATGGTCTGTTGGTCAGGTTACTCCCTAAAACCAGGTTTAATTGGTAAGTGCTTCTCAAAACTTGAGCTCTGATTTAATGTACGTAATTGTTGGGAAGAAGATGGATCTCTTTTTCTGGTGGCTATCTGCACTTGTGGGAACTGCTCGTGGCTGTTGCAAGAAATAACAATATGGAAATGACGTGTGGTACGTTTTGTCACCGCGGAGGTGGGAGGGGACAGGCTGTGATTACTCGCTGGTTTTCATAAGGTGAGAAACTGGAAGCATCCGGCCAAGTTGTTGAGCAGCATTTTATCACAAACCAGAGGAACTGCCCTTTTGTGCAGCGTGTAATTACGTTGGGGATTCGCTGCCTTGGGGTTGCTTGGAGGTGGATGGGCTGCCTGCGGGAGCTCTGCCGCCGGTCCTGGGGCCAGTGGAGCTGGCTGACTCTCTTGTTTTCGTGGTGGTGATTGAGTTAGGGAAAGCTGTCTTAATCACAGAACTGCTGAGGCTGGCAAAGCCCTCTGAGATCACCGAGCCCAGCCCATGCCCCAACACCCCGACATGGGCCAGACCAGGGCACCAAGTGCCACATCCAGCCTCTCCTTAAACCCCCCAGGGACGGTGACTCCCCCTGCCCTGGGCAGAGCATCCCAGTGCCTGAGCACCCTCTCCGTGAGGAAGGGCTGCCCCAGACCCAACCTGAACCTCCCCTGAGGCAGTTTCAGGCCGGGCCCTCTTGTCCCGGGAGAAGAGCCCGACCCCACCTGAGTGCACCCTCCCTGCAGGGAGCTGCAGAGAGCGATGAGCTCCCCCCTGAGTCTCCTCCAGCTGAACCCCCCCAGCTCCCTCAGCCTCTCCTCACAGGACGTGCCCTCCAGGCCCTTCCCCAGCCCCAGTGCTCTCCCGGTTATTGTGGCCGAAGTGTAGGACCCTGCCCTTGGTCTGGCTGAACTTCATCCCGTTGCCCTCAGCCCATCGACCCGGCCTGGCCAGGTCCCTCTGCAGCGCCTGCCCACCCTCCGGCAGATCCACACTGCCCCAGCTTGGTGGCATCTGCAAACTTACTAAGGATAAATTCTGCAGAGGGTAGTGCTGCAAAGGCGAGAGATTTTACATAAAGCGAGGTCTGCCAGGGGGCACAGGTTATGAATTAAAAGGCATTCAGTTCTTAAAACTCCCGGAAGAAGGAGAGGACCCTAAGTTTTGTTGCAGAGAAGTGCAGGTTTTAGGTGAGCTGTAAATAAAGATGACGCTGTTGCTGGAGCTGGGTGTATTTATGTTGTGTGTCAGACTTGATGGCTTGAAACTGGTGAAAATTGGGAGTAGATTCAGACTAGGTCTAAGGAATAATTTTTTTTGTTACCGTGAGAGTGGTGAAACACTGACCAGGTTGCCCAGGGAGGTGGTAGATGCCCCATCTCTGGAAGCATTCAAGATCGGGCTGGACGGGGCTCTGAGCAACCCGGTCTGGTTAAAGATGTCCCTGCTCACCGCAGGGGGTCAGAACTAGGTGACCTTTGCAGAACCCTCCAGCCCAGACTATTCTGTGACTCTCTGAAAGTTGTTTTGGAAGTCATCTATGAGCTGGAGCACGTGGGTGGTACCCAGGCACGGGTAGTTGTCTGTGCCAGTGAGATACATAGAAGTAGTAAAATAGTAGCTGGAAGTCAGAGAGTAGCCCGGTCTGGCAGATGACGGTCAGCCCGGAGGTCCGGCTGGCTCGGGACCCTCTGACACCTATTCCCAGGCAGTGAGCAACAGGACAAGGGGGCACGGGCTTAAGCTCTGCCAGGGGAAATTTAGGCTGGACATTAGAAAGAAATTCTTTACAGAGAGAGGGGTCAGGCATTGGAATGGCCTGCCCAAGAGGGGTGGTGGATTCACCGTCCCTGGAGGTTTTTAAACGGAGGTTGGACATGGCACTTAGACTGGAGCTGGACCAAGGGTTGGACTTGATGATCTCTGAGGTCTTTTCCAACCTGATTGATTCTATGGTTCCATGATGACCTTGGGAGTTGGGAAGAGCGTAACTGCAGGGTGGGCACTCCCACTCCCTGGCTGTCAGCAAGGCCAGTGGCTTTTCTGAAAGGGCAGTGGCTCTGAAACACTTGAGGGTCCTTCATGAACCTGTTTTTGGTGAACTCGTGTAAGCAGCTGAGGCTTTGAGCTCAGCTGAGCTTTTGGACTCGACACATCTGTGGCAGTAGGTTCCGCAGGGTTTGTTCTTCCTGTGCAGAAACCAGTCGGTGTTTCCTTCTGCCTGTTGGCTGCCTGGTGTCTTCGTGAGGCGTCCCCATCCTTGGCTTCATAGGAAGCTGTAAATAACTGTTCACCTCTTGCATACCGTCCATGCCTTTCTCTGGGCCTGTTCTTCTGAGCTGTGGTCACGTATGAAGACAAGCGTGATGCATCTGTCACTCGGTCTCTTCTCCGAGAGGCTCCCCGTGCTCGCTGGGGCTCTGCTGGCTCTGGTGAGAGCAGCTGAGCAGAGCGGCGCTCCGGATGCGGGCACACGATAGTTGAACGATGTCGTGCCTTCTGTTTACTTGCTTATTTTTTCTCATAATAACTCGGGACACAACTTTTGCTTCTTTGGCTGCTGATATTGAGATCCTTGAGCAGTGGCTCCCAGGTCTGCGCTGTTTGTGTGCTGAAATGTAGTGTTTCTCCCAAAGGGCTGCCATGTATCGCAGAGGAGCGCTGCTTGTTTGCTTGGTCCCGGCTGTGGCACGTGGCTCAGGCTCAGCCCCGCGGAGGGAGGGAGGTGGCTCCTTCCTGGGACCATCAGAGCTTTTGGGGGGAAGAAGTGGGATGGGGCAGCAGAAGAGTGTGAGGGTGTGGAAGTTCAGGAAGGGAACTTGCGGTGCGGGTGAGGCAGGGGCAGGTGGACAGCCGGGCTTCAGGGCTGGTGGAGGATGAGGATTTCCTGAGGGACACGGCAGGCGTTGGCGGCTCCCCGAGAGCTCCTGGCTTAGACTGACCCGGTGCGGGAGGACAGGTTTGCCTGTCGGGGCACAGCGGATGGGGACAGATTGCTTCTGCCCTGCTTGTCCCCTTCCCAAGAAGTCAGACTCGGGCGAAGCGATGCTGGAATCCTGCTGGTGAGGCGTGTGAACCCTGCAGGGATTGACTTTCCTGGCTTGCCCGTAGGAGAGGTTGGGGCTGTGCCGGATGGCCGCGGGTCCCCGCTGCGAGGGCTGTTCACCGGCTCTGCGGTCGTTGTTCAGGGGTGGTTCTCGCCCCGAACGAGTGCTTTGCTTTTGTCAGCACTGACTTAAATCTGCCGCTTCGTTGCCTGGTTGCTTACTGACACGAAGTCATTCTGCAGCTGTTGGGGATGGCTGTGGCCAAAGAACTTTTCTGCCGCTGGTGGCTGTTGCTCCTTTGCTATTCATTGCTCTGCTGAGATCCCTTGTAAGTAGGTGGAGCAGCACTGTTCCTTTCAGGACCCCGCTTTCTGCCTTTTTCTTCCTTCATCTGCTTTTGGTTTGTTTCTTATGTTTCAGCTAACTGCTGATTCACCAGAGAAGGTGAGTTTTCCTTGCAAGTTGTTTGGGAAAGGCCACGCAACTGCTGTGGGAGTTCGGGTGAGCTCCCGACTGTATTGGCTTTGTCCATCCGCTTGTTTTCCTTGTGGGTTTTGTAAGCTGTGTAAATTGTGGCTTAAAGCACTAGTTCTGGGCTTCAGGCTCACCAGGTTAGTACAGTGATGCTGTATTCCCTGCAGTTAGTTCTCTGGCTGCTGTGTTTCCGAGGTGTGGAGCTCTTGGGTGAACGCCACCTAGTCCTGGGGATCTGTTTGCGCCCGACTTGCAGGTGTGCTCTAAAACTTTCTCAGGTATTGCCATCTGAGAGAATTGCCTCTGGGGTTTTGGTTTGGGGTTTGTTTTTTTTTCCTTTTGCTCTACGTAGCAGAGATTAAAATTGTTTATGCTTATAGCGGAAATAAAGGAGATCTTGCATTAAAACTTAGCAAAAGAAAAATGTGTCGTAAAATAACCTTGAAATTCACACGAGGAATCCATGCCTGTCGAGGCTAAAGGCAGGTTGAATTAATTGGGACCTAGGAAGACTCTTCAGCTGGGATGTAGCTGCTGAAGTTACGTTTTGTAACAGAAAGGATGTTACAGGATAGTCAGAAGTGCTTAAAATAACTTTCTTTTTAGAAACAAGCAGGATAATGTGCTTCTCTCAGCATTTCCATGTGTTTCCACTTAGTAACTAAGTGGAAAATGTTAAATGTTTTATCAAGAGCGACCTTAAATAGGCCTAAGCAAAGAAATCGGTAAATCTCGGTAGTTTCCTCCCAGTTTGCAGCAGGAGGTGCCCGTGGCGGTTGCTGGCCCTCGCGTTCGCTGGCGCTGCTCTCGGAGCACGGCGAGAGTTTGAAAGGCTGGAAGGTGCTGCGGGGTGTCCGTGCGTGTGCCCACGGCCGCTGAAAGCTCGGGGTGGCCTTCGGTGCCTCCCGGGATCCTTCCGAGCAAACCAAGGCAAGTGTGGAATTCAGGTAGTGAAGAGGGAGGCAAAGCTCCCCCCGAAGGTTTAGGGGGCGGAGACGCAGCGTGGTTTTTATTTTCTGGGGTTTTTTTGTGGCAGGCGGAGAAGCCCTGCGAGGCGCCGCAGGTTTGGCCGAGTGTGGAGCTGCCGGTCTGGCAGTTGGTGGATTCTCACCAGCCGCTGTTTCTGCGGAGCGCTCGCTGCTGGCGTTTTCGAGAGCGGGTGGAGGTCGTGGTGCTGGGGCGAAGGTTCTGAAGGGGCACCCCCTGCCTGCCCCGACAGAATAGTTAAAAAAATCGGGGCCACGAGCTGCGAATGCTTGAGCAGCAGAGGGATGAAATGAAGCGAGAGAGAAGGGGTGAAACAGTCACTGCGGGCCCCGCGGAGGAGGGAGGAGATGTTTGGCATCTGCTCCTGTCAGGGGTAAGGCCGAAAGGAGCGATACCTTTGAAACAGATAGTGGGAGGAAATTTATTTTTTGAAGAAAATGGATGTTGTTAATCCTGTCTCGCAGAGCCAGCGTGCGGTCAGGGGTTGCCTTCTCTTCTCGGCTGAAGCCTCTGCATACCTTCTAAATATTAAAAAATTCCTGCAGTGCATTGTTGGCAAATAGCAGGTGTTTGAATGACAGTTTAATTCTAATCAGATTTAGAAACGCTCTCCCTAAAGCAGCCAACCTTCAAAAATGGCAGCATATAGTTACAGAAAACTGGTTTCCTTAAACCGTTACGGTTTTTTCCTTTCGTGAGATGCTCCAGAAATAATAGGAGCAGCTTCGAGACGTCCATCCGAAAAAGCAGAAGATATTTCTGGGTTAGTGCTGAAGTGCCAACACCTGAGGTGTGGTGACGTCAGGAGCAAGGGGCCCCTCACCTGATCCGAGCCTGAATGTGCAGCTGCACAAGTTTCTGATACGTGGAGTTAATTAATTTTAATAATAAAGGGGAAGAGTTTGGGGTTTTAGCTTGTTCGGAAGAAGGTAGGAAATATTTCGTCTCCCTGTTCCTGTACAGAACAATGTGACTGAGAAACTCAGCCTCCTCGGAGTTGAGAGGGTTTGATTTCTTGCGCACAAAACAGGAGGAGGACGAAGGGCTGCGTAACGGGTCCGAACGTGCTGAAGGCAGCAGAGCTGCCCTGCCCCGCTCCCAGAGGCGAGCGCTCCTCCGGACTGGGTTGAGAGAGGAGTCGCAGCAAGCGATCCACTTACCCTGTGAAGATACCCGACAGGGAACACCCTCTGATCGGTCTTTTCCCTCTTGTTCTCCACACACGTAGTTGCCGACTTTTTTCTGCTCTTTTTCTTACTGCCTAGAGCGAGGATGTCCCCGGGCGTCTGGGAAGCACCTGCCTTCCTTAAAAGCTGTTTGTTACCGTAACTGAAAAATCAGTCTTTGTGAACATGTTTCCTGCTGTGAGTTGCGGTATAAAATTCATCCTTTTATTAGTTTTTTTTTAATGGCACGATTTGTTGGAGCTTCCTGCTGCTGGGAGCCTTGGGTGAGATGGCCCGTTCCTTCACCCGGCCGTGTGTGTGCGGCTCCAGGCGAGGCCAGAGGAAAGCAAACGGCCCAGGGCACCGACCTGCGAGTTCTATTTTGACACCAAAGAGGGTTGTCGAGGGACAGCAGAGCACGTCCTCCTGCTTGCTCTGCAGTGCAGGGTTTGCGCTGCCAAGGCCGGGCTGTCGGTCCCTCCTCTCCTTCCACAGCATTTTCCAGTGCTCGGTGGCATTACAGCATTGGAGATGCAGGGGCTGGGGAAAGTGCCGTTTATGCGTAGAGCTTGAAAATACGTCCAGATGATTTGGAGTGTGAATCAAAACAGGCTCTCACGTTGTTCGGTAGACTTGTTGCCCAGATGTCATTACCCCTCAGCTGTGCAACCTGATTGAATTAACTGCTTGAAATTAAGCAACTCGGATCTTTTATTTTGCATCTAAAAAAAAACCCCAAACCCTGAATCAGAAGTTAAGCATGACCAGCAGCGGTTCTTTGATGTAGGTTGGAGGCAGTTGGGAAGTGTTAAAGGCCAGCGCCAGTAATTGCTTCACACCTGATGAAAGCACTTGGGCAAATTAAGGCCTCGAGTCCTCGCAAACGGCTCTGAACAGCGTCCAGCTGCCCGGGAGGCAGAGCTGCTCCACGGACCTTCCCTCAGCTCCTTCCACGTTCTCTGCTCTGCAATTCCACAGAGGCGTCTGGTCCCCAGGGGTCGAGCAGTTTGTGTGAAACCCAGCCAGGCTCCCCGCGTACAGTGAGCGCGTTTAGGTTCCCCCCAAATACAAGAGCTCGAAACAGCTTTAAGAGAAAAATAGCAGGAGTTATCTTGAGCAGCAAGAATGTGAGCTTTGACCCGAACATGTTTATCCTCATGTTCTCCTATTCTGATTTAGCTCTTCTCTCACGTGTTGTTTAAGGAAGGAAAGTGAAACTTGAGCAGCTGTGTCGCGGGGATTGCTTTGAATGTCTAAATGGTCTCTAGGGTCCCTTCCAGCCTGGGCCGTTCTGTGGCTCCATGATCTGCCCGGCCCTGCGCAGCCCGTTGGTATCTCAGACCGACTCTGCCGCGGCTACAGAAAAAGGCAGGCTGGTGGCGGGGGCTGAAGAGCCTGGTGAAGGAAAACCTGCTTGTGGAAAGCGTCCCTTAAGCAGTTCCCAGCTGTTCATCTCTTAACATCCTTCTCCAGCTCTGGACTTCCTCCGTTTTACAAAACTCGAAACTCAAAAACGGGGAAAATAAGTGACCCGTGGTAGGCGGCAGGCCCGGTCTCTCTGTGATGTGAGGCTGGGTGAAGGAATGACAGGTAAGCAGTTGAGTAGAGCTAGTAAAATGAGAAAATTCAAATTCTTTTTGAATGCTGGCTGTTTGGTTGTGGTCCCAAAAGCACCTGCGTCTCTCTTCTCTTCCTTGAGTTTGTCCAAGGAACGTAGCCATCATCTCTAAGAGAAAGTTACCACTTGGAGTAAATGCTTCTCTTTGTTTGCGCTCTTGTTTTTGATCTTTTAGAAGGATACTGACTATTTCAGTGTAGAGATCAGATTAAAACAACGACTGAGACTTCACATCGACTTTTTATGTATAGAAGAAACTCCAGTGTAGGGTTCCAGTGTCACGCTTCCACAAAGTCCCCTTGCAGAGCAGCGTTCTCCTAGTTCATACGCTGTGTAGGGTGCAAAGCTTTTCACTTACTCAGCTCCTTAACTTACACAATCCTTACGTATTTCTTAAACAACTTCAACTTAAGGTGAGGATTTTAATGCAGGATGACTTCGAAACATCTGGTTTAAAAAATGCTTCTCCAGACAGTTTGAAACTTTGGGGTTTCTGGTCAGAGGACACTTTCGATTGCAAGCCCAAATGGGTTTAAAAAAATCAGGTGCATTCACAGGGCGTATTCGTGGGTAATTATCAAATGGGAGATTTGAGGTGTGGCTTAAGATTGTTTGTGAAGAAATGGTGGCAGAAGGTTGAGGCGGTTCACCAGAAAAACGTCGTTCTTGCGTTGCTTCCTGGCGTTCGGGTCCTCTGCTTCAGCAAGGGAGCCCCTCCTACTGAAGAGAGCAGAAGGCATCTTCAGCCTGGTGTACGCCTCCTTTGAGGCGCTGCTTGGTTGGTTTTTTCCAAGAAGGTCCAAGAAATGAAGCAGTCTGGCCCAAGTAAGTTACTGTATTGCGGGAAAATCGTTAAAACCTCTTAATTTACAGAAGGGGAGGTTGTCCTCAGCTAGAAGCTCGTGTTGGAAGTTGGGTTTGGGCTCTGTCTGGCTTCTTGCCTGCTGAGTTCAATAAACACTTTGCTCCTCAACCCTGTGTTGACAGTAGGGAAAAACCAAAAGTGCATCTGGTGTGCCTGGAAACCTAAGCCTTCCTTTCTGGAGCCAATGGTGTTAATTTGTGGTAGTTTCCAAGTAGGGTGAGCAAATGCTTTGCAGAAGGATAGCTGGGCAAGGAACTGTGGCGGTACTTGAAGGTGCTTGCAGTGCTGAAGACACTTTCTTAAGCAACATCGAAGGGTAAATCAAAAGTCAATATAGTGACAACTTGGTGGGAGAAGACTGGACATTCTTCATTTGAGAAACTTCTCCCCCTTAATTAGCTCCAGAATGGAAAGCTCTTTCAAAATGAAAACTACTTCTGTTGCTGTCAGAGTAGACTGTTTCATTGTCTAGACCTAAGGAAAAAGAGCTTGTTGAAATACAGTAGTTGGAAGGATTTTTGTTCCTTTTAGGAGTAGTGACAAAAAACCCCAATTCCTGGCTGCGTTCTCATCCCGGAGGCTCTCTAGGTTAGGTGGCTCCTGCCAACCGCTTTGCGCTTGACCTTGTTATGTATTGGTACGCCCCTGAAACTCCCGGCACGCTGGAGTCTCGGCGTACTCTGATGTTTTTCTGGCTGTAGAACAAATAACGGTAAATACTAAGCAGGCCTGATGAAGGGCAATAAATGACTGGTATCTGCTTACACCGCAGACTTCTATAAACCTTGGAGAAATGGTTCCTCATGATGCTTTCGGATGTGTCTTAGTGCTCAGTCTGTGTTTCCTGACTTTCCTGGGTTCTTTGGAAAGTGTCGCTCAATTGTTGCCCGAGACCTGACGCCCAGATCGTCATCACTCAGGGATGGGCTGGGACAAAGGTTGGCCTTGATGATCTTGAAGGTCTCTCCCAGCTGAAACTGTTCTGTGGTTCTGTGACGGTCGAATAGTTGAGCAGTTCCGGTCAAAGGGCCCGAGAAGTAGGACGACCCCGCTGGCGACAGGCTCCGTGTCTGCTGTTGGCGAAGCAGTTGCTCTGTTCCTGTTTCGTCGACCCTTCCTTGTGCCGGGAAGGCGTACGGGGCGTTAGTGATGCTCGGGGGAGGAAGGCAGGAGAAATCACGTCACTGTGCGGGTACGCCGGGGTGCTTCTCTGGTCAGGAATGTCAGGAACAGATCTGGTTAGAATCCACTAGAGCTGTACAGCGAGCCTCCCCTTCCGTGGGAGCCTGATCAGCAGGTTTTGCATCCTCCTGACGGATTTTAGTGCTTCTTGGTTGTTTTGTTGGTGGCTAGCTGAGACTTTCCATCAGGTGATACCGCATCGCTAGGGCGTAAGGCCGAGAGTCACAGGGGTGAAAACATGCATTTTCTTCGGAGAGGTGTTCGTCAGCCTTTCTAGAGATGTGTGTCTGGCTAGTAAATCTAATAATCAAATAAATCTCTGGGCACCGCAGCCCACTGAAGGCACGGCGGGAGAGAAGCCTGGGCGCTGCTGGCCGAGGGGTGGCAGGTTGTGCTTCCCTCCTTTGTGGGGTTCCCTCCTCTCTGCCACCGTACACGTGTAGGTGGCTTGGATGGGGTAGCTTGTTGGATATTGAAAATGGTCACGATATTCTTCTTGTTGGTAGGTTTTTGGGGATACCAAGAGACCGTTGGGGCCCTACCGTTGTGAGGACTGGAACCTCCTCCACAGCAATGAAGGAATGAACGCAGCAAGCGGCTTACGCTTAGAGGACGTAAAGACCAAGCTGAGCTCTGTGAGAAGATTCAGCAGTTCTGCAAGAAGAAACGGTGGAGACCACAGGATTGCTCAGCGTAGATAGGATGGTCCTGCTCCCGCCCTGAGCAGCGAGTGGTGCCTTAGCCCTTGGGGACGAGGCACGGGCTCTGGAGAGGACTCCTGCTGCTTTTGTCCTCGTCGAGTTCCGCTGCGCGCCGTCGGCCTTGATAGCGACCAAGGTACCTGCGGTGACCGGAGCGTGCTTCCCTTCCTGCCCTCTGCCTCACGCTGCCCTTGCCGAAACGGCTTTTGCAGTGGGGAGTAGACTCTGCCCTTCGGCTTTAGGGAGCCCTCCCTCCTGTTCCTGCTGCGTGAAAACGCCCGAGAACTTTGTCAAATCAGTCAGAAATTGCTTTAACCGCCCCACCAGCGCCTAAAACTGGGGAACACAACTCTGGTTGGTGCTTAATAATTGGAAGTGTTTAAAGTTGTTGGCAGTTAGTGTTGATTTCCCTGTTATCTTTTGTCTTGGAAATTGGCATTTTTTTAAATTATTTTTTTTTTACCATCAGATGCCCCTGATTTGATTTAATTTCCTGGGGGTTTGTTTTGTTTAATTTTGTTTTTATTGGAGTCTGCAATGACACCGAAAGCGGGATGCTCTTTTGTATTCCAGATTCTCCATCTACCTCTTCTGCTGGGCAGTTACTTGTATTCCTTAACTGTGTTAGTGATTTCTGGTGCTTAGTATTTCAGTATTTAGTTGTTCCTCAAGTTTCAGCAGGTGTCTTAAAGACAGGGTAAGCAGGAAACAGCATTGAATCCTTGTCAGTTGTGTATCACAGGAAGAAATCGTATTTGCCATTTATTGGGCCCACGACACTCGGCAACCGTCTGCCTGGTGTCGGTCCCTCTCGTCCCACTTCCCGTTCCTCGGTAGTCGTGTTCTCTCACCAGCATCTTGCAAGGAGGTGAAGCACACGTCGGGGGTTGCAGACCTGGCTCCTTCTGGGCTCCGGGCGCTACGAGGCGATGCTGGTGTGTCGGTCGGCGGGTAACTCTGGTTTGTGTTTCCCAGGGTCCTGTTTGATGAAATGTGGTTCGGTGCTTCGTGCTGCTGGAGTTTCTCACCTTAGCTCAGGTTCTTCATGGGGAGATCCCTTTTCTTCTGGGTGTTTCTCTTCAGGCACTTCACAGCTCGTAGGGAAAGCGTGCCCTGTTGGTTTGACAGCTTGTCTGCAGTGAGGCAGGTTAAAGAAGATTGATTAAATCCCAGAGTGCTGGGGTTGGAAGGGACCTCCGGAGATCCTCTGACACCACAGGGTCACGGGAGGGTTGGGGTTGGGAGGGGTCTTGAAGGATCATCTGCTCCAACCCCCTGCCAGAGCAGGGTCACCCAGGGCAGGTCCCACAGGAACGCGTCCAGGCGGGTTGGAGAGTCCCCAGAGCAGGAGACTCCACACCCTCTCTGGGCAGCCTGGGACAGGGAAAAAGTTCTCCCTCGTGTTTCTGTGGAACCTCCTGTGCTCCAGCTTGTGCCCACTGCCCCTTGTCCTGTCCCTGGACATCCCTGAGCAGAGCCTGGCTCCGTCCTCCTGACACTCCCCCTTAATATATTTACAAATATTCATGAGGTCACCCCTCAGGCTCCTCTTCTCCAGCTGCAGAGCCCCAGCTCCCTCAGCCTTTCCTCACCAGGGAGATGTTCCATTCTGTCATCCCTGTGGCTCTAATTAGTGAATCATTCCACAATGGGACAGTAACTTTTCTAGATAATAGGGGGTTTTTTAAGTAATCATGAACAATTTTTATTATGTTATAGATATGCTAGTTTGTTTCTTGATACAACACAAAATGGAGCATTCATGGGGTCTGACATTGATAGAATCACAGAATGAGTTGGGCTGGAAGGGACCTTACAGGTCACCCAGTCCAGCCCCCTGCAGGGAGCAGGGACATCTTTAACCAGAGCAGGTTGCTCAGAGCCCCGTCCAGCCCAACCTTGGATGTCTCCAGGGATGGAGCCTCCACCCCCTCTCTGGGCAGCCTGTGCCAGGGGCTCACCACCCTCATAGTGAAGAACTTCTTCCCAACGTCTAATCTAAATGTACCAGCTCTGGTTTAAAACCATTGCTCCTCCTCCTCTTGCTACACCCCCTTGTAAACTCTCCCTCCCCAGCTTTCCTGTAACTTTCATCGTGTAGAGCATTTTTCTGTCCCTCTGTCCAGTGTTTCAAGAAGTTTTCATGTCCTTCATCCAGTTGTGTAATCCAGAAGGCTGCCTGTGCTTCATGCAGAAACACACAGCCTGCAGCTGTGGATTCCCAGCAGCAGGGCATGGCTGGGACAGGACAGGCCTGTGCGTGTGCACGTGTCCTGCAGCTTCCACAAGTGGGAATCCACAAGTGGTTCTTCTGGACCATCCGAACCTGCAGTGTCGGTGACTGGGCTGGGTTCCATCAAGGGCCCAGCTCTCGTGTCCTGCTGGTGCTGCCCGGGTGCGGGTGATGCTGTGCCACCGCCCCACCGGCTGGGAGCATCCTGCTGTGGGAGACGTTGGTGTTTGGGCGGAAAGTTCTTCTGGACCATCCAGGTCTCCAAAGCCTCAGTGAATTGGCACGGGGTGCAAAGAATAATAATAAGGACTTCTCGAGGTGCCTTGGCTGGAAAAGGAAGCTTGAGGATTACAAAACCTCCCTTGATCGCCAGGACACTTGCTTTGACCTCACTGCCCGTTGCTTCCCCTGCGCCACGAAGAGTCGTTGCCAGATCTCGCTTGGGGCTGTGTTACTGAGCAGCCTGTAGGAGCAGGGCAGCTAAAAAAGCTTTTCTTGGCTGGGGCGAGTCAGAGGAGTCTCCTGTGGCCGCGTGTGCTCTGCTCTGCCCTGGTGAGGCCACATCGGGGATATCGTGTCCAGTTCTGGGCCCCTCAGCTCCAGAGGGACAGGGAACTGCTGGAGAGAGTCCAGCACAGGGCAACTGGGATGATGGAGGGAGTGGAGCATCTCCCTGGTGAGGAAAGGCTGAGGGAGCTGGGGCTCTTTAGCTTGGAGAAGAGGAGCCTGAGGGGTGACCTCATGAATATTTATAAATATATTAAGGGGGAGTGTCAGGAGGACGGAGCCAGGCTCTGCTCAGGGATGTCCAGGGACAGGACAAGGGGCAGTGGGCACAAGCTGGAGCACAGGAGGTTCCACAGAAACACGAGGGAGAACTTTGTCCCTGTCCCAGGCTGCCCAGAGAGGGTGTGGAGTCTCCTGCTCTGGGGACTCTCCAACCCCCCTGGATGCGTTCCTGTGGGACCTGCCCTGGGTGACCCTGCTCTGGCAGGGGGTTGGAGCAGATGATCCTTCAAGACCCCTCCCAACCCCAACCCTCCCGTGACCCTGTGGTGTCAGAGGATCTCCAGAGGTCCCTCCCGACCCCCAACATTCTGCCAAACCCCCTCGAGTGGCACCAGGGCAGGTTTCGGTTGGGTGTGAGGGGAACAAATCCTTGTTGGGAAGGGTTGTGACGCCCTGGCACAGGCTTGCCCAGCCCTGGAGGGGTTTGAACCCCAGGGAAATAGATTCAGGGCGCCTCGACGAGCGGAGGGGACCGACGCGGAGACAGAGTCTCCGTGTCGGTCCCCCCCGCTCGTCGAGGCGCCCCTGGGGGTGTTTCTGCAGATTGGACTGGGTGATCTCCAGAGGTCCCTTCCGACCCCCAACATCCTGCGATTCTGTGACAACCTGGGGGACAGTCAGTGCTGCCGGGCAGGCTGCCTTCCCAGTTGGATGCGGCTGCGCCCAGTCCCGGGGCACTGGGAATCTCACCAGTGTCTTCTAGAAGCCCGGCTCTACTGGTGAGAGAGGCCAAACTCCGCAGCATTTCTTCGCAACCTTTATTTTAAGAAGGCTGGAAAGGGAATCTGCCAGCTCTGTGCTGAGAGCGGAGCCGTCTTCCCTTCCTCAGGACAGCTTATCTCCGGTAGATTAGACAGCTTTTCCTGCAGATGTACAAAAAGTTTTCAAAAATGGTAGAACTGACGGATTTATAACAGGTTTAAATTCAAAAAGTGGGATTTACGTGTGTATTCCACATATGTGCATGGAATATATATGTATTTGGGTTAACTGTGCACCCAAACACTCTTTAATATAAGGCCTTTTATGCCGGCTTTTTGCTCGGTGAATTTATAACTAAGCACAGTTAGTTAAAAATATCTGGAGAACAGTTTGTAAGGAACACACTATACAGCCAAACAGCATTACTGTCACAGCGGTGTCACGTAGGTTGAAGACTCAGATGTCTCTTCCTAACTCAGAAATTCAGTTACTTGAGTGCGTTTTCGGTGGACGGGGGGAGAAGCTCCTGCATGTTGCTGCCATGCTAAAAGCTCATTTTTTGATGCATTTCATTATACCCTTGGTGTAAACAGCTGGAATTAGAAACTGATTTTCTCTCTGCCCCCTTTTATGCTCTTGGGGGTCCTGTGGGTGGGAAGCTAGATCCCAAAAGGTTGGGCTCAACCTAAACTAATTAATCTGACGGTTTGCAAGATCATTGGGAAACGGCAGTGGATGGGCCGTGGGCAGGTCTGGGGGAGCTTTTGTTTTCGGACCACCTTCCCCTCGGTCCCCGAGCTCGGCCGGCCGCGAGTGACGCTCAGAGCCTGGAGGTTCAGAGGTGGCTTTGCAGGAAACCTGCTGCTCTAGGTTTGAGCAGAAGAGGTCGGTGCCTGTTGTTTAAAAGGAACTTGGTGTAAGTACCAAGTGGTTTTCTAGATCACAGAATCACAGAGTGTTCAAGGTTGGAAGGGACCTCAAAGATCATCCAGTCCAACCCCCTGCCAGAGCAGGATCACCTGCAGCAGAGCGCACAGGAACGCGTCCAGGCGGGGTTTGAATCCCTCCAGTCTCGGTTCTGTTTTGTCGGGGCCGTGTGCTTCCCCCAGGGTGAACTCTGCCTGGAAATGCCCGGAGTCCGAAGGCAGCGGGGAGGGCAGGAGTTTTGCAAGGAGGGCAGGAGGGTTGCGGGAAGGGCAGGAGGGTTGCAAGGAGGTCAGGAGGGTTGAGGGGAGGGCAGGAGGGTTGTGGGGAGACGAAGCTCTGAGCAGGCTGGACTTTGGGGGCCGTGGTAGTTCATGGCTTAAACGTTGCCTTTGTGATCTCGTACTGCAACTCAGAGTTACTGAGGCTGGAACAGACCTCTGAGATCATCGGGACCAGCCTGTGCCCCAAGCCCAGCACAGCGGTGAGATGTTCCAGTTAGGGCTTGGTTGTGTCAGCAGCGCTGTGTCCCGGAAGACAAACTTGCAAAGATTTCCTTGGTTTCTTCTAAATCTTTGCCTTGAAGATGTTAAAAGAAAAAATTATGTCGATATAGAAAAAACTCTCTGAGATAGAGGAGTTGTCTGTGACAAACTTTGGGCCGCTGAGTGGAGCTTCATGGAGTTTGGTATCAAACATCCTGGGTAACGGAGCTGCTCCAGTTACAGTTATAGCCCGATCTTGCAAGGAAATCCTTTTCTGTTGGAGATCTGAGACACGTACCCACACACATGAAGAATCCTTCAGCTGAGGCAGGGCAGAAAATGCACGTCAGTAACTTCACTTGTAAAAATAAATGGAAAATCAGTGTTTCTTTTAATGTGTTTCATTTAGTAGTTCCTGTAAACCCTTTAGTTGGAGGCTCTGTGTGAGAGAGACACTGCGTGGGAGCCAGGTGTTTAAACATGGGATAAAAAAATGTGGGTTTTTACACAGCCCTTGTGATAGCCCAGCCGTGGGCACTGGAGGACAGCGCCCCGTTCTTCAGTAGACCTTCCCGGAGGGAAAAATTGCCGTTTTCTGCTTGTTGAGAGGATAATTCCCAAACTCTGCCTTAGCTGTGGTTATGCAAGCAGTGGCACTGGCAAAAGTTCAGGCGTGGTGACATTTTTGGATGCTGGCAGGAGCGAAATGAATGGTTGGAGCAAGTGTTCCTGGCGCTGCTGTGGAAGCGCTGATGTGGGTTGGGTTAAAAAAAGCGTCGTGGTCCTGGCGTGTAGGATCACACGCTGATGCGCGGGGCCTGGGGATGTAGCGCATTGACATCTCGCATCCAGTTTGCTGCATTTCCCACAAGGTGTCTTAGCTTGACGATGTTATTACGCAGAGTGGTTTTCTGGTCTGAGTACGCCTGTCCCCTCTGTCAGCAGGGGTTGGCACTTACTTTCTTATTTTCTTCAGCGCTAACGAGCCTTTTTCTCACGAAACCACCTCTGATGCCCAGAGCCCTCCCTCCGTGCTCCCTCTCTGCACCTCAGCCTCTGCACGGCTCTGACCCACCCGGCAGGTGGAGCGCGTCCTTCCCTTTCCTTGGACTTCTGGACGCGTAGCAGAGCCGCCGGGTTTGAGGGAGGAGGAGGCAGCGTCTGGGCGAGAGTTTAGGCTGAAAGGCCGACCGGGAGCCAGAAATGGGAGGCTCTGCTCGGATTCGCGGGTGGGTCCATGACTTGGCTGCTTTTTGAAGTCTGCTGATGAGGAGTTGGAGTTGTCTTTTGCTCTCTGAAGACACTGAAAGCGTTACTAACGAAGACAACTCCTTAGTTGCTCCTGGTAGGCAACAACGAAAGATGCAGCAATGTAAAAATGACACAAAAATCCGTCATTTAGTTGTGCCGAGCCCGTCTGAGCTCTTTCTTTGGCAACTGGTACTCCGAAAGAAATGCGATAAATCGTTTCTTTGTGAGGATCGTTAAGATACTCGATCCAATAGCCCAGGAGTGGCTTGTTGAAGAATTGAATTAGCTGGTCCTGAGATGAGATGGTAAAGGGGGTAGAATGGCTAGAGAAAATATGAGGCAAGAGGAAGACCACTGGAAGAGTTTCTTAAGGGTAGTCTGAACTCTTCCCGGTTTTGGTGTAATTGGTAACTTCTCTGAAAGTCGAAGTGTGTTGGGGAAGCTAACTAGAGAAACGTCATTAATAGATCTCGCCTAGAGAAAATCAGGGTAACAAAAAGGCAAGAAAGCGTTAGGGGTAGGAGTGGGCTGCAAATGAGTAACGCAAAGTGCCGTGCTCTGTAATTAGCAAAAAACTGAAGGGGAATATTCTTACCGATCTACGTGGCAGCAGCGAAACGTCCCCTGAAGTAGAGCGTGGGGTTGGGGTCCCACACGGGAGGTTCCTGCCAAGCGCAGCAGGTTCTGTGGTGCTGGAGGGGAGGGTCGGAACCGCTGCGAGCGGGGCCGGGGCACCTGGGGGGGCACGACGTGCCCCTGGGGCAGGTCTGGTCCCCGGGCACGAGAGGCGACCTGCCGAGGGTTTGCAGGGCTGGGCTCCGGCTTCAGTCGGTTTTTGTGACGTGCAGCGTCTCGGGTTTTGCAAGGAAGTGCCTCGAGGTATTTGTATGTAGTTGGGAGGGTGTAAGATGTCCTTGTGAAACTCCTTGGGAGGGAAGGGGATGCTGAGGAGAGCAGCCTCTGCCAGGGGCTCACCAGCGTCGTCACTGGGTGGTTTGGGTGTTGGAGGTTGGTTATTTTTTTGTAGTACTTTGCAGTTATGGTCTGTCTCTGTTTATCTCTTGCCGTTATGTGTGCAAAGGGGGGGTTTCTTCCACTTGAATAAAACATTGGTTGTTGCAGTTACGAGTGATGAGGGTGACTCTGATACAAGTAATACAAAAAAAAACCCCAAACCCTTTAATGCAAATTATTTACGGCGCAGCAGTGCCGTTTCCCTGCCCGTGGCCGGCCTCGGCTCTAATCCAGCAAAGCGTTCCTGTGTCTGAACATAATCTCTGATTTTAGTTCAAGCTACTTGCAGTTACAGTGAGTTCAGGCACACCTTGTGCCCGTGGTTGGTGTCATTCCGCTGGAATGGAAGTCGGGTGAGCTTTTCTGGTGCAGGAAGTTGTTAGGGTTGGTTGCAGAACTGTGGTGGTTACGAGCTGCCCGGTGTGAGTTATGAAGGAGGGATAAACAGCGATGGCGGAAAATTAACTTGTGTTCTTTTGCCTTCTAGCTAGTTGTGTCCCATCAACATGTTCTGGAAGTTCGATCTGAACACGACATCGCATGTGGACAAGCTGCTGGATAAAGAAGATGTGACGCTCCACGAGCTGATGGACGAAGATGACATCCTGCAGGAGTGCAAGGCTCAGAACCGCAAGCTGCTGGACTTCCTCTGCCAGCAGCCCTGCATGGAGGAGCTGGTCAACCTCATCACCCATGAGCCCCCTGTGGATATGGACGAGAAGATCCGCTTCAAGTAGGTGTCTGGTTTCTGTCCTGTACGAGGAAAACCGAGAGAGATGTTGGGAAGGCCCTGGTGCGAGACGCGTGTAGGCTTTGTGGTCTTGGGGGAGAGGCTGGCCAGCACTGGGGAATCTTTCACAGCATTTCGTTGTTTATACTGAATTTTTTGCAAGCTTGTTTCTTTTCTTTTTAATGGTTTAACATTGAGTTTGTGTAAAAAAAATTATAATAACTTCTTGCTCTTCATTCAGAACTTCGCAAGCAAAACAATCAAGCGTCCCAAAACCACCTTTAGTGTGTTTTTACCCAGATCACAGGCAGTGAGCGTTCTGCTCAGAGTTACAGATTTCTGTGCTTGACTGGGCTTCAGTGGTCGAGCCCACTAAAGAAAGGGAGCTCTCCAGTGGATAAGAGATGTACTATTTTCAATGCGCTGCATGTCCAGAACTGCTCATTTCAGCCATCGCGTTGCCAGGGAGCGGCCAAACGCTGGGAAGAGCCCATTTGTGAGGATGGTGAACTCTTTAGCTGTGTTGGGTTCTCGCAGCAAGTTGTGTTTATACCTTTTTAACCAAACGTACGCTTCAGAATATTTACATTTCAGATATGGGAGGTTTGTTTTTCTGTGTGAAGTTTGTGTGAACAATAAAAGTCTGCTCCGTGTAGAAATAAGTAAATAAAACCAGGCGAGTTTGCCGCTGTGGGAGTGGATCAGCGTTGGCTGCTGCTGCTGTTGCCTGAATCCACGGAAGCGGTGGGGTTGTTCGGGTTTGTTTTTCAGGTGAGAGGGTCGATCAGCTGGGTTTGAGTGAGGTAAGTGTCCCTGTCGCCACAGAATACTCCCCTACTTCAGTTAACCAGACCGTAGTTTGAACACCCGCTCTTCCTGAGGCTCTTGTGGCTGCCGTCAGGAGATGGTTGATGTCTCTGGCCCCATGTGCTGAGTGGAAACCTTTTCCTACTGTAAGTGGACAGATGAAGAACGAGGGAAGGAGGGGACAAACAAAAATTACCAGGAAGCCAAGTCCTTAACGCAAAGCAAAATGAAGAGGGACGCTTGGTGTGAGAGAGTTTACCCGTGTGCATGTGCCCTTTTTCATCAGCTTTTGAAGGCAGCCTGTGGTTTCGGCAGCCTGGGGCCGATGAGAAGGCACAGACAAAGGTGCCCGGTAGTGGGAAGAGGCTCCGGTGCCCCGAAGGTGCCGGCGTAGCGGTAGGAAGCGTGGTTGTGCCCTGCAGCCAGATCTGTGAGTCTCCGACGGCAGCAAGAACTGCGCCGCGACCTGTGTGCCAGGACAGGTAGAGCTGATCTTCATGAAGTATTTTTTGGAAATGCTTCCAGCACTGTAGGTAGAATCACAGAATCCTGGAGTGTCTCAGGCTGGAAGGGACCTCAGAGATCATCTGCTCCACCCCTGCCATGGGCAGGGACGCCCTGAACCAGCCCAGGTTGCTCCAGGTTCATCCAACCTGGCCTTGAGCATCTCCAGGGAGGGGGCAGCCACAGCCTCTCTGGGCAACCTAGTCCAGAGTCTGGCCACCCTCGCACTCAACAATTCCTTCCCCAGATCCAGCCTAAACCCCTTCTCCTCCAATTTAAACCCATTTCCCCTTGTCCTGTCGCTGGACACTCTTGCACAAAGTCCCTGCCCAGCCTCCCTGCAGGTTCCTCTTGGTCACAAGGTGCCCCCGGAGTCTTCTCTTCTCTTCTCCAGCTGAACACCCCCAGCTCCCTCAGCCTGTCCTCGCAGCAGAGCTGCTCCAGCCCCTGGCTCAGCTTTGTGGACTCCTCTGGGCTTGTATATGTGGACCACGCAGAGAAGTGTTTTCAAAGCACGGTGAGGCACTGGAGAGGAGAAAGAGGGTTTAAGCTTATTAGAAACTGGGGAAGCTTTTGGAATAAATAAAAGCTGAGCAGGAAGAATGGACTTTGTCTAAATCCGAATGGAATCCAGTTGTTGGCTCTTTAGAAAAGATTATGAAAGTTTGTAAACTGGAACAGGGGAGAAACTTGATAGGTTTGGAAGGACAGGCGGCTCAGTGATGCACGCTGGGTTGGAACGGGAGCCGTCAAGATGCTTTGTTCTCGAAACGTCAGCAGGACGGCAGCTGGTGAAGTTCAGAAGGGAAGGTGCAAAGTGGAGAACTCGGCGGTAAATGCCGGTCGAATGCAGCCTGGGAGATGGCGACCGGGTGAAGACCCGTAGCCACGCGGGCGGTCGCTGTGTGAACTGTCCCACCGGGCACGTCTGTTTAGAGCGAACCTGTTGACAAACGGGGGCGTCTCACGAGCCTCCTGGGACTGTGCAGCTGCTGGGAAGGGCAGAGGAACTGCTGCTGCTCTCGGAGGGGCTTTAGGGGCTGGAGATCCGAGCGTCAGGTGAGAGCAGGTACCTGCAGCGCCGAGACCTCGCGGGGGGCCGCGCCGAAAGAGAGAGGGGGGAGCGTCAGCTCTGACTGCCTGAACCTCGACGGCTGTAAAGGCTGCGGGAGCAGAACGTGCTGCAGCAAGGAGAGGTTTCGTGTTATCCCCCCGCCGGCAGGATTTATGTCACAGGGAGGCACGGTGCGTGAGTTTTTAGGAATCATGAATGCCTTTCGCGGGGAGCAGTGAGCCAGAAAAAGGAGAAATAAGTCTTTGTGTACCCTTGGGGGCTCTGAGAAATGTAACTTGTAAAATCACTTTGTAATAGTAACCGTAATGTGCTCGGGTTTAACATCCTCGGAGGAGCAAAAAAGACATAAACAGTATTATTGTGGGCTTGGGGGGTGTTTTTCTAACTTTTAGGAATAGAACTATGTAAATATGAGGAGGCTAGTTAGGAAATAAAAGCTCACAGCTGGCCAGGGAACATTTTAGTGTCTTGTGGTAAAGGCAGAGCTTCTATTACAAGGGTTTAAAAAAAATCCTAGTGTAGAAAACGGGCCGGTTAGAAACAAATAATCCGTTACAGGTAAAAGTAGGTCCTCGCAAAAGGGAAGTCGTGTCCAGATGTGGCAGAAGGGCACAGGGGCGGGATAATCCCTGGGACTGGAGGGGGGGCTCCTGAGCAGCAGCTGTGACGGGCAAAGCCGGTAACGCTCCAGAGCCCTCGACACAGGGAGCGTCTCCGAGGCTGCGTAGGCGCGGGGGTGATCCACGCGGGAAGGAGGATGGGACGACGGCAGAACACACCGTGTCAGTGCTCGCTTCGGAGACCTCTTGGGACACTCCCAGCCCGAGCCTTTCTTTACAGGGGAACAGTCTGAGCAACTGTCCCAAGTTGGAGCAGAATGAGCGGAATAACGGCCCGGAGCGGCTGGTACGCACTGGGGTGGTTTCAAGGCAGTGAAATACGGAATTGCTGAGCTGGTCAAGCTTAGAACAGGTGGCAAAAAGGACACCGGTTCCTGAGAAGGGTCTGTGAGCCAGGAAACGTGGCTTCTGCAGCATCCACCTGGAAGGATTCACGCCGTAGCTTTGTGCTTCACGAACGCCTCCACAAAGGGAATCGGGCTTCAGGGCACGAGTGGAGTTGGTGAGACACGTGGAGATACTGGTGTGGCGTAAGCACAGTCCAAAAGGATAAGGTCCCTCATCGAAGACTGCTGAAAACGAGCTGTCGTGGGGTGACAGGGAAGGGCTCTGTCGTCAGTGAGTAAGTTTAAAGAAGGATATCGATGAGGGGAAAGTGGCTGGTGCTTTTATGCTCCCGAGCCCTGCACTGTTTGATGCGTTCAGACGTGAAATAAAAAGGAATTATAAATGTATGAAATTGATAATGCAAAATGACTTGAGCGAGTTCCAGGGTAGAGAGGTTTCGTGATGTTTCCTGGCCAGGCGACAAGAGAGCGGACGCGGCCGGTGGAAGGGCGGGCGGCCTGTTCCGTGCGCACGCTGGTGGGCGTCAGATTGGCTTTTACATCTCGGGGACGGCTTTGGAGTCCTCGTGAGCAGCGTGCTGGAAACGCTCGATAAACGGTCAGTGCGAGTGTGTGTCAGCGACGGAGAGCACGAGGCAGTGCAGGGTATGCGCTGGAGACGTTCTTGTCTTGTAACACTTGGCTTCACCCTTTTAATGCACTACGAGAGGTATTTTCTGTGTCAAGAACCAAATGGAACTGCAACAAGTAAAGTAATGCCTCGGGTGGGAAGGTTGGGGCATGGAATTTCTTCCAAAGTAAAGATTCTATTCTCTAAGTGTAAGAAAACCAAAGCAGTGACAGTTGTTGGGGCCTGGGTGGGCAGGGAGCCGCGTGCAGCGATTGAAAGAGGGTTCCAGCTCGAGCTGTGGGTTGCACAGGGCGGGCAAGGGGACGGGGGCTGAAGGAGCTGCGGGTCTCGGCGCAGAAGAGGCGCAAACGCCAGGAAGAGCCGCGTGGGATCAAAGGAAAAGCTCTGCCTGCCCTACCGGTGGTCCCGCTGCCATCTGCAGGGGAGCGTGCTCAGACGCGCTGCATGGTTTGCCCTGTCCGTTCCTTCGGCGTGGCTTCCAGCGATCTGGGTGTCCGTCCTGCCGCTCCGAGAGCCGAGCTGCTCTTTCCCCAGCCTGACGGTGGTTCCCCTGGGAGGTGGTCACCGGCGCAGGGGTCACCACCGGGAGCGGGACACCCGCCGTGACTGGCGGTGGGAGAGCAAAACTTGGAGCAGGGGGCCCGTTTTGAGTTTGGGAGGTGCTGTTTTCTTCTTGGTTTTTCCATTAGTGAGGTTCAGAGCAGGAATCTAATTCCAACTGAGACAAAACCCAGATAAACGCTTGCCCCAGGCTCTGTTGCACACTCGCAGGTCTTGCTGCAGCCGTGTGAGAGGAGCCTGCCCGTGCCCACAGCTCTGCTCTCTCTGCTCTTTTGCCTTTGACACTAAGGCTAGGAGTCAAAAAACACCACCTTGCTGTGCATTGAACGATTATTTCGGCTCCACCGGTCTACAAAAACTAAAGTATTCCCTTTGTGCTGTAGGAAGGTCGTGTTGCTGTGGGAGCGTTTTGTATTGATCCTGGTGCTGGCTCGTGTCTGAGGTTACAAGCAGTGGCAGAGCTCACACAGCCACCGAGTGGGAAACCTGTTGGGTTCCTGCCGGAGGGAGCGGCACAGTTTTCACTGGGAAGGTGGATGCGCTGTTTGAGGAATGGACGTGTGTTTGCAGCAGGGGCGCTCTGTGGGGTTTCTTAGCGGTGTTGTTTAGTTGGCTGTTACTAAAATACATCGTAAATTTTCTTTTTGTTTGTAAAAAACCAAAACAAACCCAGCTCTGCTTACAGAGAGAAGACGCTGGTGCTGTGAAGGACAGGGTTTGTATTTAACCTCTATCACTTGATAACAAATGAAAACTACTTTAGGAAACCCGGGTGAGAGCTGGCGCGCGGTGGGGAAGTTTGGAGTTCAGGGCTGCTGCTCTGTGCTTAGAACCGCTCCAGCGCGCCCCGTCAATGCCTTGAAACAATTAGTGGGGTGAGAGTAAATCATGGTTTAAAAATAAAGTCCAGCTGCCTTTCGGCTCTAGGATCATATACATCATTGAAGCTGTGAAAACACCATTAAAGTTCAGCGCTGGCTTGGGTTCCGCAGTCCTGACGACCTGCTGGGTTTGGTTACAGTAACCTCTGGGTGACGGTCAGGGGCTTCTCTTCAGCCCTTTTTGCAGAGGACAGGAGCTGCAATGTGGGATTCAGACACTGATCCGACGGTGAGATGCTGAAATGAGGCTTTAAAAGAAGCCCAGAAGCAGCCGGGTGAAGGGAGGTGCTGCAGCTGCACCTCCCGCTGACTCCTCGCACGGGATTTCAGCCCGAGGAAACTTCGGTCTCTATCGAAAGCGACGTTTGGTTGGTGTTTAGTAGGAGTGTTCATTGAGCCTTTGTCTGCTTATAAACATAACGCTAATTGTCAACACGTCGTTACCTTTTCTGGTTGTAAATGTGACCTCTTTCTAAAAGCACCACCTGGAAGAGCAAGAAGCAGGGTCAGAAAAAAGGATTTCATTAGCTGTCAAATACTGTTTCACGTTCTGATCTAAACGAGCAAAATTACCTCAACCAGGCACAGCGACATTTTCTGAAAAACGAGACTTGACTGAAAAGTGGGCTGGGAATTGCTTGCACATAGTTTGTGCTCATTCGTTAGGAGTTGTGTGTTAGAACTTATGTCTTGTCTCTGCGTTCTACTCCTCTTGATTTAATATGTAAATGAATCAAATGCTCATTTTAATTCAGCTCCACCAGGGGAAAGAGTAGTTCTTCAGAAACTTTACAGTAGCTTGAAAGTACACATTCTGCAAATGAACCTTCAGTTTCCTGGGTTAATCTCAGTTGTGCAAATAGCCTCGTGTTAAAAGGTTTTTGAGAAACTTTAAGTGCATTGAAAGTGTTTAAGCCTTGCATGTAAAAATCAGAGCTGACTGCAGCTTGAAGGCGACTGAGGTGCGTAATTCAACTGGAAAAAACCCAACAGACACGTGATGTGCCACCGGAAACGGTGCTTCTTGAAAATGCCCCGTTCGTGTAGACGCTCCTTGATTCTCGTGTGCTTTTTTTTCCCCCCGGTCTCCAGGTAGGGCAACCCTCCTACTCTTCATGACTTGCACAAGGGGAGGTTGTCTCGAGAGTTTGCGTTCACCCTCGTCGCTCTGGTTCTGTCCTTGCAGATACCCAAACACCGCCTGCGAACTGCTGACCTCGGACGTGCCGCAGATCAACGACAAACTCGGAGGGGATGAGACTCTGCTGAACATCCTCTACGACTTCTTGGATCACGAGCCTCCTTTGAACCCTTTGCTTGCCAGTTTCTTCAGTAAGACTATTGGGAATCTCATTGCAAGAAAAACGGAACAGGTAGTGATGAGATTTGTCCTGATGTGTGAGCACAAATGAATTCGCTAACGCTGTCCGGGCTGGCTGGCAGCGGCGTCGCTGCCCTCGTGATCTCGCTGTGTTCTCAGAGAAGAAAAAGAGCTCTGGAGGGTTGGAATTGAGACGCAGGCTTTGGGAAGTTCTTGGGGTTCTTCGGTTGAGGGAGATGCCGGCTCGTTTAGAGAACTTTGCGTAGTTTTGGTTTTGGGACTGCGGTGGCCAGGCTGTATCTGTGCCACGGCTAAAGCTCGAGTTCTCCTTCTGAGGCTTTTTGGGGCATCCTTCGATCATGGCCCAGAATCATCTCGTTACACGACCATCGCCTCAGCCTCGTGCCTACAAATGGATGCTGGAAACCCGAGCTGAACGGGGCTTTACGAAGACATGCACTCCAATTCAAAATTGATTTATTTCTGGTTTTTAAATGAGGGCTGTCGGAGAGCCTTAGTGGAATGGGAATTCTCCAGCTCCACCAGATTCTTGATGCTCTTATTTCAGGGGGCTGGGGCTTCTTCGTGGCATGGAGGAAAGAAAAGATAGCTGGAAAGATGTGGTTGTATTGCCTTGAAACGAGCGTGTTGCTCTCTCGTTCTCTGGAGAATTTCTCCACCTCGTAGCCTTTCTGCATCAGGATTGATTGGCTGAGGCAAGAAGGTGAAGTTCAGGAAGTTCTGTGTGCCGTGTCTGTTGTTGTGCTCGCAACTCATGGTGACGCTTTTATTTTTAGGTGATCGCGTTTTTAAGGAAAAAAGACAAATTCATTAGCCTGGTGCTAAAACATATCGACACGTCGGCGATGATGGACCTCCTGCTGCGCCTCATCAGCTGCGTGGAGCCCGCGACTCTGCGGCAGGAAGTGCTGAATGTGAGAACCTCCTGCTTTTTGCCTTTACGGGTGGGAACGAGGGGGTTGGTTTGTTTGTTTGTCTCTTAAAGAAACATAATTCTTTCTGTCGTTTGTTGCAAGAGTGGATCTGCTCTTCTGAGAACTGTTTTCCTGAGGGCTAGAGCCTGCACGGTGGTGACTTGGGGTGCTGCAGCCTGGTTGTGGTTGCAGGGCAGGTTCAGTCCCTGGCAGTAAAGGATTTTCAACTCATTTTCCGTGCAGCAACCGCTGCTTGCTATAGCTGTTCTTGTGTAGAGCTCTGACAAAGGAAATGTGTAATCTTTCCCGGCGTTCAGAATTTTAGGTCGATCATTTGAGACAGTCGTTTAATTCCTTGCCGCGTTCAAGGGCGTTTGTGATTTTTGGAGTTGATATCTTGTGCCTCCTCCTTTCCCTTCCTCTTTAATAGGCAGCCTTACAAAATATCTTG
This sequence comes from Trogon surrucura, assembly GCA_020746105.1. Taxonomy (NCBI): domain Eukaryota; kingdom Metazoa; phylum Chordata; class Aves; order Trogoniformes; family Trogonidae; genus Trogon; species Trogon surrucura. Next base: position 221,443,804 of record CM036617.1, read on the forward strand.
TGGAGATGCTGCATTTGCTTTACAGGTAGGACAAGTTTTTCTTCCTTCGTAGCCTGGTCCGGCTGAGGCTGCCTCTTCCCCCCTGCAGTGGGCACGTGTGCAGGACTGGAGAAAACCCCGTACGTTAGGGCACACGTGCAGGGTTGGAAAAAAACCCGTACGTTGGGTCCTTTTCCGCAGGCCAGAAGAGCCGTGTGCCCTGCGGAGACCTGCACTTGAGCCGCTGAAGCCCACACCAGGATTTGTCTGGCTTTTATGTTTTTTATGCTTTGGCTTTGCTGCCTGAGTCTCCCGTGTGCGGAGCACGGAGCCCAGCCCAGCTGAGCCGGTGAATGAATGTTCCTGGCAGAGACTCGCGCTCGCTGGCTGCCGTCGCTCGACTCCTCGTCCACCTTACGGCGCGTCGTGCGGCACGCGCTCTGGTGCAGGGCAGGGAGAGAAGAGGCGTGAACCCGTCCTTACGGACTCAGCGGGCGTTCACCCGTGAAAGGAAACCGTCCTTCTCTGACAGGCAAGCCAGCGTTTCGCTTGGTTAGACATCCAACAGTGACACCAAGAGAGGAGGTGGGAGGAAAAGCCTTCAAGAGACGGACTGGTGGAGGGTAACGGTGATGGGGGATTCGCTGGAAGAGGAAGCAGAAAAGGTCCAACCGCAGCCCAGGCGTTGGTGGCCCGAGGACAGGGCTTGACCCCTGTGCCCAGCGCTGTGGGACCTGCCCCGATACTGGGACCGGGCTGGGGCTCGCCAGCACGGGGCAGGCATTGCATCAGTGCAGCATCCTATTGCCAAGATAAATGCAGTTATTTTTAATTCTGATGTTCCCATGGCTTTTTAGCAGAGTAGTTTTTCCTGGATGGGTGGCTGCTGTCCAGGAGGCTTCCAGATACCAGCCATCTGTGAACAGGCAGAGCTGGATGGGATATATTTTACCTCCATCCTGTCAGGTTAATTCTCCCTGTTAAAGATTTCACACAGTCAAAAAAAAAAAAAAAGAAAATGAAGTGAAAATACCAAGTGGCACTGGAGGTGAACCTGAAATGTTTGACTCTTTTTACAAATAGTCTTAATGTAAATATTATCCTCAAACTTTTAAAAATCTCGTGACTGAAGGACTGCTCGGAAAAACAGAAAGTAGTAGGGGTATTGAAATTTGGGATCGAATGTTTGGAGAAGCTACTTAACAATTGTTGACAACATATTCAGAAATTTACATCTCCAGAAAAGTTAATTTGCAGTCTTGATTTTGGTGGGTATTAGAAATAAAACTTACACTTCCTGAACTGCCTTAGCTTTTCATCCCGTGGGAAAAAGCGGTGCCCGCCAGCCCGTGGCTGGACCGGTCGCCAGTCGTCTGCTGTGTCAGAGCACTCTGCGTGCTGCTTTGGGCTGCTGCACACCTCGGCGGCTGTCAGGCTCTTGGGTTTTAGCAAGAGGAGAAATGTTGTTACTAGTTCTTCGGGAGCTCTTTGGCCCCAGTTGGCGGATCTGCCCAGGGCCTCGCTGCTGCGCAGCCACCCTTCTCCCACCGCAGCTGCCGCGGTCCGGGAGGAGGCTGTGCGAGGAGCAGCGTGCCGCTTGGTGCCTGCGGGGCTGAGCAGGACAGCGGGCTCGGTCTTCGTGTCATCTGGATCTGAGCTGCGCTTCTTCGTCCCCGTGCATTTAACTTCTCGCATGCTGTGCCGTGAGCCCCTGCGGGTTGTCGTCTTCTCTCTCAGCGTTTCCCGTTGGTTGATTACTCTGTCCACGTGTCAAACCTGCGTGCAAGACGACCTTTGCTAACGGTGCTGTAGGATTTGCCTCTAAATGCCGGATCCAGGGATTTTCCCTCTGCACGTCTCCCTCCGTGCCGTAGCTGGTACGACAGGTACCCGCGCCACAGACTTCTGGCTGGATGTTTCTCAATTACTTCTGTAGCGCAGTCGCAGCAATTAAACTTCGTGTATTTCCAGGCGTCCCTGGTATTGCTGTTCCCTGCCCCTGGATGTTACCTGCGGAGGCCTGACGTTACACCGGGCTCTCCGGGTTACACTCCAGCTGCTTCCCAAGCGTGATACGAACGTCGTCTGAACCACAGAACGCCCCGGTGTGTCTGTGTGACTCAGCGACCTCGCTGGCCGAGTTTGAGAAGCGCCACTTTTGGCTCGAGAGCGCTGCCGTGGAGGGCACGTCGCCTCGGGCTGTGCAAACACCGCTTTTCCCCTCGGCATTGCTAAGCGGGCAAAGTCCTTCTGTGAACTTCAGCTGGTCCGTTCTGTGTTTCTTGCTGTCTGCAAAGGGAGCCTTTCACAGTGTCGGATTTACAAAGGTGATATCTTAAGTTAAACAAAATTAAATTCTGCGTAGCGAGTCCCGCAGCAGCTCTGCTGAGGGGTTTGGTGCCCACATTGCTGCTTTGACTCGGCAAGTCAGAAACTCCCTGGACATACACAAGGAGTTTGGGTGAGAACCTGAACAGACACGAGTCTGTGGGACCTGAGGAGACGCGTCCCAGGGTGCTGAGGGAGTTGGCTGATGGAGTTTCCAGGCCATTCTCCGTCGTGTTTGAAAAATCCTGGCAGTCAGGTGAAGTCCTGGGGACTGGAAGAAGGGAGACATTGCACCCATCTTTAAAAAGGTCAGAAAAAGGACCCTGGGAACTACTGAGTGGTCAGCTTCACCTCTGTGCTGGGGAGATCGTGGAACTGATCCTCCAGAGGCTCTGCTGAAGGACAGGGAGGGGATTCCAGAGAGCCAGCACGGCTTCACCCAGGGCAGGTCCTGCCTGGCCAACCCTGTGGCCTTCTGCACTGGAGTGACTGTGTCGGTGGACAGGGGAAGAGCAATGGATGTCACCTCTCTGGACTTCTGCAAGGAAGGCCTTTGACACAGTCGCCCCAACACCCTTCTCTCTGAGTTGGAGACGTACGGGTTTGATGGGGGGGCTGTTCGGTGGCTGAGGAGTTGGCTGGATGGTCACACCCAGAGGGCCGTGGTCAATGGCTCGATGTCCAGATGGAGACAAGTGAGAAGTGGTGCCCCTCAGGGTCCGTGCTGGGACCAGTGCTCTTCAGTGTCTTCAACAGTGCTACAGACGGTGGCACCAAGGGCACCCTCAGCCAGTTTGCAGATGGCACCGAGCTGTGTGGTGCGGTCGATACGCCACAGGGGTGGGGTGACTTCCAGAGCGAGCTGGACGGGCTGGAGAAATGAGCCCGGGTGAACCTCGTGAGGTGCACCAAGGTCCTGCACCTGGGGCGGGGCAATCCTCGTTATCGGGCTGGGGGTGAGATGATAGAGAGCAGCCCTGAGGACAAGGACCAGGGGATGCTGGTGGGCAAAAAACTGGACATGAGCCAGCAAGGTGTGCTCAGAGCCCAGAAACCCAACCGCACCCTGGGCTGCACCCAGAGCAGCGTGGCCAGCAGGGAGAGAGGGGGATTCTGCCCCTCTGCTCCGCTCTGGTGAGACCCCCCGGCAGGTCTGGGTCCAGCTCTGGGATTCTCAGGACAAGAAGGACATGGAGCTGTTGGAGAGGGTTCAGAGGAGACCACAGAGATGCTCAGGGGCTGGAGCAGCTCCCTGTGGGGACAGGCTGAGAGAGCTGGGGCTGTTCAGCCTGGAGAGGAGAAGGCTCCCAAAGGGGAGACCTCAGAGCACCTCCCAGGGCTTGAAGGGGGCACAGGAGAGCTGGGGAGGGGCTGCTTTACAAGGGCACATAGTGACAGGATGAGGGACAGTGGTTTTAAACTGGAGCAGGGTAGATTTAGATTAGATATCAGGAAGAAGTTCTTAACTATGAGGGTGGTGAGATCCTGGCACAAGTGGTGGAGGCTCCATCCCTGGAGACATCCAGGGTCAGGCTGGACGGGGCTCTGAGCAACCTGATCTGGTTAAAGCTGTCCCTGCTCCCTGCAGGGGGCTGGACTGGGTGACCTTTAAGGTCCCTTCCAACCCAACCCATGCTATGATTCTAACTGCACAAAAGTCTGACTCTCTTGTCTTCCACTGTAGAGATCTTTAGACTGTGAAAGCTGGACGGTGCTGGTGCCTCCACTCTCTGCTCAGTTTCCTACTGAATGGCTGGTCTGAAGTGGTGCCTGAAGCGTGCTCCTTGTCTGCCCCTTGCTCAGATGATCTTACCAGGGTGGAGATTCTCGCTGTCCTAGTGCAAGCATTTGATTTCTGAGTGAAACTGGGCCAGCAATCCCGTGAGCGCCGTAAGCTGACGTTGCCACAGAGAGGGACAGACCTGCTTTCACCTTCTTCCTGATCGTTCTGCTCATCCAGCCACTCTTGCATCGCTGCCAGCCGAAGTGTTCGTGTGGCTGTAAGGTGACACGGACCAGGGAACTGATCCAACTGAAAGCACCTCACCTTTATTTGCATTTTTGGCCAGGATTGTTTTCATCCAACTCAATTCCTTGATTTGCATGGGTTGAGGTTTTTTTGCACGGACTTGTGAGGTGATAAAGGAGGAGAAAGGAGCAGGAGGTACGTGGATGAGTAGGAGCAGAGAGAAGGTGACAGAGATGATTTATCTGCTCTTCAGCTGTGGAAGTACAGTTCATGGTAGTTTTCCTCCTTCTCTTCCTTGATCTGTAATTAAGGGCTTACACTTAATGTGGAAAATATGATAACTCTTTATCCATTTCCTTGTGTTCATGCATGGCAGATGGATGCTGTGTTCACATAGCTTGGATTTTACTGGGCTGGGGAGCTGTGCCATCAGGAAGGAACCTTGCTCAGTTCCTCCACCCTTCTGTCCTGGGTTGGGCAGAACCCCCCTGGGCCAGGAAGCCTCCAGAGAGATCGCACCTCCCCGTGCGCTGCTGCAAGTGAGATGGTCTGTGGTCAGCACTGCATCTTTACGGTCCCATCTCCTCCCTGTTTCTAAGCTTTCACGATTGAAAATACTAGAAAAGTCTTCATCAGAAACCTCCTCAGAGGTCCTTCCAGCAGGCTTCTCTTTCAGGCACCTGCGTTTTGATATCCTTGGACAAATCTGACTCGGTGCAGATGGATGACGGCGTGTCCTCTTTGATGGGTGTTGTCTGATCCTGAAATGTCTCCTATGGATTGCTTCTCGAAGCGTTTTTAATATCAGAACACGTAAGTGGCATCAAAGAAGTCTGTCCTCTGTCTGCCTGTTATTAGTATAAAACCTCACCCCAAAAAATGAGAAGACCCCGTGTCTGATTTTGCTGGCTTGTACTGGGAATTTGTGTGAAGCAGATGCAGTTATTCTGGATGTCTCTCCTGCGCTTCATCTCCTCACGCTTGCCTTCGTGACAAAGAGTACGGCTTCTGTCGCGTAATCCTCGCGGAGAAGGATTAGCCTGGATTCAGGCCTGGGGAGAACCCGCTGCCGCTCAGCTGGAGCACAGCGAGTCCCTGGGATCTCACCGCCCCACCCCGGTGTCGGGCTGCAGAGCGGGTGGCACCGTTCCACGCGCCTGACCCGGCTTCCTCGGTTGTCGGGAGAACGTGATCCCTGTTGCTCCAGAGAGAGATCCACTTGTCCTGGCTCGGTCCCCTCTTCTCCCCAGGTGCTGGTGCAGAGTGTCCATCGCTTCTGCAGAGACCCCGCGCAGGCTCAGTACCTCTGTGGTTGAATTCATCTCCCAGTTTCCACTGCTGGTAACCAGGGTGTCTTTTGTCAGAGCTTTACATGGGTGGTGATCGTAGCACAGTAAAAAACCCTTCTGCACGTTGTTCTGCCTTTTTTTCTGTTGCTTTCAGGGCAACAAACTACAGGACTAAAAAGGGGGTGTTCTTCGTGCCACCGTTACCCTACAGAATCGGCAGCTCCCAGGGCTTGCTTAGACTAGCACAGATAGCTTTTTATTGCACAAAATTTGGCCTCGGCTGAGGAGAGCTTGCTGTGAGTACCTCAGTGAGGTGACTGGGGATGCTGTGATGCTTGAAAGATCAGACGACTTGGGCTGGTGATTGCTGCGGAGTCCCTTGTTTGATCGCCGTCTTAAACAGTCGCGCACAAACTTCCTTTCAGTGTGGCTCACAGCCAGAGTCACCCTCTTGGCAGGTTTATTTGCAGGTTTTAGAAAACTGAGTTTTGGTTGAAGTCCTGCTATAGCAGGCTTTGTTAAGCATTGACTCTGCCAGACCTTGAAGATTCATTCATGGCGTAACGCGGGTTGGAAAGCCCCCCGAGAGGGCTGAATTGACTCTGCAGAGCAGATCCCATTAAGTAGGTGGCTCAAGGCCTTATCCAGCGTGTTCATTATCTCCAGAGCTGGAGACCTGTCTGGGCTCTCCTCCAGTGTTTGATCACAGAATCAATCACAGCATCACAGGATGTTGGGGCTTGGAAGGGACCTCGAAAGATCATCGAGTCCAACCCCCTGCCAGAGCAGGATCACCCAGAGCAGGTCACACAGGAACGTGCCCAGGTGGGTTCTCCACCCTCAAGTGGAGATTTTTTCCCCAGTAGTCAGCTGGAATTCCCCTTGTTGCATCTTGTGCCTCTTTTCCCATCACGGCACCTCCAAGAGCAGGTTGTGTCTCCATTGTCTCTCCCCACCCCATGAAACAGTCGCAGACCACAATAAGGTTTCCACTTCACCTTCTCCTCTCCGGGCTGAGCAAGCCCCACTCTTCAACAGCCTCATGTGCTCCAGCCCCAAACATCTCGGGGGCCTCCACGGGACGTGCTGCACTGTTGCATTGTCTGTCCTGTGCTGGTGAGCCCCAGCCTGACCCCGTGTCTTGATGGGTCTCACTGATGCCGAGCGAGGGGAGCAATCCCCGCCGTCACACTGCTGGCTGTCCCCAGGCCATCGGGGCACAGTGCTGGCTCCTGGTGTAAGAAGTCCTCTAAGGGCTCTCTTGGCCCGTTTTGTGAGCGGTTCCTGGCCGGTTGACTCCTGCCCCGTTACTCCATTCCCCGTGTAGGACTTTGCATTTTGCCTTCCTTGAACTTCTGAGGTTCCTCCCAGGCCATTTCTTCAGCTTGTCTGCGTTCCTCCCCTCCCGCACATCAGCTGCCGTCCCTCCACGTGCTGTTGTTCATGAACTCACTAAGGGCACGTGTTTTCCCATTTTCCAAGTTTTTTGATGAAAGCATTGAGCAGTACTGGTTGCCACTATTGACTCATCGTTTTTGCTGGTAACTTCTGCTGTTAGGGCTACCTGGTCCTTGAGCCCAGCAGCAGGTTCTGTGAGAGGGGAGTCATCACCGAGAAGGGTAAGAGCCAGTACTTAGACAAAACGGTCCGTCCTGATGTGCAGAAGGTCAAGCAGGCATAGGAGAAGGTCCATGTGGGTGAGCAGGATGCTCCTGCCTGCCCTCACGTGCCCACCAGCAGCGCGGAGGCGGTGGAGCGGGGATGGGGCACCCAGGCGTGGCAGCGGGCGGTTGGCCAAGCAGGCAGGGCTGTTGTCAGGAAGTCCAGAGCGCAGCCAGAGTTGAACCTGGCAAAGGACGTGACGGGCAGGATGGGCCCATCCAGGGTTTCACCCTCACGGCACCCGGTCGTTACTCGTGCTCGGCCCGAGGCGCCCCTTGGCACTGGTGTTGGTGCACACGTGGCGTCAGGAAGGAGGGAGCCCAAGCCCAAGCCTTGACGAGCCTCGGCAGTGCCCCCACACGCTGGGGAACCTGAGCCGCTGGCGAGCAGCAGGCTTGTGGAAACAGCCCGTGTGGCCGGAGAGGGGGTTCTTGGTTCCCTGCCCAAGGGAGTCTCCAGCCACACTCACTTGCCACCTCCTCTTCTGGTGATGCCTGGTGGCTGGGTGGCTCTGATGACTCCCTTGAGGAAACCTGTTCCTCCTCTCCTGTCACCACCAAGCCTTTACGCCTCTTCTGTCAGCGCGTATCCGGTGGTGAAAGAGCTATTCCACCTTCCCAGCTTCCAGCTGCTCCTGACTTGGGAGTTCCTGTCCTCTAGTTCCTGTGGAGTCTCTGGCAGTTCCTTCTTCCTTGCAAAGTGAGGACCCAGGAGACCCTGCAGACAAGCCTTGCTGAAATTCTGTTCATCCAGGACACAATGCTACGTTTTCCTCTCACCTCCGCCTATAACTCCCGTCACCTGCTGGTGGTGCCTCGATGAGCGCACGTCTGCTGCGGGTGACCTGGCTGGCTGTGCCCTCCCTCAGGAGCAACGCGTGGGTTGAGACCTCCCCCGTGTCGGATGTGGGTGCCCCAGCCGGCGGTGGGGACCGTGCCCTCTTGCATGTCACCGCCGTGGTTGCGTCGATCTTGCCGTCCTGTGCGGCCACAAGCAGCACCTCCACCCCGCTTCCATGCCCACTGCCTCGTTAACCGTCACGTCCCAGTTTGCCGGGACCAGTTGGCCGTGTCCTGCTTGTTGGGTGGTGCAGGTGCTCCCCGCAGCCGTTGGGCAGAAGCCTGGCGCTCCCTCACAGAATCACAGAATGTCAGGGATTGGAAGGGACCTCGGAAGATCATCCAGTCCAATCCCCCTGCCAGAACAGGAACGCCTCGATAATGCTACACAGGAACGTGTCCAGCCAGGTCTTGAATGTCTCCAGAGAAGGAGACTCCACAACCTCTCTGGGCAGCCTGGGCCAGGGCTCCGTCACCCTCACTGAGAAGTTTCTTCTCGAGTTTAAGCGGAACCTCTTCTGTTCCAGTTTCAGCCCATTACCCCTTGTCCTGTCATTGGGTGTCACCGAGAAGAGCCTGGCTCCATCCTCACAACACTCAGCCTGGCGTGTTCGCAGGCAGCAGCCAGGCGCTGGCCCCGTGGCTCACAGGCTTCCTGGGGATGAGTTCCAGCCGCAGCGTTCTGTCCCTGAATTCCTGGTGGGTGGTTGGTCCATCCGCGAGAGCGAACCCGCTGCGTGTGGTCGGCAGAGCTTGTGTTCCGGGTGTGGAGGTGCTGGGGGTCACGCCACCGGGCTTCGCTCCGGGTGGGCGAGTCCTGCGAGTGTCCCCGCTTGTGTCTGGAGAGCCCTCATCTTGGGAACGTCAGAGCCCGTCTCTCCGGCAAGAGCTCAAGACAGGGGAATTGGTCTCCTCCAGCCTTACCAGGCCCTTGGTAGTTCACCGTGTTTTGGTGTTGTGCCTCTGATCTTTAACGGCGTATTTCACTTGTGGGGTTTTTTTGCTTCTGAACCTCTTTTTGCGTGTCCCTCGGTCCCCAGGAGCAGTTGTCCCTTTGTGCAGTGCCTCTCTCTGTGGCCACCCAGCTGCCCCCAGAGCCCGTTGCTGTGACGGTCCCAGCAGAAAGAGGAACCCTTATCCCTGCTCTTGGTGTAACTCTCCTTTTTAATTACCAAGAGCCCGTAGGCTCAACGGATGTGGGCCTTGGGGGAGGATGTCGATACGGAATAAAGTTGAAACTACAGTGGAGGGAGGGCTGGGATTTAACCTGCTGTGCTCTGCCAGGGAGAGAAAACGCGTTTAATGCAGGAGTGTTAATAAGTCGTTTTCTTCTGGCCTGTGGAAGTCGTAAGGGTGGGTGGAACTTCAATGGGTAAAACCTCCTCTGCTGACGTGGCTTGGCAGGTGAGTTCTGCACAAAGCAACAAGCGGGCTGAAGCACCCACCGTACTCTGTCTAGAAGAAATGACACAAACCAGATCTGAAAATACGGTCTCGAGTGAAACACTTGGCTTCTGGGAAGATTTTGGAGCAACACCAGTATTTTTTGCAGTAATGAGGGGCACCAGAAAGGAGGCAAAGTCGGATGTTTCTGACTTGGTAGGAAGACAGAAGCATTATTCAAGGGAAAAGTCAATGAAATTGTGGTCTGGACATACATATGCTCAACGTGGAATTGTAGAATGCGGGAGGAGATCTGTAGGAAGGTTATTGGTAAAGAATCAGCGTAAGGATTATAGCTGAAGTCACGTGAATAGATAAGGTAAAGTCAAGCGTTCGAGGGGAGAGGATACGTGTAGAGTCTTCTTAGGAAGAAGTGAAGGCAGGAGACTGTTCCTTTTCTCCTTGACTCTTCTGAAGAGTGATGGAAGATGGTATCATTGCAGAAACCTCCAGTAGGTTTCCTTTTAATGAACGTTGGGTCGGTCATTACAAAAGCAACCGAGGATGCGTTGGTTTGATTTGACAGATGGGTTTGACTGACGTCAGACGTCCCCCCGTGTGCCTGGGGTGAAGACCGCAGGGATGCGGGTTGGGTGGAAATGAGGTGTTGAGCTCGCGGATGAGAAGGGGGAAGCTGGAGGACACCTTTTGTGAAGTCGTGCTCGGCTTCCCCGCAGTCGGGGGAGGGAGGCCAAGCGCTGGCTCGCCTGAGGGAGAGGAAGCAGCGGAAGCTGGCGCAGGGCGAGGAGGTGAGGTGTGGCAGCAGCGTTGTTGGGCCGCCTCGGTGTCTGCGGAGTTATTTGGTGTGAACTCTGGTAAGGCTGTAAGAAGGGGAGATGGCAGAAGCACCTGCTGGTAGCTGTGCTAACGCTGCTTCAGGTGAGCGAGCGCTTGGGAGAGCTCTGCTCCGGGCGTTCCCAAGGCACGGAGGTTCCTGGGTCCAGGGGCAGGCAGGTTTGCTGACGCGGATTGGAGCACGTCTCTGTCCGTGCCTCGGGGCGCTCGCCTGCTGCCCGGGGCTTTGGTGAGCAGGTGGAAGGAGGGGGCTTCCCCTTCTTGGCAAGCCCGTGTTATGCAAAGCTTCTCCCAGATCCGCTTGGTTTGCATTCCGTGACACCAAACAAAGATTTTCTTTCCCCCTTCCTTTCCCTGCAGTGGCTTAATGAGGCGAAGATTATTCAGAGACTCGTGGAGCTGATCCATTCAAGCCAGGATGAGGACGTGAGTATGACACGACTGAGGTTTGGCGCGGTGGGTGGTGTGGAGCACCGTGAGGTGCAGAAGAGCCTCCCTGTCCCTTCGGTGACGCCCGGGTGACTTCGGGAAGGAGATAGCGAGGGACGGGCTGTGTGGGTGGACGTCCTGTCCTCCAGTTGCTCAACACCAAAACATTTTGTCATATTTTTAATCTGGTTTTGACTTAGTTTACTACAAGTTTCTTAGCTCATTCTGCTGCTGCATCAGTCTGAGTCGCTGCCCCCAGTGGTAGCTTGGTCTTAAGCTGGAACCTGCTATTTGAAAGAGGCTGTTGAGGACTTTTCAAAAGAACCAGGTCGCTGTGACGTTCGGTTCTCCTTAGCCCGCAGGTGGGTGGGTGTGCAGCTGTAAAACCTGCGAGAAGCCGTTCTCCGAGCGCGTGAGGAAGACATGCCGAGTGTTGAATTTTATGAGTGCTTTTCTCTCCCTTATATTCTTTCCATAATTTTCACAAAACAGCTGAACCAGGAGCTCTAGGAGGGCCAGTTTAACTCACTCGGTTAGAGAGTGGTGCTGAAACACCGAAGGTGACGGGTTCGATCCCCGTTGGGTCCCCATGTGTTGCCTGATCTAACTGAGAGGCGTCCCTGCCCATGACAGGGAGGTTGGATTAGATGATCTCTAAGGTCCCTTCCAGCCTAGGCCAGTCTAGGATTCTATGATTTCAGCTTTCCATGCTCTCAGGCCCTGCTCAGGTGTCGGTGCCGACCCCGGCTGTGAGCAGGGAAAGCACCGGGGGCGCCTGGAGCCCTCCTGACCTGACTCGACTTAGGTCAGAGGGGGTGGGGACACTTGTGTTCACGCTCCTGCGAGTGCCCCTGGCAAAGCAAAAAAAATGCCCCTTCTCAGACAAGAAACAGCGAGAACCACACCGATTTGTGAGCCTTCAGCAGTGCTGCCCTAAGTTACAGCCTAAGATCTCCCACGTCCGGTAGCTCCAAGGCTCTTTGATTGATATTCACAACGAGACCGTTACTTGATCTAAATACTACTTTAAAGCCTTTCCTACACAGTAATTAAATGGGAAAGGGTTTCATCCAGCCGTTTATTTTCCTTCTCGCAGGAAACCTCCCGAGTAGTGAGAAGCAAGAATGAAATACTTGTATTTGAAATTTGCAAGTTCACACACTTGGTCAGGAAGATAAAGAATCTTTGAAATCTTTAACTGCATTTGATCGTTAAACTCAGGAAGACCTCCTCTTTGATTTTGAAATCTGTCAATGCTTCTAATAATTTGCATCAATGTTGTATTTAACAGATGAGTAATCTAAAGCGTAGCAGCATGTGTTTTGGAAAAATTCTGATGTATTCAGTTTCTTGCATTCCCCGCGAGGTTAAATGTCCCCTGACGGCGAACGAGCCGAGCTGGGGCGCTGGTGCTGAGACGTGCCCCGTGTCGTTGTTTGCAGAGGCAATCGAACGCTTCCCAGACCCTGTGTGATATCATAAGATTGAGCAGAGACCAGAGCAACCAACTCCAGGATATGCCTGAGCCTGATCCACTTCTCACAGCACTGGAATCGTAAGTACTTGCCAGGGGACTGGTGCTCAGCGAGTTGCTGCTGATGTTGTCACTCCTGGTGGCCCTCCAGGGACACAAACTGGGCACGTCAAGCCCGCGCTGAGCTGGCGACATTTGTGCCAGGCATTTCATTTTGCTTTTAAATTGTAACGTCACCTCCTCCATTGAGACTTCTGGGTTTTGTAGTGCTGCCTGAGGGCGGGAGGTTGGGGTTCGTGGTGCCCAAGGCTCACACCCGAACTGCAGACGCGGCAGTGCTGGTGAGCGTGTCGGAACAGTCAGAGGGAGTTTGAAGAAAGGTCAGTTGTGACAGCGGGGGTTGAGAGAAATCCCACAAAGACAGATCTTAACATTCCTCTGTTGGGTTTAGATGGGACATTAGGAATAAATTCTTCTGGAGAGGGTTGTGAAGCCCTGGCACAGGCTGCCCATCCCCTGGAGGGATGCAAAAGCCGGTGGATGTGGTGCTCAGGGACACGGGTCACTGGTGGGGCTGCAGCGCTGGGGTAATGGTTGGACTCGATGATCTTAAAGGCCTTTTCCAACCCAAATGATTCTGTGATTCCGTCATACTTGGCCAATCAGTGACGTTTCTTGCCCACTGGTGAACGTGTTGCACCATGAAGATGGGTTCCAGATCATCAAGTTGCGGATCTTCAAACCGGGGAAGCAAATCCTCTGACAAGAGGAGGAGTTCTCTCTCGTAGCAGCTCGTCTGGCACCGGGCGCTTCGTTCCGTACGGGCACTGTCAGCTTGCCCTCCCACCCTTGCTGGGGTCTGCGTACGCACCCCGTGTGTCCTCTGGCCTCCTGGGTTTGGCTCCCGAGTCAGATATCACTTGCGGATTTCTTAAGTGAAGCCTGAGTTGCCTCCACGTGCACAGAGACCTGGTGGTGCTGAGAGGCTGCCGGGTGCCTCCCTCTTGTTAGAACCAGCCATCTCCCTGGCTTCGCTCTCCAGATTTGGTTGAATCCTGAGGGAGGGAAGCCTGCGCGCTTTCGGTGCCTCCCTGCACCTCCACGGTCGCTCAGAAAGCCATTCCATTTATTTGTGGAGTTAGATGGTGATGGCTCAGATCTCCTCTCTCCGTTGACCGTCATCCCTTGATACACCGGAGTCAGCATCAGCCTTTTCTCAGAGCCCGATCTCCCGTGCCTGCGGTGAGCTCTCCTCGAGGCTCAGAAACGCTGATAAAGTTTGCAGACAGGATTTGGAAGTGGAGATACTGTCTTTTATTAGGCTTGGGTAGCTCGGCTGGAAGAATTGGGTGCTGGAGAGGGCACAGAGGCGGCTGCCAGGCTGGTGAGGGGCTTAGAGCACAAGTGGGTGAGGAGCAGCTGAGGGAGCTGGGACTGTTCAGCTGGAGAGGAGGAGACGGAGGAGAGACCTTCTCGCTCTCTGCAACTGCTTGAAGGGAGGTTGTAGTGAGGCAGAGGCTGGTCTGTTCTCCCCAGTGGAGAGTGATAGGACGAGGGGAAATGGCCTCAAGTTGCACCAGGTGAGGTTCAGGTTGGATATGAGGGAGAATTTCTTTACTGAGAGGGTCGTCAGGCACTGGCAGAGGCTGCCCAGGGAGGGGCTGAGTCGCCGTCCCTGGAGGGGTTTAGGAGACGGGTGGGTGTTGTGCTGAGGGACAGGGGTCAGTGGTGCTGACAGGGCTGGGACAGAGGTTGGACTCGATGGTCTTGAAGGTCTCTTCCAGCCGAAACTATTCTGTGATTCTGTGAAAAGTGGTTTTGGTTCCTCAGTGTTCCGTTGCGTTTGCCGCTGAGCGTGTGCATCTGCCTGGACGGCAGCCGGTCACCTCCTGATGGCAGGGAGGGGAATCTGATGATTTCTGTCCTTCGGGGTGTGTTGGGTTGTTCTAAAGATGCCATCGAGTGGCAGATGGCACCGGCGTGCAGTCTGCAAGGAAGCTTCTGTAGCATTTCAGGCTTTCTGGGTTCTGTTGGGCAGAAGATGTTCCCTTCGGAGCTCGGCGCTTCCAGCAGAACCCGTGGCTGCAGCCTACAGCGAGGCTTTGGAGAAGTCTGTTCGTTCAAAGTTTGGTTGGGTTTGTGGTGGATTTTTGTTTGTTGGGTTTTTTTTAAATCCAGAGCTGACTTCTCTAGTATTACTAAGGGAATACATTGAGGAGAAACTTTCAAAGAGTATTTTTGTTAGGAGTTATTTCCCAAATAATATTAATTACGAGTTGTGTACCAGAAAGTGTTGATTTCTCAAGTTTGCTCTATTCCCTTGGCATTCTTCCTTTGCTCTTTGTAACGCAGTTTTAAATAATTTATGTTAGCGTGTTTACTGCCTCCTATATTTACTTCAAACCTAAAAGCATTCCCTGTAGGTTCCACATGAGATGGAAACCAGAGGCAGCTCTCTCAGGCCAGAAGGCACCATTTTGATGGAAAAGGGATGAAACAAGTGTTGGGTTTTCAGCACAGATTGCGTCCCCGGCTGTGGAGCCTTCGGCATCTCGCCAAGCCTGGGCCGGTTTGGAGCCCGTTAAATTTGGAGCTGAGCCTCCAGCTTGGTCCTGTCCCCCGGGAAGCCCAGGACCTTTAACGCTGGGCTGGGGAGAACGTGGGACTTCAGATTTTGTCAGGAGTCATGAGGTTTTTTTTAGACTTTCGTGGTGGTTTTGGAGAGGGAGGTGGAGCTGGAGGGGCAGAAGGTTGCTGCCCACGGTCTTCCCCGAGAGCCTCTGTGACACCAGCGCTAGGATTTAAGCAAATTGCCGTGATTACACGAAGCTGCGACGGGAAGTTGGGCTCGTACTTCGCTCGGGTGGTTTTTAGCTTCTTCCCCCGTCGCCCTCCCCTCCCCTCCCGGGTGTTCTCTGTGCGCGCACTTCGCCTGTTTTCAGGCACTTCCAGGAGGTAAAGAAAAATGCCTTTGCACTTTCAAAAAGCTTTTCCAGAAGTCGTGATAGTGCTTAGAAGAGAAAATACTTTGAACGCGAGTGCTGTTTTGCAGGGCTTGCCTGTCTGCTGAAGGTCGCGTCTCGTTTCTTCTCTCGGCTGATTTTTCCAAGCGTTGCTGGTAACCTTTGTTTTTTCAATCTGTGAATCATGAATTAAGGATCAGCTAGTCCATCAAGAAGGAGCCGTGATCAGGGTTACGGAATAAACATCAAATCTACATTTTCAGTAACTGTTGGCTGTGTGCAGTAAGAGTGGATTCAGTTAATCACAGTAAACTGGGACTTCTCTTTCCTGACTCTGCCTCTTCTGCTTGTGCTGATGGAGTGTATTTAGATGCTGCTCATTAAAATAATTCTATCTCATGCATTATTCATGTGTTTTACATTTTTATCTCACATTTATGCAAATGTAAATGAGATTTTTTTTTTCCAAATGTTAGAAAATAGTAAAAATTGAGCTGTGAACTTGAGTAATCCTGTTTTTAGCTGGACATGTGACTTCTCAAGTCACGAGAGGCACTTGCTGAGTACGGGGCTTTGGAGAACTGTCATTAACGTCCTCGGGATCAGCCCGGGAAGGAGTCCGAAGGCAGAGGTGGAAGCAGGTGCCACTGCCGTCGAGTAACAGCGCCTGAACCTCGTGCTGCAAATAGCGCAGAGCAAAGCGGGCTCTTCCCTTTGTGCTGGGTGTTCTTCCAGCCTAAGGCCGTGTCTGAGTAACTGTTGATGCCAAAAAGGACCAACATCATCATTCCTCTCCACTTGAGCCGCCCTGCTCCCGGAGCTTGGTGATCCCACCACCCAGCCCCAGACCTGGGTTTAAGGGCTTAAAGAGATGGTGAATTGATTAAAGTATTTCGGGGAGATAATAGCTAAGACTTCCGAGAGGCTGCTGCAGACTGGGAGAGTTGGGCTCGTTCAGCCTGGAGAAGAGAAGGCTCCAGGGAGACCCTCTAGCAGCCTGGCAGTGCCTGACGGGGCTACAGGAAGGCTGGGGAGGGACTTGTGACAAGGGCCTGTAGGGACAGGCCGAGGGGCAACGGGTGGAAGCTGCAAGAGCGCAGGTTTAGCCCAGATCTGAGGAAGAAGCTCTTTCCCTGAGGGTGGTGAGGCTCTGGCACAGGCTGCCCAGGGAGGCTGTGGATGCTCCATCCCTGGAGGTGTCCAGGGCCTTGAGCAGCCTGATCCAGTGGGGGATGTCCCCGCCGCGGCAGGGGGGTGGAACTGGATGATCTCTGAGGTCCCTTCCAACCCAAACCATTCTGTGACCCTGCCAGAAATGTGCCTGTTATTTAGAGTTTGCGTGTGTCAGCCTCGATTCCCAGGTGACAGATCTCGCTAAGGGAGGGCCAGCGTCCCCTGCCTGCTGTCCGTCTTCTGCAGTTCCGACGGGCAGTTTGAGGCTGCCAGCTCCTGCCTTCCCGTCGTCCTGCCGCGTCCAAGTGGCTGAGTTAACACGGGGCTTGTCTTGCAGCTTGGAGCCTAGAGCTTTGTCCTGTTGGTAAGAGAGCGGCGACTTGGTTTGGGGTCCAGGTGTTTTTTGAGGTCTTGCCATGGTGATGCGTAAGGAAGTTCAGAAACCTGGTGTAGAACTATTCTTGTCTTGAGACTTTAGAGAGGAAAGTCTTTATTCTTTCTCAAAAAAAAAGAGAAAAAAGAGAAAGCGCAGCCTTTTCCCAGAAGTAGCTATTCTGCGATGAAAGCAACTGCCCAGTACTTGTGATTCCTGCACTGCTGACGTGTGTCTGCGTTGATCAACAGGCAGGAATGTGTGGAGCAACTCCTGAAGAACATGTTTGATGGAGAACAGACCGAGAACTGCATAGTGAACGGAACCCAGGTTCTCCTGACGCTGCTGGAAACGAGGCGCTCTGGGTAAGACTCCGCTTGCTTCCCCAGCCAGGACAACTTCAGGAGCTCCAGTCCGGTTTCATTTAGGCACGGAGGGAGATGCTGGGGCCTGGCGGGATGAAGCAAGAGCCCTTTGGGGGTTTTTGCCGCTGTAGCTGGACCTTGTGGCAGGTGCACCAGCTGGCGGCGGGGCCACTCTCTGGACTCCTCTGGTTCTCTTGTGCGCGTCAAAAAGTCTTGTCCGTGGTCGCGGGGAACCTACGGCGAGGTGGGTACGGTGCTTCCTGCATGGTCTGTGCAAAGGGCTGTATAGTTTTAATTCTGTTTTTTTACGTTTATATCCACCTTTTTTTTTTTTTGTGGAGATAGAAGAGAGAAAAGGTGAAATAGAGCTCTGGGGAGGAGGGAAGGAGCTAAAAATCTCCAGTTTTAGAAAAGGAGAAAATAAAGAAGAGTGAAGGAGATAACAGAGGATTAGGAGGAGGTGCCGGGGAGCAGGACAGATGCTGGTGCTGCACTGACAAGTCTCTGGCCACAAAATCGTGTGCAGTTACAAGTGAGAAGTGGAGATCCTAATGCTGCTGTGCCGTGTGCCCAGGATCTCTGGGGATTTATGGGTTGGAGGCAGAGGGGTTCCTGTCTAGCCCATTCCTGCCTGGCTGGAATTACATTTTGCTATTGAAATGAAAGTGGTTCTTTTATTCCGTGGTCACGCTTTGAGTGTCGTGTCCAGTTTTGGGCACCTCAACCCAAGAGAGATCTTGAGGGGCTGGAGCGAGTGCAGGGGAGGCCGACGGAGCTGGGGAAGGGCCTGGAGAGTAAATCTTGTGAAGAATAAATCTTGTGAAGAACGACTGAAGGAGCTGGGGCTGTTGAGTGTGAAGAAGAGGAGGCTGAGGGGAGACCTCCTCACTCTCTGCAACTGCCTGTCAGGACCTTGGGGAGAGGTTGGGGCTGGTCTCTTCTCTCGGGTAATTGGTGATAGAACCAGAGGGAACGGCTTCAAACTGCGACAGGGCAGGGTTACACTGGGCAGGAGGAAAGATTTTTCCCAGGGAGAGCAGTCAGAGCTTGGCACAGGCTGCCCAGGGAGGGACCGAGTCCCCACCCCTGGAGGTGTTTACAGGCCGTTGAGATGTGGGGTTGGGGGAGATGGTTTCGGGGTGAGCTTTGCAGAGCAGGGTCAGTGGTTGGACTCGACGATCCCAGGGGGCTTTTCCAACCCGAATGATTCTGTGATTCCAGCACGAGGTGCTGTTGGCAGCCCTGGTGACGCTGCTCATCTGCTGCCTGGCAGTGGAGAGGCGCGAGGACAAGCAGGGCTGCCCGCCTGCTCGAGGTTTTCATCAGTCAGGCTGTCCATGTACATCTTTTAGAACACTCGTGGCAGGTTTATGGTTTTTAACTGATGTTTATAGTTCACTCTTGCTGATGTAATTTGCTTTTCAAATGTTTGGGAAGTTTTAAAAACCGGGAGGCACTTGGGTAATTTGTCTTTGGCAGCTCTGCACATGGCTTGTTCCCCGTCTTCCCGCTCTTCTCCTGGTTTTGATCATGTGAACATCATCATGGAACTCGTATATTAATGTGATGTAGTTATGTAAATGTATTAGGTAGCTGCAAATCACTACTTTTAATATTCATAGTCATTTTTTCAAGGAAAAATGACCCACGTGGACAGTGCGGCTGGAGACCGTCGGAAGGTTTTGCCGCATCTGACCTACTGTGCCTCTCTTTGCAGAGTGGAAGGACTGATGGACTCATACACTCAGGGATTTGAAAGGTCTTACACTGTCAATAGCAGCATCTTACATGGGATTGAACCAAGGCTAAAGGACTTCCACCAGCTGCTGCTCAGCCCTCCCAAGGTAGGGAGAAGCCTTGCTGGGGCACAAAGAGCTCCCGACCTTTTTCCTTTCCTTGTGCGCAGCCTCCCTGGCCATCTCTGGACGTGCCGTACGCTGGAACAGGCTTTTGAGAAAAATAGATCACTCTTAAAGCTCATAACTGAGGTGCTGGGGCAGTAGGAATTCTGAAAGCCCCTGTGTTTGAGTCAGACCCAGAAGCAGAGATACGCTGGGACTGGTGGCTCGTGCACAGATGGTCAAGGGGTGGAGAGAAAGGAACTTGCAGCGAGTGGCTGTTTTGACTTTAATCTTCACTTCTGGAGGTCCAAGTCTCACAGAGGTCCCGGGACGCTGCCTGCTGTGGGAACATGGGTTAGGTTGACCTGGAGAGAGTATTTATGGAATGAACTGGTTGTGTGAAGTCATTGTGTGCATACTCTTGAGGAGACATTGATCTTCCTCGCTCTCTGTTTCTCTGGTAGAAAACAGCAATCCTGACCACGATTGGGGTCTTGGAGGAGCCGCTGGGAAATGCTCGTCTTCATGGATCTCGTCTGATAGCTGCTCTGCTTCACACGAACACTCCCAGTATTAATCAGGAACTATGCAGACTCAGTACCATGAATTTATTACTTGTGAGTAGCACGGCGTGGCGCCGGGCGGGGAGAGGGGCAACACATTGCTCTCGGAACAGTTTTGCTTTCCCTTTACGTCTCGTCGGTGCTTCGTGTGTGCCGGCGTCTCGTTATTTTTTCTCATCTGCTGAAAGTAGGAACGTCCACCCTCAGAATAGCCGTTGGGGTACAAATACAGTTGCTCAGTACTTTGAGCTGAACCTCAGCAGCGTGTGCGCGGGACGGTCGGCCTGCAAAGGGGGCTGGGGGTGTCGTGTGTGTTTGGAGAACTGGCCTTTCTGCCTGCCCGTGACCAGGGATGGGCTCTGAAAACTGCCGCTCTAACCCGGGCGGTCCTTCAGAAAATTATTTCCATGCTTGGAAGTGATTTAGTTCGTATTTTTCCTAGCGGTTAATTCAGCCCCAGAACAGGTAACGGTTTTCTGGCGGTGTGTCTGTGCTGGGAGCCCCAGCTCTGTCCGAGAGCGTTCCCGGCGGGCTCAGTCTGTAGAAAAACAAACGTTGGAGCGGGGCAAACAGGGCACATCAGGTGTGAGCGAGTACTGAGGCCTGGAAGTAAAACTGTTCAGTGGAATTGCTGATGGAACAGCTCGCCGGGCGGTGCTCTAATATCATCCCATTGTTAAGAACAGGGAGATGTATCTAGAGTGAATTCTTTTGTTTCTCTTTTTCCCCCAGGACTTGTTTTTTAAATACACGTGGAATAACTTTTTGCATTTCCAAGTGGAATTGTCCATAGCAGCTATTCTCTCTCACTCTGTGCAAGAGGGAAAAACTACGACTAATGACCCCGAAAGCAAAGAAGAGGTGCTGAATGGAAACGTGACCACGGAGAGCTCGGAGACGCCGGAAAACAACACCGAGAATATCATGGTTACTCACGTAAGCCTGGTCGTGTCCCCTGAGCGTTTCGGACTGATTGGTTCACTCTGCATTAACGAGACCCAGCTCGTCAGGAGCCTGGAACTTACTTGGAATTGTCCAGCAGAACTTGGTTCTGTCAGTATTTGCTTTTGTACGCTTGGTTTTAGCGTCCAGTTTCAAAACAAACCTGCCACCCCCCTCATTTAGTGGCCCTCGCAAATCCACTCTGCTGAATTTTTATTCGAGATACTCGTAAACTCCACAAAAGCAACAGCAGCTGCAACTAGCTAACTACGTTTTAGCTTCTGCGTTGTGGCCCCTGTGATGAAACCTTTCTGTTGTGTTTGTGAAATGTCAGGGATGCTCTTTGGTGCCCGTGTGCGGCCCAGAAACGGGCAGGAGGGCTCTGTGGGTATTGCTCCTTTCCCTGCACCCTCTGAGAAAAGAATTGAGGAGGAAGAAGCTTGAGCTCTTGGGAAAGGCCGGTGCTGAGCTGCAAGTTCTTGTTCCGTAGGAGCAAAGGAAGGGACAAAAGTAGCTCTAGTCCAGCCCGGGCTGCCTGAGGCTTGAGTCTTGCTTTGGCAAACCCTTGAAATGTTCTTCCTCTCTCTCTTTTTTTTTTCCTCCAGCTGTTCCAGAAGTGCTGCCTGGTGCAACGGATACTGGACGCCTGGGAAGCCAATGACAAAATACAGTAAGGGGTCTGGGGCTCCGCCGGCCCTTGTTTGAAATGTGCAGCCCCAGAACGTTGCCTTGAGCTGTTCTTTCACTTAGTTGGATCATTTCCAATCTCATGGTGTGCGAAATTATTTGGATTTTGATCGCGATTTGGAATTCGGGTCGTTTACACGTTAGAAAGCGAATCCACCAAATAGGCATCTAATTTGAAAGCGTGGGGTTTTAAAAAAAGTTTGTAATATCTCAACCCAAACACAGGTTGTGCCTCTTTCTTACCTTCCCAGGAAATTAGATAGCGTATTAACTCCTCCTTTATTTTTTTTTAACTACATAATTATATCCTCCCTAGAGCGAGCAACTGTGTAGAAAGCGACGGGGACGAGCATTTGTTTCCTCAGAGTTTCTTTATAAAACTTGGATTTCCTGCTGATTGCAGTGGTTGTAAGAACTAGATAATTAAAAAACCCTAAAACGTAGCAAAGTGAAAATATTGTGCAGGCTTCCGTTCCGTTGTCCAGCTCGATGTTCTGGTCCTCCCTCACTATTTTGAGCTCCGTGGCTTGGAAGAGCTTTGCAGTCCCGCTGCGATGGTTTGAGGCTACTGCCAGGCTGTAATGGAGGGGTTTGGGTTTTGCTTTGATTATTTTTGGTTGGTTGGTTTAGTTGCCTTTTTGGTTTGTTTTTTTCCCCCCTTGCAACCGTCTGGGCTGTTGATAACACACTTTGCTGGTAGTTTTATTGCGCAGCCATCGCTGCTCACAGTTTTGTAGGTAACAAGTATCTGTGGCTGCTGCTTAAGAGTTTTCCTAATTAAATTGGATAGAAGCTAGAGCTCATCTATATTTCATGGCAAACAGTTCCTGTCACCACACTGGTAGGAATTTTAATGGCAAGAAAAAAAAAGCTGGGTCAAGGAGAGGTATCCCTCATGTTTTAAGAAGTTTTTTGAAGATTCTTGCATGGATTTGGCAAGACACTGGAGTGACGCCCTGGGAGCCCCGGGGTTGGAGATCCCAGATGGGGAGCTTGGAGATGATTTCTTAAAAATCATCAGCAAAACCGGTGGCAATCCATTTTGCCATCGGAGCGTGGAATTTCTCCTTGGATTCCCAAAGCTTTATTATTTCATATGCTCTTGACAAAGAACTTGGTAACTGTGAGAATTTAACTTCTGGGTAACCCGCATAATCCGTTTCCTGCAGCCCATTTGATCTGCCTGGGTAATTAGAATTTAAAATAAGTGTGGTTGTCAGTGGGACTTTGTGGGAAACTGCAGTTTGCTGAGGCACACTGCCTGGCAGGAGGGGGTCGGTCTCTTCTCCCAAGGAACGAGCGACGGGACGAGAGGAATCGACCTCAGGCTGCCCCAGGGGAGCTTTAGGTTGGGTATTGGGAAAAATTTCCACCCCCGGAGGGATGCCGAAGCCGCGTGGATGTGGTGCTCAGGGTCACGGTCACAGCATCACAGAATGTCAGGGGTTGGAAGGGACCTCAAAGATTGTCTAGTCCAGCCCCCTGCCAGAGCAGGGTCACCCAGGGCAGGTCCCACAGGAACGCGTCCAGGCGGGTTGGAGAGTCCCCAGAGCAGGAGACTCCACACCCTCTCTGGGCAGCCTGGGACAGGGAAAAAGTTCTCCCTCGTGTTTCTGTGGAACCTCCTGTGCTCCAGCTTGTGCCCACTGCCCCTTGTCCTGTCCCTGGACATCCCTGAGCAGAGTTTGGCTCCATCCTCATCCTTAATATATTTATAAATATTCATAAGGTCACCCCTCAGGCTCGTCTTCTCCAGCCGCAGAGCCCCAGCTCCCTCAGCCTTTCCTCACCAGGGAGATGTTCCACTCCCTCCATCATCCCAGTTGCCCTGTGCTGGACTCTCTCCAGCAGTTCCCTGTCCCTCTGGAGCTGAGGGGCCCGGAACTGGACACAATATTCCAGATGTGGCCTCACCAGGGCAGAGCAGAGGGGCAGGAGGACCTCTCTTGACCTACTGGCTACTCCCCTTCTCACACACCCCAGGATGCCCTTGGCCTTCTTGCCCACGAGGGCACACTGCTGGCTCATGGCCATCCTGCTGCCCACCAGCACCCCCAGGTCCCTTTCCCCTGCGCTGCTCTCCAGCAGGGCAGTCCCCAACCTGTGCTGGCACACGGGGTTGTTCTTTCCCAAGTGCAAAACTCAGCCGTGGGGCTGCAGCGCTGGGGTAACGGTTGGATCGATGATCTTAAAGGTCTTTCCCAACCCAAGCAATCCTGTGGTTCCAGGTGGTTTGAGGCACAGAAGGAGTTGCTGCAAAAGGCTGGAGCTCGGCGCTGGGAACGCGTTTTCAGGTGTTCGTTTTATTCGAGCAGTTCTAAACCCTGCGTTTGGGTCCCCGTTAAAGGACGTGTGTGCCCACAGAGTTCGTATCGGCTCTGTGCTCAGTTTTCTGGTGCAGGAACAGGTGGAAGGACAGGACGTGTTTTTCTCCCGAATCGTCTGGTCTCCTCGCTGCGTGTGTTGAGCTCCATCATGAGGGAAAGCCTGAGATAACGTCCCTATAAACTCACCCTTTTTAGCCATTTGGGAGGTGATGCCGACACTCCTCAGGGGTGTGAGGGTCATAAAAAAATAAAAAAGCTTAAACTGTAGCTGTTGAATTAACCCTGATCTACTTAGTGCCTTCCTCCCTCCTGAGGAAAAACCTTTATTAGTTAATCGTTGGCCTCCATGATCTTCAGGGTCTTTTCCAGGCTGGGCGATTCGGTGATGATGCATCTTCTCTGCCAGCACCTGGGAGAGAAACCTTTGGTTTCCAGCCGGACACTCTGGAACGGGAGCTGGAAGCTTCTGGTCACCCTGTTTGCAGGGGTTTGTTGGTGTTCAGTGTGGCCCCAGTCAACCTCGCGTGCTCCTCGTGCTGCATCAAGGAACAAGAGTTTCTGGATTTGATGTCAGAGTTTGGGATGTGCGTGAAGCTACGAGCAATAGTAGCGTTGTAGGTTGTGTCGGGGCTTCTTTTCAGCTCTTGCCAGCTCCTGCCCAGGAATAATCTGCAGCTGGGGTTTGCCTTTTGCTTCCCAAATCTCATCAGTCCTTCTTCGGATACTGAGAAAAGCAGAATTTGTCAGGCCCTTCCTGCCTGATTTTTGGATTTCTTCACTCTCTGGTGAAGGAGAAGCAAAGGAGATTCAAAGAGTGACTCGGAGACTGCTCGGGCTGGGTGTCAGCTGCTGATGGTTTTGTGTAAGGGGGAGATCCAGCGGGTGCAGATGAGTGTCTTTTGTTCTTTTGACTTGACCTGCTTAATACTTCAGCTGCAAGTAAAACTCCAAAGCTTTTTCAGTGGTAGTGATGTAAATTCTTATTGCTGCGAGTTTTCTGTAGTGGAGATGATAATCAGGTTATTTACTTCTGCAGCAGTCGTTCAGGGAACCCGAATAGTTTCCTTTTTTTTTTTTTCTTTTAAATTTTATCTGGTGTGACCTGAACTACACGGGTGATCTCTTCCCTCTGAAACCCAACAAAAGGCAGAAAGATTCATGAGCTCACCCCGTGCCTGCCTGCGTGGGCAAGGGCCGCTCCTGTGCCGCGTCGCCCGTGCTCGCCCCGCGCGGGGGGACGCGTCCCGGGGTCTCACTGGGTGCTAAGGGCCACCCTGCGGTCCCTTTGCTACCGGCTCTTCTCCCGTTGCAGGGCGGAGGGAGGGATGAGGCGAGGCAACATGGGCCACCTCACGCGGATAGCCAACGCCGTGGTGCAGAACATGGAGAAGGGCCCCATGCAGACCCAGATCAGCGAGTTCATCAAAGGTACCTGCTCCTTTCTCCGTTCCTTTTGGAAAGGCTTTCGCTACACGTGTTTTGTGATGGTCCCAGTTAAATGTCGCAGCTTCCCGTGACTCGGAAAACCACCTAAACCGAATTTGGTTGCGTTTTGTTTTCGTGCAATTACACTGAAGTTGTTGGAGCTTTTATTTTGCAACCAGAGAGTGAAGGAATCCTTTTTGTGCTAAGGAATGCTTCTTTGCTCCTGGATTTGTGCCTATGTTTGTGATGCTTGTTCGCAGCATCCTGAGGGCAATGGTTCTAAGTGGTTTTTCTATATTTCCTTATTCTTACCCTGTTGGGGAGGAAGAGAGATGCGAATAAATGGTCACAGAGGCCCCGCACCTCTGTTCTGTTGGAGATATTCCTGTTGCCAGGCTTTGTCCATCGTCTCTTCATCGAACTTTGTTTTGAGAACTACTTCCATCTGACCTTCTTGTGCGAGAGGAAATAAGATTTTTCTGTCTGCACCTGCTAAGGGAAACAATGAGCACAAATATGACCCGAGTTTCCATTTCTGGCTTCTCATGAACGAACCAAGTGGCAATAGAGTGACTCGCTGTGTCGTCACACCTACACGAAAATTGAGAAGTGATCAATGTTCTAGTAAAGGCTGAAGGTTTCACAAGTCACGGTGATTTCTCTCTGCTGTTGTACTGTCCTGGCTCTGGCTGGGGCGAGGGTACCTTTGTCCGTAGCGCCCGTGCGGTGCTGCGGGGTTTCTCTTTTCTTCTCCTTTCCCCTTTTTCTTCTCTTTTTTCCCTCTTCTCCTCCTTTTCCCCCTCTTCTCCTCCTTCCCCCTCTTCTCCTTCTTTTCGTCTTTATAGCTCACTTTCCCTTTCCCTTTCCCTTCCTTTCCTTTCCCTTTCCCTTTCCCTTTCCCTTTCCCTTTCCCTTTCCCTTTCCCTTTCCCTTTCCCTTCCCCTTTCCCTTTCCCTTCCCCCTTCCCTTTCCTTTCCCCCTTCCCCTTTTCCCTTCCCCTTTTCCCTTCTTCTCTTTTCCCTTTTCCCTTCTTCTCTTTTTTCCTTCTCTCCATTAAAGTTTCTCTGTCTCAGCCCATGGGTTCTTCTCGTTTTCAGTCCCCCGGTTCTCTCCCAGCTGCCGTGGGCTGGCAGCGAGTGAGCAGCTGGCTGGGGTCACCCCGCCGCGATCACCGTGTTTGAGAACAGAAAGACAGAAGTAGGACTTCAGGCACATGCGCTGGTTTTCTCCACGTTGTAGTAGAAATTTTGTACCTTTCGGCCGCTGCAGTTCCACCAGCGAGTTAAGACCAGCGATATCTCAGGGGTTGTCCTGATGAAAGGTACTCCTTTCCCTGCAGAACTGGTCATTTTTGGGAAATCACCAGGGAAACGTGGCTCGCTTTGCACAGCCCTCACGTCACTTTGCTCACGTGCGGGTGCCTGTGTCCGCTCAGAACCTTCCAGGTGACAAGTGGGGCCGAGCGCCTGGCTCGATCCCGTCTCACGCGGCCGTGCTGACCTTGTTGTTGCAGAGCTCCCCGAGGACTGCAGAGGGAGGTGGGAGAGCTTTGTGGAAGAGACGCTGACGGAAACGAACAGGAGGAACACGGTGGATTTGGTGAGAGCGGGGGTGTTGTACGTATTTCGGACAGGCCTGCCGCCTCTTTTGGGATCGCTCCCTTCTTTTGCATGTTTTAATCGCATTCTGTGATTCTGTAATAGTTCGCAAGGGCAGAGTGTAGGGAACACATCCCATGTAGTTCTTTGAGCAGCCTCAGCTCTGCCACGTTGCTGAACTCTGGTCCTCACGTTTCTGGGTTTATTCACTGAGGGTTTCTGCCCCCGGGGAGTTTGGTCTTCGATCGTACGTGCGGAGCAGAACTATCTGAGCTTTCTTAGCTTTCACTTGTGCTTATCTCTTTTTTTTTTTTTTTGCACTTTGCTCAGGTGAGCACTCACCATCTGCACTCGTCCAGCGAGGACGAGGACATCGAGAGCGCTTTCCCCAATGAGCTTTCTCTCCAGCAGGTGAGTTCACAACCCACTCCTCAGCCTTCTGGGAAGTTTCCTTCTCCCGTTTGCCCTTAACCCCTCCGAGTGCAGAGCAGCTTCCTAAATTCTGCTCTCAGTCGGTGCGTTCAGCTCTTTTCTCTTTTTCCAGTGCAATTTCTCGGGTGGTCAGAACTCAAATAGGGAGTGAGTTTGGCTCAGGCTACGCACAGGTCCCAGGCACAGCGTTTCTGTGAGGTGCTGCGTGTTTCTCGCTCTTTCCCTGGGTCTCTGCCCGCCAGGGCTGGGTGGTCCTGAGCTTGTAGAGCAGCCACAGGGAGCTGCTGAGGTTCCCAGCCCAGCAGGTAGCGCAGAGCCCCAGCCTGTGGCAGAATGGGAGCCCACGGAGGGTTCTGCTTCCTCCTGGGCTCTGTAAACTTCTGCACAAAGCTGAAGGAGCCGTCCTCAAACACGAGCAGTAAGAGCGGTGCAGAGCCTTGGCTTAGGAAGTTACAAAGATAATGAAGAGTTCCCTTGCAAAGATAATGAAGAGTTCCCTTGCAAAGATCTTGGGATCCTCAAAATCTGATGTAGCCTGCTAAAGCTCTAAACTAGCGAATCTATGGAAGCTACTTTTCAGGTCGAAGTATCCAGGTTGGAACCTTTATTGATGCTGAGAACTTGAAGAGCATTAGCAGAACGCAGGATTTCAACCTGTTTAGTAGGAAGCTGCCTCTGGGCAGTGACAATGTCAATCTGGAACCTAGATAAGGGTGAAAATGAGCCTCAGATGGTTTATAGTTATTTTTTGGTCAAAATACTCTTAACTGGCTACTCTGATATTACAAATACCTCTCTTCTTCAGCTGATACTTAGACAGCACAAAGAAAAACGCGTTGGCCTTGTAAACAGAAATAAAAATGTTTTGTTGAGTGTCGGTGCCACTACTGCCCGGAGCCCGGCGAACTCCTGGGGCAGCCACACGGACACTTCGTGTCACCTGCAGTGAGGTCACCGCAGCTGCAGAGATGGGTGTGTGAGTCACTTGGCTGGAGCTGGAGAGGGCGACCTACCAGTGCCCAGAATTACCCTCCAAACAGGAGAAATTATCAGGAAAAAAAAAATGCAGTACGTAAAGGCAAGTGTGAGGTTCTCTCGAGAGGCGGAAGCGATCCTTTTCATGAGCAGAGAGTGGGGCGTGTGGTGACCCAGAGCCTCTCTGGGCAGTTGCCCGGGTGCGTTTCAGGCGCAGCCCGGTGAGTGTCGTGTTGTGTCAGGGGAACACGAACCGGTGAACAAACCCCAGTACAAGGTTCCAGTGAAGCGGAGAAACGGCTTCCTGGGAAAAGCTCCTCGCTCCTTTGGAAGAAGTTAAGCATCAGCCAAGGACTGTTAGCGGTCTGCTTGGTCCCCCTTTGGGCAAGGGGGTTGGAGTAGGTGATGATTTCTCAGAGCTTGTCCGTTTTCTGTGATACTCGTGCTCCTCAGACCTTGTGCTTCCAGCCCGCTCAGAGGAGCCCCTCCGAGACCCTAACGAGAGCTCTGTCTGGTCCCGTTGCTCAGGCCTTCTCCGAGTACCAGATCCAGCAGATGACCGCTAACTTTGTGGATCAGTTCGGCTTTAACGACGAGGAGTTTGCAGACCAGGACGATAACATCAAGTAAGTCTGTGGAATTTCACGAAGAGGTTGATATGTGGCGTTTGCATCTGATCTTTCTTCTTCTGGTTCTGGTTGGGAAATGACCCCTCGCTGTGTACCTGCTTCGGTTTGGGGCAGAGGACTTAGCAAGAGCTTGGAAAACAGGTGACTCTTTTTCCCTTTTCATAGGACTCCACCCTGATCTCCAAAGACAGTTGTAGAACTGGAAGGAAAAGTATTTCTTCGTTTTGAAGAGAAACTTTTTTCATAAAACACACAATTATTATTCAACCATGTTCTAGAATAAATTTGATTGCACAGAAAGCCAAGCGTTAGAGCGGGCTCTAGGCAATTACACAGATACTCTCCGGTGGCATTAAGTCCTCATTGGAATTAGGGATGGAGAGAAGTGTTCGGATGAAGTGCAGAGAAAAATTTAGCCATTTTCCCTCTTGGGAATAAGGAAACATAGATAAGGCAGGAGCAAGTGACAGTTCAAAGAAGGCGGATAGAGGTGGATTTAATGTTACACAACTTGCTGAATTCAGTGTTTGGGATTTGTGCTACTCCTAAAAGAACTGCTGTATTATAATTAAAACTCCAGCTCATCCTCTCACCTTAAAAATTACACCTAAGGAAGTCCCCAGGACTGTTATTAACCTGCTGGCCCATAACGGTTGAGAAATTGAAACCATTCAGTGCATGTTTATTGACAGAAGAGCACTCTGGGGTGAGACCCAGCGTGTTTCCCACCCATCACTTTTGCCCCTGCCCTGTCATCCAGTACAAGTTGGGGAATGACTTATTAGAGAGCAGCGCAAGGGAAAGGGACCTGGGGGTGCTGGAGGGCAGCAGGATGGCCATGAGCCAGCAGTGTGCCCTCGGGGGCAAGAAGGCCAAGGGCATCCTGGGGTGTGTTAGAAGGGGAGTAGCCAGTAGGTGGAGAGAGGTCCTCCTGCCCCTCTGCTCTGCCCTGGTGAGGCCACATCTGGAATATTGTGTCCAGTTCTGGGCCCCTCAGCTCCAGAGGGACAGGGAACTGCTGGAGAGAGTCCAGCACAGGGCAACTGGGATGATGGAGGGAGTGGAGCATCTCCCTGGTGAGGAAAGGCTGAGGGAGCTGGGGCTCTGCAGCTGGAGAAGAGGAGCCTGAGGGGTGACCTCATTAATGTTTACAAATATATCAAGGGTGAGTGTCACGAGGATGGAGCCAGGCTCTTCTCGGTGACACCCAATGACAGGACAAGGGGCAATGGGCTGAAACTGGAACAGAAGAGGTTCCGCTTAAACTCGAGAAGAAACTTCTTCTCAGTGAGGGTGCCGGAGCCCTGGCCCAGGCTGCCCAGGGAGGGTGTGGAGTCTCCTTCTCTGGAGACATTCCAGACCCGCCTGGACACGTTCCTGTGTAGCATTATCGAGGCGTTCCTGCTCTGGCAGGGGGATTGCACTGGATGATCTTTCAAGGTCCCTTCCCATCCCTGACATTCTGCGATTCTGTGATCCCGTGCCAGCGGTCGGCAGGGTCAGAGAAATTATTTGTCCCCCGAGGTGCCGGGGCGAGCGAGCGGTGGTCCCTGCGGCACGCACTGGCCTCGGGGCGGCACAGGTTGGGTCTGCTCTGCAGAGACCTGCAGGGTCCTGAGGGAAACCGGACGCTTTGAGCCCGGGACTCTCTGGGCTGCTCCAGGTCTGATTTATTGAGGATCCTTTTGCTGATTCTGCTCAGACCGTTTTTATTTCACTCCTTAAATGAAATAACAATGTGGAAATAGTTTGGGCTGCTTCACAGTTGCTTTCGCACGTGGATCAAAGTAGAGAGTCGTGAGATCCTTGAGGTCGTTGCAGCTCTGGGAAGGAGTTTGTCAGATCGCCGGGAGCTGGATTGTAACGTGGAGAAAGATTCTGGAGTCCGGCTTTCTTACCTTTTTTTTTTCTTTTTTTTTTTTTCACTGAGTGTTGTAGGTGTCCAGAACTTCAGTAAGGCCAAAGTGTTCCAGATTAGAGAGAGAGTTTAACTGAACATGGATTAGTTACTTAGTTCTACACATTTTTTCAAAATAAAACACACTTCTAACTTCTTACCAGGTGCCAGCAAATATTAAACTTCTGAATGTGTAGGTGGAGGGGACGAGGTGATGTGTGTGAGGAGCCGCTGAAGGTGGCCCATGTCCATTTTCAAATGGACACGAATGAACAGGGTCGGTGAGTGGGGTGTGTGCTACCCTTCCCTCTATTTGTCCTTAGAAAAGGAGGAACAGACTTCAAAACTAGTCTGGTCTTGAATATTCTGAGGCTGTACCCCGTCATCTGTTTTCCAGCTGTTGAGAGCTGTCAGAGATAGGAGTTTGAATATTTTAACAGGTATTCATCACATTTCAGCGTGCTCGTGATGTGCATGACAGTTGTCTTTAAAAGAAAATAAGCTGTGGAAACCCAGATGGGGTGAAAAACCACCTGATGAACCCAAACTGTGGGGGAGGTTGGTGGTTTTTGACCCACAGCACCCTCTGCTGTTCCTACAACAGGGAGTCCCCGGGTGAGCGTGGCACTGGATTCCCAGCACGGCTTTTCTCTTTAATTTGTGATGAGTTTGCTTTTTTTCCTGCAAGAGTTGGTTCATCTGGGGAGACGCGGTTCAAAACCTGAAGCCGGGCTCCGTAGGTCCCGTGAGAGCTGGGAAACACCAGCCAGGCGTTGCTGTGGTTGGCGTGAAACCCCAAAATACCGAACCCGTGCGGTGTCGATAAAGGTCCTTCCTTAGCGTGTTGAACCAGACCTAAGAATGAAAACCTGAAATAATATTTCATCTCGGCACGTAACACAGAAGTGATTGTTGAGGGAACAAGCGCTGGTGGCCTTGAGTGGCCACTGGGGGTGTCTCTGGTCAGCCCCCCTCGGGGCTCTGAGGGGCTCGGTTACTCCGTGCCGCCGCTGAAGTTTCTTCCCCTTCTTTTCGCAGCGCTCCCTTCGACCGGATCGCGGAGATAAACTTCAATATCGATGCCGACGATGACAGCGTGAGTGTGGGTTTGGGGTATTTATTTGATAGGACACGTTCCTGGCAAGGGTGTGCCTGGATCGGTCACTTTGAAAGGGAAAAGGGGAGGGGTGTTGGTTTGGTCGATGAGAAGTGTCCTCCTAGTGCAGCCCAGTTAAGGAACTCGGGGCATTCCGTGTAGCCACAGAAAATCCCCCTGCACGTGCTGCCCTTGGGGAGGGTGTGGAGCGGTGGTTGCTTTGCACTGAGGGAATCCCCCCTCGTCCACCTCTTGTCCTGATCTTCACGTGCTTCATCTTCCCTTTTCTGTTCCATCGACCTAGATCAGTACTCATCGAAGACGCTGCACAGTGGCTGAAAGAGGGGCTTCCAGGCTCATCTCCTGACCGAAACTTGTTTTCGGCAATGCTGAGTTATTTCCTTAGTATTAAAATACTTGTTTTTTCACTTGAACAGTGCAGTGAAGAGTTCCTTCTCCTTGTGGCCACTCTGGGCAGAAGGTGGTCACGCTGTGCAGCGTTAGGCCACGTGGGACAGCCCCTTAGTGTGACATACTTAGAACTTGGTCCTCCCTTCGTGTTTGGAGAGGGGGAACTTGCCAGGTGAAGGGTAGTAGACAGAACAGTCTTTTCCAAACGCTGAGTTCCGGGCTGCCCAGTTTGCAAACGTGTTCTTCCCCTCCTGCCGTGACTTTAAACCCGCGGGCAGGACTCGCTGCGGCCGGGGAGCGGCGCGGGCTGAGCCGCCACGAGGGTGGTTCTTCCCGGTCGCTGGAGTTCTTGTTTCTGTCTCCCGCAAGCAGATGGCATCTGATTTCTTTTTAATATTGTTTTAGCCCAACGCTTCCCTCTTTGAAGCCTGCTGCAACGAACGGATCCAGCAGTTTGACGATAACGAGGAGGAAGAGGATATCTGGGAGGAGAAGGAGATAACCTATGCAACCCAAGTTAAATCAAGAACACGGTAAGGTGAAAACAAAGCGTCGATTTATCTTTTTTCCCAAATGCTGTATTTCAGTTAAGTGCATGTGTAGCTGTTGGTTATTTGTGTGCTGTGAGGCCTTTTTCTGGCATAAACCAGAGAGCTTTCCGTGTCACACGTCTCCAAAAAGAGGTGGTGGCTTGTCTCGAGTGCGAGACAAAGATCCCGTCTGAGGGAGTGCAGGCACGGTGGAAGCACCTGGTTACGGGGTCTGTTAGCCGAGGTGCGGCAGAAAAAGCACCCCTAGTGTGAGATACTTAGAACTGAGTCCTTCCTTCATATTTGGAGAGGGGGAGCTTGAAAGATGGAGGGTAGCAGACGGAATATTCTTTTCCAAATACTAAGGAAGGAAAATGTTTGGCCTGAGGACGAGTGACCTCCCGTGGCGCATCCCCGGCATTGCAGAGCGCAGATTTTCATCCCCTCGGTGCAGTCTGTTGTTAGATATCAAGTTCCTTCTGCCTGGAATTAGGATGGACTGGGACAGGAAAAAGGGGCGAGGCCTTAAGGCGTACTTGCCCTGCGGCTGCAAACCCAGGGTCTTGCTCATGCGCAGAGTCGAGGCCGCATCAGCACTCACCTCGTTTGCGACTGTTTCGTATCAGCCCCCGCCCCTGGATATGTCACCGAGGTGTGTTTCCCACGGCAGCTCTGCAGCTGCATTTTGACCAGTAGAGCACATAAGGACTCGGGTGGGAATATCTAGGGGAGAGCCTGCTCTGCTGCTGCCACCAGAGAGCTGGGTGTCTGTCGGGGCAGCGAGCCCGCGGAAGGCGGCGGCGCTGGGGCAGCTCGCCGGCCGTGCTCTCCCCTGGGGCAGGTGAGGGGCGAGCTGGCTGCTGGCAGGGTTTCTCTAATTCCGAGTCTTGCAATTTAGATTTGGGGCATCTCAGACCTCGGAGAGTTCGTCAAAAAGCGATCTTGAGAACGGAGATCACGATGGCAGCGTGGACTCCGAGGAGGAGGAGGAAGCGGAGCAGCAGCCGCCTTCTTCCTCGGCAAACAACAGCAAGAGTAATGTTTCTGAGCAGAAGGACTCCGACGCCTCTGAAGGTAAATGTTGATGAGATTGAGCCCTGCCCAGCTTCCTCAGAACAGCAGCGTGGTGCTCCGGTTGCACTCAGAGAACCGCGCAGCACGGGGGCCGTGGCACCCCTGGCTCGTTAGCACAAATACTAACGAGCAAAACATTTGCGCAGGATCCCGACGTTAACTCCTCGGGCTGTATCACGGGAGTTCCGTGTAGACTCTTGCCAAGGGTCTCTGCCCTGCGTGGATCTGCCTTTTCTGCCCCATTGCCTTCCTCGTCTCCGTTTGGGTGTTGCAAACCCCTTCGTGCAGCACCTGGGCAGGACTTGCAGAGGGATGAGGCGTTCCCAGCTCACGGTGCAGGTAGTGCCAGGGAAGGTCATGACACGCGGTGTTGTCAGCAGAAGAAATCCAGTGAAATAGAGACAAGAATCCCTTCCCAAGCGTTCACGTCTCGTTTGGCGCAAGCATTTTCCATTCTAAAATGTTCTTTTTCCAGGTGATGTCTTTGTGCTGTAACTACGAGCACAGAGCGTACTTATCCCAGCAACGGGCTCTCTGCACCCGTCTGGTAGTGTCAGATATTTTCAGTTCCTCTTAGGGAGAACCAGTAAAACGCCCCAAAACGGCAGCGTCCGGAGAGTGCCCGTCAGGTTGGGATCACAGAACCACGGGAGGTTTGGGTCGGAAAAAACCTTTAAGCTCATTGAGTCCAACCCTTAACCCAGCACTGCCAGGCCTGCCACGAGAGACTTGGGTTCAAATTTTCCTTCAGTTTTTGAGTGAGTGTAGACTTGGTGGATCTCTCCTACTCTTGGTTTTGTTGCGTGCAAATCCACTTGCCCAGCAGAGCTCTGCAGCCCGTCCTTTCTTGGGAAAAGGTGATGAAAAATGCTTTTTTAAAGCATTTGTAGGGATCGGACTGTGTTCTAATGAATAAGGATTAAGCTGGGACTGTAGAAAAACAAATAATGGTCTTAGTTTTGCTCAAGGTCACTTCTGTGGTCTTAATCTTTTTAATCTGCGTATCAATTCCTTACCTGCAATTGCCAAAATTGAAGAAGTTAGTGACTGAACTGGTTGAACGCCGTGCCGCTCGGTGCGTGGCAAGGAACTGAGAGTTCCGCTGGAAATCCCTGGCTCGGAGAGTGCAGACATCCCAGTGAAGAGGTTCCCAATGTCATTTTTCTCACTCGGTGCTTCTCTCTCGTGGGTTGACGCTGGTGTTTATCAGAAGAGGGATCGTCAACACGAGCTGGCAGGGCGCTCACGCAGCCCAGAGGCCAGCCCTGCCCTGGGATGTGTCAGGAGAAGCGCAGCCAGCAGGGCAGGAGAGGGGGTTCTCCCCCTTTGCTCTGCTCTGGTGAGACCCCACCTCGAATGCTGCGTCCAGTGCTGGTGTCCCCACCGTGAGAGGGACACGGAGCTGTTGGGACGAGTCCCGAGGAGGCCACAAAGCTGAGCCAGGGGCTGGAGCAGCTCTGCTGCGAGGACAGGCTGAGGGAGCTGGGGGTGTTCAGCTGGAGAAGAGAAGAGAAGACTCCGGGGGCACCTTGTGACCAAGAGGAACCTGCAGGGAGGCTGGGGAGGGACTTTGTGCCAGAGTGTCCAGCGACAGGACAAGGGGAAATGGGTTTAAATTGGAGGAGAAGGGGTTTAGGCTGGATCTTGGGAAGGAATTGCTCAGTGCGAGGGTGGCCAGACTCTGGACTAGGTTGCCCAGAGAGGCTGTGGCTGCCCCCTCCCTGGAGATGCTCAAGGCCAGGTTGGATGAACCTGGAGCAACCTGGGCTGGTTCAGGGCGTCCCTGCCCATGGCAGGGGTGGGGCAGATGATCTCTGAGGTCCCTTCCAGCCTGGGCCATTCTGTGATTCTGTGATTCAA
Organism: Trogon surrucura; assembly: GCA_020746105.1. Lineage (NCBI taxonomy): Eukaryota > Metazoa > Chordata > Aves > Trogoniformes > Trogonidae > Trogon > Trogon surrucura. Next base: position 221,479,172 of record CM036617.1, read on the forward strand.
GCCGATGGTCTGTGGCTATGAGACGGGCGGCAGCTCCTGCAGGTGTTGGTGGAAGTGCCACCGCAGAGTCTCTCTCTTTTGGTTTTCTTTTTTTCCTCTGGGATCACTCTGGAATATTTTGGGGGAGCTCCAGCCTTCCGAGAACTGACAGGACTTGCGGTCCGTTGCTCTGTGTCGGCAGGGTCGGGATGGACGGCCGTGTTCGAGCCGGTGAGCTCGAAGCCCCCCGCGCCCTGCGTGGCCATGGACGTGGGCTCCAGCGTGTGGGACTCGGCAGCCCCGGAGAGCGCCGCGCCGGAGGAGAAGGGGTGGGCCAAGTTCACGGACTTCCAGCCTTTCTGTTGGTAAGAGGCACGCGTCTTGCCATTTCGTCATAACTCCTGCCTGGAAGAAGATTTGAAACACGGGCTGATGGAGGATGTTGGCTGTAATCTTCTGCTCCCTTCTCCCTCCCCCTGCTGCCCCCTTTATTTCTGAATATTGTCTGAATATTTTGGAACCTCCATCCCTTTGCCTTCCAGCGCTGCTGCCTGGTGTTAGTGTTCATGTGTTATCATAGCAGAAAGCTTTATATATCGTCGCTGCTGCTACACTAAGTGTATAAAATCAGTAAATTAAGGTGTTTTGGAAGTGAAATATTTATGTAAAGAAGGAGTAACCCCCAGTGCTTCCTTCCGCTGGGGGTGCTGGGAAGCAGGACGAGGTAGCTGTGCTTCCTTCTCAAGGCTTGTTTCCCCCCTGCTTCAGCTCGGAGTCGGGTCCGCGGTGCAGTTCTCCCGTCGACACGGAAAGCACCAATTCCGAGGGAAGCGCCAAGCAGAGTCAGGACAAGAACTGTAAGTGAGAACGTTACGAGACGGAACAGATGTGTTATTTAAGCTGTTTGAAATTCTGCGTAGTCAGCTCGGGAGAACTTCCCTCCGGTGTTGGGTGCCCTCTCTGACTTGCAGGCTCTCTCTGGTACAGAGGTCCCTCTCTTAAAATAGTAACTCGGGAATCCTGAATGTTTGTTGCGATAATACCCAGCGAGAAAAGGGTGAAATTTGAGTTAATTGATGGCACAGAGATGATTCATTTGTAAACAGCTCAAAAGTCCTATTTTAGTGGCGTCCTTGATTATAAAATTACTTGCCAAAAACTAGAAGGACAGGGTAAGTTGTGTTATTGGTAGTTGTGCCAATCCCCAACAAGTTTAACTGCTTAAATTACAGCACAGCAAGTTCTCAGAGCTAAGCTGAGTTCGCAGGGACCCCTGAGACTGCTTTAATCCCCCACCCGGAGTTACTCCTTTCAGCAAGTGAAGAAAACAGCCTGCTCTACTGTTTGTATTAAGCACAGACAGGAGGTGGCGGGTGAAGAACACTGGTTTATGGGAGTGTTGTAGGGTTTTTTTCCTTAACTGCAAAAATAATACCGTGTGCTGTGGGATCTGCACAGAAGCCGTCATCTCGGAACGTGCAGCAGTTGTAGACGCTCCCCTCGACACCACCCAGCTTGCTCGGGGTCGTGCCTGGGGAGTCGGTCCTGCGGCCTCGGTCGTTTTGCAACGTGAATTATTTGTCTCCCTCAGTCAGCGCTTCCTCTCCCTGCGTTTGGAACGTCTGCGTCACGAGGAAAGCGCCGCTGGTGGCCTCGGACAGCAGCTCCTCCGGAGGCTCCGACAGCGACGAGGAGGAGGACAAGGCAGATACCGTCACGGAAACCCTCAGCACGGGCTCGGGCCAGGAAACCGTCAAGCTGACGGTGGATGCTAAAAACGAGAAGGCTGTTTTCACCAGGTGGGGAAGGAATCTCCTCGGGGGGGTGTGGGCTCTACCCCCTGCGGTGCCGGGGCTGAATCCGTCACTTTTCCCTTCTGGGCGCTGCGGTTCCAGATGTCCCGTGTGAGGACGCTTTCTTGTCCCAGGGGTTTTGTTCTAAGCAAATATTTATGATGGGAAACGTGCCTGGCTCGTTTTAGCCACCGAGCCGTGTCACGGAAGCGTCACCTGTCTGTCTGTCCGCACGAGAGCCGCGGGACCGTGGCGGGGATGCCAGCAAGGGTCGCCCAGAAGAGTGGAGCAAAGCCTCACGGGAGGGCAAGTGCAGGGTCTGACAGGGGAAGGATTTAACTGCCTCAAGCTGTCGTTTTCCCTCGCTGTGAGGATAGTATGGTATGGACAGTAGATGATAAAAAACCTCAAGGTGCCAGAAGGAGAGCAGGTGCTGAGGTTTGTTAGCAGTTCGGTTGGAATTGCAGGTGCCTGAATCTTGCCTACTTGTCATTCGAGAGAAGAAGTCTCTTTTCAAAACAGGGAGGATCTGGTTCGCTTCAGCGCACCCAGGAGTGTTCCCCAGTTCAAAGCTGTTTGGATTTTTCCCTCGTATTCCGTACGTAGGGTAGGATTCAACCAAACCGAAGGTACGGCCGGTCGGGCAGCGCTGTTTTTAGTAGCACCACTGGGTTTTGTGTTTGCTGTCCACCTCAGGTGGCCTTTACCCCCCTCGTACGTGACATGAGCGAGGTGCCTGCGATGTCCTTGCTCGCAGCGATCGCGGCCGAGGAGCGGCTGTGCTGGCTGGAGGTGGGGTGCGGCCGCGGGGGTGGCACGCCGAGCAGGCTGCCCTCACCAGAGTGGAAGTGGAGGAAAGGAAAAATGCTGAAAGCAGCGTCTCCTTCTCCGGTTTTCAGCGTGCCCGAGTAATGGCTAATTCAACCCATTGGCACGTGTGTCTGAGGCAGCTCTGCTCCAGATGTTTTTCCTCTCTGAATGCACGGTGTGAGCAGAGTAGTCCTGCTCAGGCTGGGCTCACAGGAGCTCCGTCAGCCTTACTTGGCGTGTTCTTACGGCCTCCATCTATTTTACTAGCAGGTAGGAATTGTTTTGTTTCTGACTTGGCTGGTTAGACCTTGTGGGCTGTACTGCTGCGTGTGATTTCAAACGTGTTTTTCTCTCTGTCTATATCTTGAGCGCTTTGAATAAGGACAGGGCTTCCAGAACCTGCTTGGGTTTGCATGACTGCAGTCCCACAAAACTAATTCCATTTTGGCCAAGAAGGTAAATACACAAATAACCACCGTCTCGGCTGTAAAGGTGTCTGTAGCTTTCCACAAGTAGCCAAAAACCAAAATAGAAGCCGTGGGGAAAACAGAGACGGTGGCTTCGGCTACTCCAGGTCTGTTCTGCAGCCCGTGAGTTTCTCTCCTGACCAGCGATGGTAACGGAAAATTCCTGGTGCCCTCAGCTCTCCCGAACCGACCCACCTCCTGCTGGAACGGGAGCAGTTAAGCAGCCAGCGGTAGATCTGGTCATTTCTTGCCACATTCCTTAACGATTCCAAGGAAATGAAACGTGCTCAAAGTTTAGGAGTATTTTGCACTGACTCCGTGGTTCTTGCTGACCTCCTACAAGCACTTCCCCAGAAGAAACCCGCAGCAGATCTTTAATGCTCCCCAGGGGCTCTGTGGATCTGTGATCACTGGGGTCAGGAAAGCTCCAGATGTTACAGCACGTGCCTCCAGATGTGGCAGGCCCTGCCTCTAAAGACCCCTCTGATCACCTCCTCTGCCTGCCCGGACCACCCCAGAATTCAGACTCTGGAAAATCCGTGGTTTCTCCTGGCACAGCTTAGCAGAACATCCCTCCTGAGAGTTCTGCTTAAACTACAACTGAGCGTTGGCTGCCTTGAGCATCCTGCAGAACAACAGGTGGTTTTCGCTAATTTCTCTGCTTTAAATGTATTTAACTAAATTCCTGTCTAATCCTGTGTGGCAGTTTCCTGAGAAAAGTAAAAATCAAGTAGTTTTGCAGAAGTTCTCTGCCTGAAGAGCTTCCAGGCTTGCCGAGCTCACCCTTTGGTAACTCCAGAACGTGTGTGTTGGGCTTTGGGAAAGATCCTTTTTACGGTGTATCAAGTCGTCTGCTTTTTTTTTGTTTTGTGCGTGTGTATTGATCTGAATTTTATGTGGGAAATGATTGTACTCTGAAGTGATTTCCGAGTGATCTCCCAGCAGGAGCACCACCCGCGGATGCAGTTGCAAAGTTAACTCTCTTGTCTGTCTTTTCAGCGATCCTTACTGTTTTCTTTGTCTTCCTTTCTTTGCTTTCTCTCTGTTTCTGCCTCTTGCTGCCTTTCTCTCCCGCTGTGGGGGTTGCTCAGAGTGCTTAGACCTGCAGGCGGAGGGTACGTATGACCGTGACCTTCTCAGGGTTCCAAACATCCACCTGACAAGTAGTTTCTCCCACAAGTTACTTCACACTGAGCTGGCAAGAAATGAGCTGTTGGACTGGGAAAGCTCATTTTTGTCACAGTCGGTTGTAACAAATCCTAGAAACTGCATTTCAAAACCTGAACTGGAGGTTGCGTGTGGTCCTCCAGGGTCAGCATCGCCGTGGATGAACGGTTAAAAAGCAAAGAGTTTTAGGTCATTTCACACGTGATGCCCTTGAGCTTATGCCATTCCACCTATTAGTGAGCTCTTTCTGCAAATAGAGCTCTTTTTTTTAAAATTATTGTTATTTTAAAAGGCAAGCTCGGGCTCTGGTCAGGGCGAGCCTAGGCAAGCCGTGCTGCTGGAACTGCCGCCGGTGTCGGGTGGGATCGTGGTCAAGTCTCTTGAGACTTTCTCACAACAGCACTAACAAATATTTTACTTGCACGCTGTAATGGGCTGGAAAATAATGGTTGATGTGTTTCCCAAAGGCTTTTTTTCGTTCTTTCCTTTTTTTTTTGTTTTACAAAAGACTGAATTTTTTCCCCGATGCTTTCTTTCTGCTTTAAGTTACGGGTTTTTCCTAATTATTTTCTAGAATTCATGCACTGAAATGAGTTATCCCAGTCCCCGTGCACGCTAGCAAGACTTTGCTCGGATTTCTGGATGAGATCAGAGACAAAAAGAGAAATTCGCTATAAGCAGCGTGTCTCCTGACCGCTGCCTTGGAGGGGGGGTGTTAGGGCAGACGTGGGAGCTGTCGGGGCTGAGGATCCTGGAGAAGAGGAGACTCGGGGGGGACCTTGTGACCAAGAGGAACCTGCAGGGAGGCTGGGGAGGGACTTTGTGCCAGAGTGTCCAGCGACAGGACAAGGGGAAATGGGTTTAAATTGGAGGAGAAGGGGCTTAGGCTGGATCTGGGGAAGGAATTGTTGAGTGCGAGGGTGGCCAGACTCTGGACTAGGTTGCCCAGAGAGGCTGTGGCTGCCCCCTCCCTGGAGATGCTCAAGGCCAGGTTGGATGAACCTGGAGCAACCTGGGCTGGTTCAGGGCGTCCCTGCTTTCCATGGCAGGGGTGGAGCAGATGATCTCTGAGGTCCCTTCCAGCCTGAGACACTCCAGGGTTCTATGAAATCCTGTCCTGACCTCTGAGGGCAGGTTCAGGACCAGCAGCTCAGCACCCGCCTGCAGCCACCAGGGCCTTTGGGGGTCGTGAGCTTCTGTGCGATGTTTTGAGTGGGATTACGACACGTACGTATTTAACTCACCGGTTTAATAACTAACAGTGGTGCTTTAACAAACCCGTGACAGTTTCCTGCCTCTTCCATCAGCAGACGCGGCTGCGGCGCTGACCCGCGGGACGTGGTGCCGGGCTGGGCTGTCTGCCGGAGCAGCGCCGCGACACCCCGGCTGTGTCCGAGCGAGCCGGGGTGATGTGGATGAGTTGAGCCTTCTCGGAGCTGGTCAGAGCGAGCGGGAAGGTCTCGGAATTTCCCGCGAGGCTCTGCCAAGGTTACGGCTCTGCTCACGGGGAGAGACCTTTTCGCTCCCTGCAGCTCCCTGGCAGGAGGGGGCAGCCGGGGGGTCGGGCTCTGCTCCCAAGGAACAAGTGATAGAACAGGAGGAAACAGCCTCAAGTTGCTCCAGGGGAGGTTTAGGTTGGATATGAGGAAGCATTTCCTGACTGGCCTGGTTGTCAGGCCCTGGCACAGGCTGCCCGGGGCAGGGGTGGAGTCCCCATCCCTGGAGGGATTCGGGAGTTGGGCAGACCCAGCGCTCAGGGATCTGGTTCAGTCAAGGATTTGTCAGCGTTGGGTTAATGGATGATCTTAAAGGTTTCTTCCAACCTGGGCTGCTCTGATGCCATGGCCGAAGGCGAGCCGCGTTGATGGGGAGAGCAGTGCAGGGGGTGCCGGAGCGCCCGCGGCGTCAGCGGTGCCTGTCGCGGGAAGCGGCTCGCCTCTCCGTGCCTGCTGCCGAATTTGGAGTTGGGGGGTATTAACCCAGCCCTCGGAAATCGTCACGAAGAAGTGCTGAAGCTTGTTGGAAGTGTTTTGCTGCCCAGTTGTTCAGATAAGGTTTCTAAGCAGCTCCTTAAAAGATGAGCTGCGCTTGGTTTTCCCAAAAAAAAAAGATTCCGGTTTTGCCGTACATGGTGATAGTGGTCTGTAGCTTTTCATTTCTCTTTCAGTTCACTAACTTCACCTGAAATGCCTTTTCCCCTTTCATCTTATCTTTTTTTTGTTTTTCCTTTTTTCCTTTTGTTATGTTTTTTTTGCCAGTTGAGTGTGTCCCCTTCTCCCTAGAGCCTCCTCACCCGACTAGCTTGGATGAGCAGCTGAAAAAGGTTTAGGGAGGAGCCTGGAATCCACCTGCCTGTTAAGAGCCGATCCGTTTCTTCCTTGTCTGCGACACCAGCTCTCCTGGGGGCCCTTCGTCAGCCCGGGAGGCAGCTGCTGTGGGTGCTGCAGCAGTTTCCTTAGAGCTGAGCTGAAAATGAGGCAACAGAAGGAGCTTCTGCCTTGTGCAGGAATTTCTGCAGTTCTGTTGCAGTTTCTGTAAAAGTCTCCTCCTGTTTCCGATCGTACACGGGCCGGGGGTGAGCCCAGGACTGCACTAAACTTCTGTTCTCACAGCGGTGACACCCCAGAACTGCTGGAGTAGCTCCGGAACCCCCCGGCAGTGGTCCCTGCTGTCACCGTGGGGTCCCGGGGTCCGCTGGCACGGGCTCTCGCCGAGCTTTGGCGCAGAGAAGAGCCCTCAGTTTCCCAGGCTGCGTGGAGCGACGCTGTCACAGTGGATGTTTCGAGCTCTCCCGTTTCGGCACGCGTTTCCCTTCCCTGTGCCTGCCGGGCGCGGGTCTCGCATGGTGCTGGCTCGCTGTTGCACGGGGCGAGCGCGACGCGCCAGCACGAGGGGTGGGTCTTGCTTGTGCCCCCTCGGAGCACGGGGAGTGGCTGGGGCGCTGTGAGCAGGGGGAGGAAGGAGCGCTGGGACGGGGGCGCGGAGCACGACTCCACCTTTCTGTAAAATGGGCTGGGCGAAGCTGAGGTCCCGTGTCCCCAGAAACCATTCCCACAGGCGGACACCCGGCGCGGCTGGGACCCTCCAAGCTGACACACGCGTTGGCCTTTTGGGTGGAAGCTTCCACGTGCGTTTGGAAGCCCAACCTCGCGTGCTGTGGCTGCATAACTTTAATCGATACCCAAGTAATTCTCCGGCGCGCTGAGAAGCCCGAGCGTGGCGCGGCCGCCCTCGCACCTCGTGCTTTGTGTCGCGGAGCCGGCGTTTGGGGGCTTGCTCGTGGGCTCAGCACGAGGCTCGTGTTCGGCACGCTGCTCCGGGGCGTCTCGCTGCTGTGTTTGTCCCACCGCTGTTCCTCCTGCTGCGTCTCCGCTGCTTTGTTGTCTGTGACACTAATTGTTCACCAGAGAGACTGAGGATGGGATCTAGAGTGTGCCCGGGAGCCCAGCAGTGAGCTTCGGAGGTGGGTGGAATCCAAGGCTGTTTCATTCCCTGTCAGATCTTTCCTTCCTGAAATACCTGAAGCTCTCAAGCAGGGCGAGAGCGCGATGCCGAAACGAGCGTCCAGAAGAAGTTTGCGTGGTGAAACAGGGCAGGAGAGGGGTTCAAAAGAGATATTTGCAGTGCTGAAGTGTTTTTCTCTGCGGCATCTACAGGAAGAAGCGAATTGTTATGGGCAGTTAAGTGAGCCCCTGACGTTTTCATCTCCGTGAACAGAACAACATTTGACTTTGTTTTAACCGGGTGTCAGTTTGGATGTAGAATGCTTTTAGGACAACTTCCACAGTTAGGAAGTGTGAACTTCATGGAATCCTGTTTTTCTGAGACAAAATTGCACTTCAGGGAAACCAGTTCTGTTGTTAGCTCGAGGAAGATTTGCATTTGCCGGGTTTGGGCATTAGAGCTGAAAAGGGTGAACAACCTTTTTGTAGCAACAGGGGTCTGGAATGAGGGTGTACGTATGACTTCTTTTTTTCACGTATTATATGACGTGTAGTAAAAGCTGAGAGCTCCGTGCTGTCTTCATGGCACATTCTTCTCTAAGAAGTTTTTGGAGTTGAAACGCGTTAGCTGAGAGAGCTGGGAGTTTTCCCTAGCCCGTGAAAAGCCGATCTCTGCCCAGCGCTGACGGGGAGAGCCAGCCACCAGAAGGTGATGCCTCGCCTGGAGGTGGCCACAACTTCGTTTGGTGAAGTCCCTTCTCAGAGCAGCGTTGGGAGAGGTCGCTGGAAACCCTCTTGGGACCAGCTGTGGTGCTGTCACCTTCTCCTCTGGCTGAGCCCGTTCATTTTCCTAATGGGAAAACTAACGGTGGGGCAGCACACGCAGGGGTTTTGCGCAGACCCCAGCGATGGGACAGGAGGATGGCCATGAGCCAGCAGTGTGCCCTTGTGGCCAGGAAGGGGTGTATTAGAAGGTCAAGAGAGGTCCTCCTGCCCCCCTGCTCTGCCCTGGTGAGACCCCATCTGGAATATTGTGTCCAGTTCTGGGCCCCTCAGCTCCAGAGAGACAGGGAACTGCTGGAGAGAGTCCAGCACAGGGCAACTGGGATGATGGAGGGAGTGGAACATCTCCCTGGGGAGGAAAGGCTGAGGGAGCTGGGGCTCTTTAGTTTGGAGAAGAGGAGACTGAGGGGGGACCTCATTCATGTTTACAAATATATCAAGGGTGAGTGTCAGGAGGATGGAGCCAGGCTCTTCTCGGTGACACCCAATGACAGGACAAGGGGTAATGGGCTGAAACTGGAACAGAAGAGGTTCCGCTTAAACTCGAGAAGAAACTTCTTCTCAGTGAGGGTGCCGGAGCCCTGGCCCAGGCTGCCCAGGGAGGGTGTGGAGTCTCCTTCTCTGGAGACATTCCAGACCCGCCTGGACACGTTCCTGTGTAGCATTATCGAGGCGTTCCTGCTCTGGCAGGGGGATTGGACTGGATGATCTCTCGAGGTCCCTTCCCATCCCTGACATTCTGTGATTCTGTGACGTTGAGCAGCAGCGTTTCGGTCGCCCGCCAATACGCGCACACGTCAGTCAGCAGAAAGCAGCAGCTTTTGAAGCAGTGGTACTTTAAATGCTCATTAGCCTAAATTAGTGCTGTAATTTATCCCATAGTTTTTGTAGGTGAAGTCCGAGTGCCTGGCACCCTGCAGCACCCAGAGGAGATGCGGTTGTGCCTGCCTCAAGAACTCTCTGCTTTAAAAGACAACCCGTGGGTGATGTTTAAGATGTGAAGAACGTCAGGAGGAAGAGATGAGAGTGACGGGCTTGTTTCCCTCTCACCGATGCCGTGCTTCAGAGCACAGCGCGTGTCCTCGATGGAGGGAGTTCTGCAGGTCGTCACCCTCGAGCGACTGGGGGCAAAACTCCCCAAGTTTGGGTTCTGCGGCAGGAGGTGCCCCTTCATCATCATCATCATAGAACGGCCTGGGCTGGAAGGGACCTCAGAGATCCCCTTGCCCGTGCCTGTAACGGCACCGGGTGTTCACCCTCCCAGGGAGTCCCAGCTGAGCAGTTGCTTGCTTGCTTCGCTTCGCAAGGCACGAGGCAATAGCCCCCTGCTGCCAAAGCTTGTTTAGACCCCAAGTTTATCCTCTGAAAGTCCTGCAGAAGCCCTCGTGCATGAAGGTCGAGCAGAGACTGCCCTGCCGGGGCTGCGTTAGGTGGGCAGTGAGGCAGGTGGGATGAGCTCTGCCGAGCCCGAGACTCCGCAGACACGCGGGTGAGGAGGACACCACCAGCCCCGGCGCCAGGGCTGCCCTGAAGCAACCAGCCCGCTCTTAGGAGAAGACTTCTCCAAATTATTTTGTGCAAACTGTGTTCAAACCTTCTAGAGGTGGAGGTGACTGGATGCGATAATGCAAGGTCGGATCTTCTAGTCTTGTGTTGTGGCAAGACTGAAGAGTTTGGACGTTCAGCTTGTGCCCTGGGGGTGGTTCCGTGTCTGGGGAAGCGTTGCAGAGCTCGTGCAAAGAGAGGGGGCTCTGTTACCAGTGACCTCCAGAGCAGTGTTTACAAACTTGGCCGTTAAGTTGCAGACTTTGGCTACGATGTTGAACTGGGTGAGCACAGAGGGAGATTGTCCCAGCCCTGGCGCTGGGAAGCCCCGTGGGCACGGCTGGAGGTGGCGTCCACAAGCTGTTTGTCCGTTGTGAAGAAGGGCCCAGTTCTGGACACACATAATGCTTTCTGTTGGCAAATCTGTGCCAGTGGCTTTGAATTAGAGCTTGAAAACTCCCAATTGTTTCTGGAGTGGGAAGCGCTAGAGATCTGTTGGCAGAGCTCAGCCGAGAGGAGCCTCCGGCTGGTGACTCTGCCTCCTCAGCCTGCCCTGACCCCCCTCGGGAGCGGGCGGCTGGATTCTCTGCAGGGAGAGCTCTCAGTCTCCCTCGGTCGGGCTCTGGAGCGCGTACCCGCGGGGTCTGGTGCCGCGGAGGTGGGACCGTTCGACCGGCGGCTCTGGCAGCAGGGTCAGACCAGCCCGGCGGTGAAGGGACGCAGCTGGCTGCTAAAATAAAAAAAAGCTGACCGGGGGAAAACTAATGCAAAATATTTATAGGTACTCGAGTTTATTCTAGGCTGGAATTGGATGTTGTTATTAACCCTCCTGCCCGGGTCACGGCACTCCGTGTCCCGCACAAAGCCCTTGCTGTGTCTGACCCCCAGCTCGGCCCGGGAGCGTCCTCGTGCCGGGGTTCGCGTGTCCAGCGTGGCTTTTCCTGAGCCTCTTGGAGAAGGGTGGGTTTCCGTGCCCCCTGGTTGTCAGATAACCTCAGGACTTCATAACATTGGAATCCCCGTGTCATGGAAATTTTAGAGATTGAGTTTAAGAAGTTTATCTTTGCGCAATTTAAACCTCACGAGCTCCGGTTTCTTGTGGGGGAAGGCATTTTCTGATGGCGTTTCTGGCCGCTTGGTTCAATTCTCTGCTGCCTCATCTGGCCTCTGCGGTTTCTCTGACGTATATTTTTATACTTGCGGTATTTCTTTGTAAGAGCAAGTTAGCTCTTCAGGAAGATAACTCTATTATTCCTTGGGTTTTTAGTGTCGGTTGGTTTTTTTTCCTAGGAGCACACAGACAAGTAGCTGCAGAAATAGAGCCTCGATCTCCAAACCTCTGTCACACGTGGTAGTTCCCAGACTGCGGTTGTACGTGTGCGTTATAAACTCCCCCGGCCGCGGGTGACGGGATCCCAGCTCACTCGGCTGCTGAGCTTCCCTTCCATTTCTGTCGGGCTGCCGTCTGCAGGAAGGAGAAGAAACCCTTGAAACTGGGACCGTGTTTAAACTGTGAGGAAGATCGTTCCCATGTGAGCTTCTCCTCTGCCTGAGAAGGCAAAAAATAGAGATGGTCCCAGAAATCGCTTCGCCAGTTAGAAATACGGGTCTCTTTGATACAAGTGTAGAAGATCTGGAGGTCTTGTGCGAGCAGCTTGTTTCTTTCCTCAGGGTTTGAGCTTCTGTTTTGGTGTAGGGAGACGTCAGTGGAAATGTTGTCCCTCAGGCGTGGGGACCTGTCCTCTGAGGCGCTGCTGGAAGCAAATCGGCCGGGTTTGGCTTCTGAAGGTGCCACTCAGCAACATCCAAACAACTTTTTTTTCCCTTCCTCGGGGTTTTAGGTTCTGTACCTCAGCCTTTTCCAGGTGCACGCGGCAGTGCTGTCGAAACACGCGCAGAGCAGAGCAGCCGGGGTGCCCGCGTTAGACCAGACACGCGCTTCGCCGGCGCGGGGGCAGCTAGGGAGCAGCGGGCTTGGAAATCGGTGCCGGCGGCGACCGTGGGCAGGTGACCTGGTGGTGACTGGTGCCGCTTCCAGGTGGTGTCCGGTGACCAGGGCTGTCCCCCAGGGATCAGTGCTGGGCCCAGTCCTGTTCAACATCTGTATTGACGCCCTGGATGAGGGGATTGAGTCTACCCTTAGTAGATTTGCAGATGCCATCAAGCTGGGGCAGTGTGGATCTGCCGGAGGGTGGGCAGGCGCTGCAGAGGGACCTGGCCAGGCTGAGTCGATGCCGACGGGATGAAGTTCAACCAGACCAAGGGCAGGGTCCTACACCTTGGCCACAATAACCGGGAGAGCACCGGGGCTGGGGAAGGGCCTGGAGGGCACGTCCTGTGAGGAGAGGCTGAGGGAGCTGGAGGGGTTCAGCTGGAGAAGAGGAGACTCAGGGGGGAGCTCATCGCTCTCTGCAGCTCCCTGCAGGGAGGGTGCACTCAGGGGGGTCGGACTCTTCTCCCAGGACGAGAGGGCCCGGCCTGAAACTGCCTCAGGGGAGGTTCAGGTTGGGTCTGGGGCAACCCTTCCTCACGGAGAGGGTGCTCAGGCACTGGGATGCTCTGCCCAGGGCAGGGGGAGTCACCGTCCCTGGGGGGTTTAAGGAGAGGCTGGATGTGGCACTTGGTGCCCTGGTCTGGCCCATGTCAGGGTGTTGGGGCATGGGCTGGACTCGGTGGTCTCGGAGGGCTTTGCCAGCCTCAACAGTTCTGTGATTCTGTGACCTCTCAGCTGCCTTTCCTACAAGAGGTTGGCCAGAGGATCTTGTGAGCTCCCTTCCAGCCCGTGCTGCCACGTGGTCCCTTGCACACGGGTACCGACAGCCTCCGTGGCGAGCGGTCTGCTTTTGGATTGTTGCTCCCAGGGGGAAACTTGACTTTCTGGACCCTCTAAACTCGCAAAGGCTTGGCCTGGCGTGTCTCACGTTTGCGTCCTTCTCCTGGCTGCTTGCTGTGTCTGTCCGTCGGAGAGCATGCCCAGCAGAGGCAGTTGCAGAGGGTGGTGAAATGTCTGGTTTTAAGGTGACGGGGATGCTTGAGGAAAACTTAGCCTGGATTTTGCTGCAGGGAAGGGGAGTGCCTTTCCTGAGGAGCTGTCATTCCTGTGCATTTCTGGTGTCCTGCTGATCTTTAGGAAGAACAGCCTCCAGGATACACACACTGCTTTTAATTCCAGTTTATTTTCACCTCTTATTTCTTCCTGGGATTTTTGTGGCCCGTGCTAGGAGAGGAGGAGGAATATTGTTTTTCTCCGTTGCAATTCAAGCTCTGTTAGTTGACGTGTTAACGTGAACTGGAATTCTCCCCACACAGCGATGCAGACTGCATGGTTATCGACAAGCTGGCCATCGCCGACATCGGAACGACAAAAGCCCCCAAACCCCTGAACAACGTGGCCCAGCACTCGGAGGAGCACCAGAACACGGCCGCCGTCGTCACAGCTGTCACGGAAACGGCCACAAAAGACAGGTGAGATGGTCAGAACTCTTTTACCAGCCTGTGGCAGAGGATCATCGGGTTTTAGCGCGTCGCTGCGTGCGGTTATTCCACCGTTAGCGTGCGGTCAGAGTTACACGAGGGGCACAGCTGGAGCGCCTCGGAGCGCGTCACCCTGCGGGGGGCGTTGAGCTGTTTCTGCCACAATTTGTTGCTGACAAAGATGTTGGACAGCCCTGGACCCAGAGCAGAGCCCTGAGGAGCTCCACTGGTCCCATGTGGGTCAGTAACGAGGTGCTTCTGCTGCCCCGAGCTAAGGCAGCCGCTCCGAGGTGGCTCAGCAGTCCTGGGGCCATCCTGCTGTTAGGTGGAGCCTCAGGCGACGGCGCTTCGGTGCAGCCGGACATCTGGGCAGCCCCGCGGGAATTCCTGGTGGTGGAGGGGGCCCGGGCACGGCTGGTCGGGTCAGAACCTCCTGGTGGACTCAGGACCCTGACGGTCGCGCTCCAGACTCGTGGTTCGGTGCGTTAAGGCTGCGTCATCAGCGACCAGAGCTGCCGTCTCGGTTTCTGGTTTGATTTCTAAACGTAGTGTTTTTGTGAGGGCCTTGGAAGAGGTTCTCATTCGACAGCTGGGAACGGTTTAGCGGGCAGAGAAAACAAAAGCAGAGGAAGGATGGCTCAGGTACCACCAAAGAGGGAAGTCTCCAGCCGGGATGAAAGCCAGCTTTGGGAGCGAGCGTGTTCCCGGAGTTGTGTGTTCACTGATGTCACTCTTTGGGTTTCTCTCCAGGAAAGAAGAGGTCTTGCCCTGCGCTGAAGCCACGTTAAATGGCCCTGCTTGATGAACCCGATGCAATGGGACGTGTGTGATCCAGGCCAGGCTGCTACCTGGTGATGCAATTTGTCAATTATTATTTTTTTTTTTTCATTTTAATTTTATTTTTTAATAAATGCTGCATTGATGAGAGAGCTGGCATTCAGGACCAGACACGCAGTTTCAACACCAACAATCTGTTCTGAAAGACACTTGCATTGTCGAAATGTAGCATTGATCAGTTAGTCGTCACAGGAACGATGGGGTTCTTCCCAAGCAAGCCTTCCGCCGAATTTTAGTTCCTTGTCCCCTTCCCCCTCGCCCTCGTTTTTTGTTTTGTACTTGGGGTTCAGTCCTATTTTCTTAGTGTTATTGCACACAGTATTCAGCTTCTCTTCAGAAAGGTAGCAGGTCTAACGCTGGGACTTGGACAGTGCACAGGAGTCCCGCAGTCGTGTGACCAAAGTTCCCGATGGAGCTGCCTTTGGGCAGCATTTGCACCGCTTTTGTATAGCAATAAAGCCTTATCAGAAACATTTCATAGGAGGAAAAGATGCAAACACTTTAAACGGGATGAAGCAGGGAGGGCTTTTCTTTGACGTTTTCCTGGGGTGGGGGGGACTCGCTGACGTTGTCCCGAGCCAGAGGCCAAGGAGCCAACTCGCCGGGATGCCGACCCGTCTCGAGAAGAGGGAGGTCTCTCGGTGCTCTCCTCTGGAGGCGAGGTCCCGGGTGGGTTAGCGTTTGGCCTCTTCTGTCCGAGCCATCCAAACTCAACTTCCCGGACGTCGCCCTCCGTTGGCTGCCCCGTACGCAAAGGAGGGAGCGTGGCGTTTGCCGGCGGAGAGGACGATGACCCACCGGACTGCTGCCGTGCAGGAACGAGGGCAGATGTGGCACAAACAGGTTATCCGGTGTTTGCTGGCTTTTTGGAGACTTGATGTATTTTCAAATTATTATGGAAATCCTTTTCTCTTTGTTTTGTTCCGTTTTAAAAATTTTTAATGGATGCAGGAACAGCAACACTTTTGCACTTTGTACCTAGTGACAACATTGGAGAGCGAAACGGCCCCAGCACAGGACTCCTGCCCTTACTGCCCAGGTAGAAGTTTGGGGAGGGCGGGGAGGGGGGGGGGTACGTCCCGCTGCCTCGGGGTAGTAGAGCAAAAACAACGTGGAGAAAAGGGCTGCGCTTCAAACCGCCTGGGGTTGAGGTCGGTCAGAGGTGCCGGGATCTTCTGCGTGGGCTGGAGGAGCTGCTGCCGCAGGCACCGTGCCCGTTCCGCGCGTGGGGCTGCGCCGAGCGACGCCGAGCTCGTGGCCAGACCGGTGCGGGTCGATCGCACGGGTGTAGGCGCCGGGCTGCTCGCAGGAGCAGGCTGGTGAGAGCGCAGCCGGTGCTCCAGTGCTGCTGCTCTGCCCCGTAGCCCCGCGGAGGAGCTGGACCGGCTGCTGTGTGCGAGCTGTGTGCCCGCCCGCCGCCACCTGTTGAACGCCGCTTGTTTTACTAGCCCGAGACCTAAGCTGGAAAATCATTCACCTGGGAATAAAAGCATGAAGCTTGACACATAGGTAGCCAAATAGCTTATTTTTCAGATATCTTCTCACTTGTGCGTAACGAGGGGCTTCACCCTGTGAGTACGACACAGTACCTCACCCGGGGCTGTTGTTATGGGCAGAGGCGTCCCAGCCAGATTCAGTCTTCGTAAGAAATTCTTTATTTTTAACTGTGATATGTTTGTAGTGCACATGAAATGTCCGTAACCGTTTTGAGAGGTGGTGTGGGGCGGGGAGTGAGGTGAACAAAACGTTTTCGCTGTTGGAGTCAGTCTGTTCTGCTGGATCGCGATCCGACGGTGACGTACCTGCAGCACGAGGTTACCCTCGCCTGCCCAGAGATAACGTGTTTTCATTGCTGCTCTTAGGGAAAAAACTGAGGATTTGCTTTGCTGGAATACCCGACACGGCGGTTGCAATGCAGAATCCGGGTGAGGTGACTGCGTGCGCCTTGGAAGTCGCGTGCTGGGCTTGGGGGCCGCTTGGCCGCTGCTGCTGACCTGGCTGGGCTTTCTCTCAGCTGCAGCCACTGGTGCTTCCGTGGCACGGTACTGTCGTTTTGGAAGTCTTCTCTCTCCCTCCTTGGAATTTAAAGTAAATAATGTAAAGTTACATTGTGCTGGGAGGAAAAAAAAATGTCAGCTTTCTGCTGTGGTTACCCTGCTTGGTGTTGGAGATCAACCCCGCTCGTAGCCAGGGCGACCAGCGGTGACGAGTGGCTGTGAGTTCCTCGCCGGGGACGCGTTAAAGTCTTAATTTTCAGAGGATTGGTGCTAGAGTTTTTTTCTGAAAATCAGGTTCTCTTCGGGCATTCTTTAGACACCCAAACCCAATACTATGAAAACTGAAATGTCATTCGTCTGGTAGGATGCGAGCGCAGGTTTTTCCAGCAGCTGAGTCAAGACCACGATGGGGCTTCGGTCCCGTGAAATACCAGGCGATGGCAATAGTTCCCTTCCAGCCTGTCCTCGGCCACGGCTCCAGTTTGGGACCGATGCTGCAGGTTGGGACCGATGGAGAGATTAAGGGGAAATGCGCAGAGCGGGCGCAGTGGGATCATCCTTCTGCCTCGTCACCCAGAGGAACGGTCTTTGCGTCGTTCCATCGCAGACGGGGGTCACCTCCCGTCGCTGGAGCCTGGCTGACCGATGTTGGGAGAGCGCTGCTGAGCCGGTCACGGGGCTCACGGGGCTTGGGGGGCAGTAGCCGGGGCAGCGAGGGGGCGCGGGGCGGCCGACAGCGTCCTGCGGCGTGTCCGAGGCTGCGAGGACGCGCCTGCCCCGTGCCTTTCCTTGCGGATTCTGAACTTGTCGTTCCTTGGCTTTTGGCTTGGAGTCTATAAATTTAAACGAAAGCTTTAATAATATATTTAAACATATCCAGTACTCGAATCTAAACCCACAGCTAATTCCTGGGGGGCTCGTTATCTTAGTTTATCAATTCGATTGCTTGCGTCCGGTTACTTTTGCGATAAGGCGTTTCACCGATACTTCGCTAGATTTGTAGACATGCACAAACTCCCTCGCTTTTGTGACAGCGAACGATTCCTCCGCGCTTGGGATCTGTGCCCTGAGTTATTCCTCGTCGCTCCCGTGGGGTTGTTCTTCGCGCCGGCCGGCAAACTGATCTCAAAGCAGCTCCTCAGGCTTGGAGTTGGCGGTTGAAGACAGAGCCAGAGCAGGTGACGCTGTTCCCCGCTCGCCCCAGAGGGGAAGGGCTCTGCCCCGGGGCCGGAGCAGGACGTGCTGGTGGCGGGGGATGGATTTAGGTGCCCTTGGAAGAGCCCCTGGGCTTGCTCGGCTCCTGGGTCACCAAGCAGTGACAACCGGCCCGACGTACCGTCCTTGCTCGCTGCCGTGCGGCGCTTGGGGTCTGTCCGTGTCGGCAGGGTCTGTGTAATCGTGGGTTTGAACGTGGGCGCTGGTGAACGTGTATATCGATATATATTTGCAATATGTGTTATTCCGTGTGTGTTTATACACACACAGTGGAATGGTGTGAGAAACCTGGTGAAGCGGGAACGAGCCCGACTTCTCTTGTCCGTGCACGCCCCTGTCAGCGATGGAAACCTTCCTGGGGGGGGTGGCTCAGCCGCAGCGTCCTCGCTCAGCGCTCCGACCCGCCGGCGGCGCGGGGGGTCACGGGGGCGTCCCCTCTGCCCCAGAGCCCCGTCACTCTGCACGGTCAGCGCTTGGCAGTGAGCAGCCGACGCTAAATAATTCTTGAGTTATTTTGAATTCACGTTTGTCTCCGGCTGGTTGGATGGCGGGAAAACGCACTCAGTGGGACGGCGCGGCCGTTGCAGAGCGCTGCCGTCACCGTGTCGGGCACCTGCTGGCAGCAGGAGGGAGGTGACCTCCCCTCCTCAACCCGGCGGAGCTCTGCAGTGGGGTTCCTGGGGCTGGGCTCCCTTCTCGTCCCTCTCGAAAACTGTGTCCGCTGGCTTCAAATCAAAGTTTAGGTGAGCGAGTCCTTTGGAGGAGGTGGCATGGGAAGGCAGTTGTAGTTTGTTCAGCAGTTTCACCAGTCTTCTAACCAAATTTTCCCCCACGCAAATAGAATTTGTTGGTTTTTCTCTCGAGTCATCACAGTTACGGCGGACGAAATCCCAGTTGTTCATCTGGGCAAGAAGTCCTCAGCAGAGCCTGAGAAACATTTCCTGAGTGTCCCAAGGCTTTGGTGCCCTTACGGCTCTTTAGAGAGCTGCAGCTGGCGAGCAGAATGGAAAAGCAGGGGGAGCAAAAATGAAAAGAAAGAAAATCAAAAAAAATACAAACCCAGCAACACAAAGCCACAGTGTTCCCCGCAGCGTCTGTTCGAACCGGCCGAGGGATCCCGCTTTCCCAGCGGAAGGGGTTTGGGTACGGGGCGGGTGGAGGGTGACGTTCCCAGATCACGTATCTGAGGGAAGAGATTTAAAAAGGCTTCGTTGTTTGCGGACACCCCAGAGTAGTTTTTCTGAAAACGGGCTGGTGAGGTGTAACCGAAGCCGTCATTGATCTGCGGCGTAACTTTGAGCAAATCCTGGTGCCAGTGACGAGCGGTTTCCGCCGCGGCGTGCGCCCCTCAGAGTACGTAAAAGGAGGAAAGCGTATACCACAGCGAGGTGAAATTGGCTTGACCAGTGAAGAAATTGCACCTCGCTCTCCCAGCACCGCCTTTTGCCTCTTCTCCCTCTTCCTCTGCATTCCCCGTCGCTGTCTTGGGTAGCGTCTTCGTCGGTATTTTCTAGGAAGTTTGTAGCCTTCGCCTCTGGTTGCTCTGAGCGCTGGCTGGTCGCAGCGACGATCCCGGTGAAGCTGCAGGAGCCTCGCTCGTGGCAGCCGCTGGCTCTTTTCTCACGGTTCCCGCGCGTGTCCGAGCCCGAAGTGCTTGCCCAGCCGTGGGGCAAGAGGTGCAGCAGCTTCTTGTGAGTCCCCCGACGCTGACCGGGCCATTTGGTGTCCCCTGAGGAGAGTCCTGCACCCTGGCTTCCAGATTGATACTGGATAAATAGGATCACTTGATATTTTGGTGATGTAATACTTGGCTTTCTTGATGCCCTGGAGCAGCTCGTCTTGCAATTTTCAGTCACTTACAGAACGTTTTCCTGTCCTCTCGCACTTCCCAAAGCAGCGATCTCGCCCTGAATCACGTTCAGAAATTATAAAAATCGATTTTGACGTTGCAGGAGGTTTTGCTGTCGTTAGAAAAAAGAGCCAAAACCAACCAGGCTGTTCCCAGCGGCGTGCTGGTTTGCTTTGGCTGGTTTGTTGGTGTGTTTGGGGGGTTTTTTGTCAGCTGGCATCGCCTGCCCCCGCACTCCTGCTCTGACAGCATCCGTGTCCCCGGCTGCCAGCTCTCCCGGGGCGAGCGCGATGTGCTCGCGCGCTCTTGGGCTTTAGAGTAGAACATCTTCGGGTGCTGCTCCCTGCCGTGAAGTGGGTGTTCGTTGATCTCGTCCCGGTGCCTCGGGGCTCGGGCAGGGACTGCAGGGGTTGTGCCGTGCGGGGTCCTGGCACAGGAGACGCTTTCTTGGGTTTGACCACTAAAAAACGGGTGAAGGGACCCAGCTCTTGCAGCTTCTGCTCAGAGCGCGGGGGGGTGAGGGCTTCGTTCTTTTTTTTTAAAAAAAAAAAAAGTCTGATGCACAGGAAAGAGCTGAAAGGGAACAGAGAGCTGTCCTCTGGCGTGCCCGACTTCACAGCGTCACATCTGTCGGGGCTTGCTATTCATTCACTATTCATTCACTATTAATTTGCTATTAATTCCT
Source organism: Trogon surrucura (assembly GCA_020746105.1). Classification (NCBI taxonomy): domain Eukaryota; kingdom Metazoa; phylum Chordata; class Aves; order Trogoniformes; family Trogonidae; genus Trogon; species Trogon surrucura. The sequence continues at coordinate 221,499,216 of CM036617.1, forward strand.
TGTTAGTTCGGGGCACGTTGCGTCAGCGCTGGGCACAGGGAACCCCCCCAGCGGCCTCAAACCGCGGCTGCTGCGCGCTCGGGAGCGGTTCTTGCGAAGCTGCCGCTTTTGCTTCGTGCCGAAGCCGCCCCGTGTCCCTCGGCGGCGCCTTCCCGCTGTGCTCCCGCCGCTTTCCTCTCTAGTCTTGCCCCAGCTCGGCTGGTTTCTCTAACCAGGAGTCGTCTCAGCCTCGTTCCTCAGACGGCCGCGCAGGTCAGGGTTGTGCGCAGCGCGGTCGGTGCTGGGCGGGGAAGGGTTTAGTTTTATTTTCAAGAGCGACGTGGGCAGGGCAGAGCCGGAGGCTCTCTGAGAGCTGATTAAACCGAAACCTTGGCTGTGGGAGCCACCGCGGGAATCATCACTGAGTGCACCCACGTTGTGGTTGTTAAACAATCCGGGGCGTAGCTGTTCCTGACTGCCCTCTGCTCGGTTTGGTAGGAAATTAATCGGGTTGCAACAGGATTTTTGCCTTTGCCGAGGTTAAATCTGAGTTCTGCAGCTGCGGTTGGTCCCTCCTTTTCCCATCCGAGCCGGAGCTGGGGCAGGGCAGAGCCTGGGGGGAGCCGATGCCCTGCTGGCCCGTGGCACCGCGGGCAGAGCTCTGCCTCTCGGAAACGACCAGTAGGACCTTTGGGAGAGGGACTCTATGCAAGTGGTTGTTATTTTTGCCCCCTTTTTTGTCCTTTTGGCAGGTTTTGCTCTGTGGGTAGAAGATACCTACATCATTAACTTCTCCATCAAAGCAAGAAACTTTATCTGAGCTAAAGACTCCCAAACTCGAGAACAACCCAAACCCGCTTGAAGCTCGTTCAGTCTTGGCAAGAGACATTTAATATCAATTAGCATTTCTTGACGAGGTTGCGCCAGGGCGTTTGCTGACTCCGAGCGGAGCGCCCTGTCTCAGGCTTGGGCATCGTGAGCTCTAAGCGCCTGATTTCGGTTTTGTTACTAAATTCTAAGATGACTCGGGCTGAAGTTCGGAGCGATCGTTTCACCTTTGCAAAAATTAAACCCTCCTGGTGAGGGGAGCGGCGCGCTGTCGGTGTCGGTGTCGGTGTCGGTGTGGGCAGTGCCTTAGCTCGCTTCCAGAGCTGCGCGTCGTTCGTTGGTTTGATGGCAGAAACGGGCACCTCGGGGGCACTGAAAGCGTTGGACCGGTTTTTGGGTTCAGCTCAGTGGAAGTTTAAGAGCCTTTGGAAAAAGGCTTCGCTACGATTCCGGCCGAGCTCCGGCGGCCGGAGTCCCCGGCTCTGCGGGAGCGCTGTCGCCCCTGGGGGCGCGCGGGGGATTTGCGACGCTGGGTTCCCTCCGTGGGCGCTGTGACAAAATGCCACCTGTGGGGAGTTTCTAGTGAACGTACGAAGGCGTTTTCTGGGTGCCTCTACACAGGAATTCCTGACGAATCGGAGTGCAGAAAATGCAGTTTGGCTCCTCTCTGTGAGCTCGTCTCACCTGAGCCCCGCTGACCCCGGCACCGGCAGGGCCGTGGGGTGACCAGTCCCACCTTCCTCCTCCCTTTTGCGCAAAAGTGTGTTTCCTAGTGACTGTTCCCCGTCACCTTTCGCTGCGTGTGAAAACGTCGGTGAAATATGGCTAAATGTAAAGTGTATTTTTGTATTTGATGCTGACCAGGAGAGCAGGATCCTTTTTCTCTCCCTGAAGCTAGGGGGGGGCTTTTATAAAGGGCAGATCCTTCCCCGTCTATTTTTCATTTTCTCGAATCGTTTGGACAGATGTAAAGTATATCAAATCTTTTATCGTGTAATTTTGATGCTCATCACTGGTTTTGGAGAACTCTCTAGGAGCCCTGGGAGTGCCGTGGGGGAGCTCTCGCTGCCGGCGGAGTCGGAGCGGGCAGCGCCGTGAGACTCCTCGGCTGCGGCGCCGACGGGACTGAACTTCAAACGTAACGAGCCGCAGGCACAGCGAAGGGTAAGGGAGAAATTCTCGCGTCGCTCGGCGGCACGCCCGCGGAAATCCTTGGCCAAAATGCGGGTGAGGTCGCTCTGTGCCTCAGTGGCGTTCCGGCCGCCTCTCGGGGGGCTGTGGCCGATTTCCTGGGGGCATTAGCGGTGCTCGCCCTGGGGGCTCTGCGAAGCCAGGGCTTGGCAGCCCCAAGCCGGCGGCGCGTTGCGGTGACGTTGCGCTGACTCTTCAATCCTTTTCCCGCTCGCCCCCAGAGCAAGGCTGGAGCGCCAGAGCGCGGCTGACCCGCCGGGACGCTCGGGAGCGATGGCTTTATGCAGGAAAAGGACCCCCCTCCGGGTTCGGCTGAGCCCCGTCCCTCGCGCCGCAGCGCGTCACGGCTCTCGACGCGTGTCGCCGCCTCGCTGGTCGCGGTGCCCGGGGACAGGTGGGACCCCCTGGCGGGGGTCTGTCAGCTCTCTGGAGCGTGCCGGGGTCGGTTCGGGTAACACGGGGCACTCGACTTGCCTTACCGGGCATTGGGGCGCGTGGAGTTGACAGTTCTGCGTCCTTCCTCTTTCAGAACCAGAGAAAGGAAACCGTGAATTACCTCATGCTCCAGATGTTTGTGGGTTTTGACTGCAGCCTGTGGGTCACGGGAGATCGGGCGTGTTACGTGGGGACGCGAGGGGCCGAGAGAAGGCAGCGCGAGGGTTGGGTGAAATGCCACCGTGCGCTGTGACAGGGATTCGGTGCTCGGCTCCCAGGCGTAGTTTGAAATCGGAACATTATCTTTGTGAAGAACCTCTTCAAAGCGCTGTTTTCTTTTTGCCTGACACTTCGAGCAGACTTTCCTTTCTTTCTTCTTAAAATAAACGGGCAAAGCACGGGGTGGGAGGGCTCCGAGTACCAGGGACTCCTCTGGTTCCTCTCAGAAGCTCCTCTTCACGTGCCCTGCGGTTAATTAGCCGTTAATTTTGATTTATTGCATCCCGGCACTCCTGTGTTTTCCCTCCATCCGTGTGTCGGCCGAAGCTTGGCCAAGAGCAGGCATTCGTGATGCTCTTTTTTTTTTTTGCCTGAATCCCTTTGCTCTGTGTCATTTCTCACTTTTTCATCCTTCACCTCCTGTGAAGCATCCAAGAGCATCCTCCCCTGGGACTGGGGGCAGAACCGCCTCCGCCCCCTCGAGTACGCGTGAACCTTGGGGAACGTTGGGGTTTGGGGGTCGGGCTTGACTGGACCCCAGCCCCCTCGGGCGGGGAGCTCGCCCTGGTGGCGTCCCTGCTGCTCCAAGGAGCGCGCTGGCTCCGGGGCGGGCGATCAGCAATAAAACTCCAGATGCCACACACCAGTGCCTTGGGTTTGGTGCGGGAGGAGCAATTCCGTCTCGTTCCAGCTTGGGAACCGAGTCACGTTTCATCTCCAGATAGCTGGGAACCAGGGAAAGGACCGGGACGCGCGGAACGATCCCCAGCCATCATCGTCATCGTCGTCATCATCGCTTCCAGGTGCCCCCGCGGTTGCTCTGAGTGCCTTAGCCCCGTGCGGCTCCCCGCAAAAGTATTTCTGGTCCTCGGGCTCCCCTTCCTCTCACGCGTCCCAGCACTGCGCCGCCGAGCTGTGCTCCCCGTGTCACCACCCTCCTGTTGGCTTTTAGGTGGCACCGGGGCGTGGGGGGTGACGCAGGGACCGTCGCAGGATGAGCGCGAGCGCTGGGGCTCAGGGGACGGTGCCGTTGCCCCCTCGCGTGTCCGTGGGCGGGAGGAGGGAAGGGAAGGCGTCGGGTGGGATCGTGTCTCCCTGCAGAGGGTCTGGGGGATGTCCCCAAGGCTGGGGGTGTCCCCAAGGCCGGGGCTGCACACGGGGACCCGGCTCCTTCCCGTGAGGGGTGACGGAGGTGGCGCGGTGCGGGCGGGCGCAGCCGACGCGGGGGGTGCGGGTGAATTCCGTGTGCGTCCCCCTGTCTGTCTGTCCAGAATGTTTTATCGGTGTCCAGCTGAAGACGTACGTTGGGTTTGTCCTCCCGAGTGTTGGAGCAACTGGGCTTAAAAGCGCCGGAGAAATTGATTATACGTGATTTTGTGTTTAAATATAACTAATATTTAATATTAAATATTTTATTATTTAACGTGTAATTTAAATGAAAACCTCACTTGCCAATATGGGCGTGTAAATACTTCCCCCGTACGAAATATAAATATCCCTCATCTGGATTTTGTGGTTTTTGAATGGAAAAGCAGCTTTTCTGGCAGAAACAGTCACTGAGAAATACTTGAGACGCTTCATTCCCTTCTTGTGACATCCACACCTCGAGTAGCGCCGTGTTAGATCGACCCGCGCTCTGTCCGGGGGCTCGTCGCATGCCAGATGTGCCGCCCGACGGTGGCTCTGGGCTGGGGGACCCCGGCTCCTTGGCCTCGGCCAGCCCGGCACGTTGCTCGGCCACGGGCTGCCCCCCGGGAGCTGCCAGTGTCATGGGCTGACCCCGCGGGCAGGAGCCATCGCCGGCGCGTTGGGGCGCAGCTCGGTGTCACCGGGCGGTGGGACGGGGGATGCGGGGACCGGGAAGGGCTCGTGCTCCATCCGGGGCTCCGGGAGCCGCGGGACGGACCCGCGCTCGGCCGTGGGGCTTCACCCCGGAGCCTTCGGGGGCTGTGGATCTGCCCCAGGAGCAGCAGCCGGGGTCGGACTGAGCTCGCTGCCCACCCTGAGGGTGCTGGGACGGACGGACAGACGGGCGGCCAGCTTGGGAACAGCCCTTCCCGCCCCATCCCCGCGGCGCGGGGGTTTCTGCAGCACCCGCGGGAGATGAGCTCCCCCGCTGGTGCCGGGTCGGGCCGAGGGTGCGATCACCCCGAGGCTGCTGGGCTTGGGCGGTGAGGAGGGAGAGAGCGGAGGAGCCCCTGTGCTTGAAATCGGGATTTCCAGGCAGAAAATCCTTCCTTCTGCCGGCCCCCTTGGCAACCCGAAGGGCAGGTTTGGAGGGAAGACGCGTAGTTCCGTTCGCTTGCTGTGCCTGAAAGGTTTTTCGTGTATTTTTCACAAATTCTCCCCTCCCTGCTCGCCGAAGGCAGTTTCCAGCAAACGAGGAGGCGTTTCGCGCGCGCGGCCGGGGCGGGACGGGTCTGGTGGCAGGAGCTGCTGCGTTGGTTTGTCTCCGTCTCTTTACTCCCTTCCTCCGCTCTTCGTCTCCAGTTGTTAATGTATATAGGGACTATTTATATATATATATATATATTTCTAAATTCACCTTAAACCTATTTTTCTCAGAGCTTTTGGGTTTGCAAATAACCTCTTGGTTAGGAAGTGCACACCTTCTGGCTCGGCTAAATCTTTGGTACAAAGGAAAAAGGAGATCGGAGGTGCTGGGGCGCACGGGGCAGGTTTCTGGAAGGGCAGGACTCGCCGGGACTCGCTTCCACTGGGCTGAGGCGTGACAACGAAGCAACTCGTTAACTTTTTTTTCAGTTCAAGCAAAAATCCTATTTTATACTTGTTGCTGCTTCCCTAGGTAGGTAAAGCTGTGTTCTCAGACTTGAAGTGCTCGAGGGTGTTTCTTGTTCTGGCGTTTCTCTGCGTGAGGCTCGTGGCAAAGGAGGTCGTTGCTTTTTACCTTCTGTTCCTTGTCTCTCTCCGTCTCTGCCTTTTGTATCCAAACCGGGTTTTGAGAGTGTTGAAGATCTAAGATGAGCAGCTTCAGTCGAAATGTGAAGTTTTCTAAGAGACCTTTTCTCTCGATCCGATATTTTTTAAACCTTTTCTTCAACACAACCCGAGTCCTGGCACCAGGCGGGGGGGGCACACGCGCACGCCGAGGGGGTGAGCTGTACTATTGCACATCAAAACATCCGCGGTTCTGAGGATATTTTTTACTCCAGGGTGTGTCTGCTCAGACAAACAAACTTCCTCTCTAGGCTCTGCTTCTCCTGACTCGGCAGGACACCATCGATTAACCGGTTAATTTGCACTCAGCCTAGTTAAAGCAATCACAATATCCCATATTCTTTGCCACCTTATCTTGGTCCACGGGCTGTTGACTTGGAGCTTCTGGAGTTGCGTCTCCGGGGCTTTTCCGTCGCCTCCGTCGGTCCCGTTTCGGCTGGGAACGAGGCTGCGGTTCGGGCTCGAGGCGATGGGAAGCGTTCGGCTTTTTGACTGTTAGCACAAACCACTGCGTCGAGAAAATCCACCCGTTGCCACCTTAGGCGAAAGGCCCCGAAATGCTCATTTAAACTAAGAACAAACCAAACCAATGGGGTTGTTTTTTCTTTTTTTAATTAATTTCTTATCTCCAGGAGAAGTGGGCTGCTGGTGGGAGCTGGCGGGTTCACGCCGGCCCCTCCTGGCGGGAGCAGAGCTCCGGCCGGGGCTTGCAGGGGGCTGCCGGCCGCTCGCCTCCGGAGGGGACGGTGGAGGTGGCACCGCCGCTGTCCCGGGGCGCAGCCGAGGTCGAGCCAGAGGCTGGGATGTGAGGGGGGTGAGCCCCGAGATCCCCCCACCGTGTGGCTCCGGGGACGGGGCGCTGGTCTCTCGGCGAGCCGGGCTCGGCGGCGTGAGCCCCGGTTTTCCGCAGAGCCCCCCGCGCCCGCTCCGCTCTTCTGAAAACCCCTTGTGGGCGTCCCGAGAGCCGAGTTCCCCTGGAAACCCGCTGCTGGGGGCCGAGCTGGGCTCCCCGGGAGCTGGAGGAGCGCGAGGGGCTGAACCCACGCCCTTAAAACCCAGCGCCCCGTGACGCGGCGGGCGAAGGCGCGCTCGCATAGCAATAAGAAACGCTCGCCCGCGGAGACGGTGGCGGCCGCAGCGGATGAGGCCGGGCGGGAGGGTCCTCGCCGAGCCCAGGACCCCCGGGGACCCCGCGGGAGCTTCCCGTGGCCTTTCCTCGCCGCGGGAGGGGGCGGCGAAGGGGGGGGGTGCCCACCCGGGGTCGTTAATTGAGTGCAATGACGTAGGGGAGCCTTTTTTTCTCATGATGCCTACTGCCCTTAAATGTTGAAACCGGGTCTTTGTAAGCAATGTCTGTGTATCTATGTGTATATATGAGGGACAAATTTTAAATTACTGCCTTTTTTTCCCTGTTTATTTTTCTGAGTAATTCCAGATGTACTTTAGTCTCTCTACTGTCGAAACTTTTATATTGTAAATCTGATGCTGGTGGCTTTTGGTTATTTTGGTTTTTGTTTTTGTAAAAAAGAAGAAAGAAAAAAAAAAAGGAGAAAAAAAAAAGAAAAAAAAAGTCTGCATCTCTCTATGTTGTCAGTTTTAGGCTGTAAATTCCAACTATCAATAAAAGCTCAAAATTCACGTGCCAGTGGTGGATTCCTCCATCCTGCCGGACACGCTGCGTCCCCCCTCCTCGTGAGCAGGACGCTTTCGCTCTCAGCTTTGCCCCGACCCCCTGGCAGGCAGCGGGCGCCGTTGGGGTGCAGCGTCCTCCTGCCCGTGCACCGGGGCGCTGCGGGAGGGCAGAGACGGAGCTCGGAGGTCGCCCCAGTGGGTTCCTGCAGCCCCAGGTGAAGGCAAAGGCTGAGGTTGCAGGTTTTCAGGTCGTCTCTGGCTCTTGATGGGGAGAACAGGTAAAAACGGCTTTTGCTGTTGGGCTGCTGCCAGCCCGGCCGATGCCTTCACGCTCCCCGGGTTTGTCTTTGCTGAGGCCGAGCGTGTGACCAGAGTGTCTTGGCCGTTGGCACCTTCGCCAGCGCCACAAAGCTGAGCCAGGGGCTGGAGCAGCTCTGCTGCGAGGACAGGCTGAGGGAGCTGGGGGTGTTCAGCTGGGGAAGAGAAGAGAAGACTCCGGGGGCACCTTGTGACCAAGAGGAACCTGCAGGGAGGCTGGGGAGGGACTTTGTGCAAGAGTGTCCAGCGACAGGACAAGGGGAAATGGGTTTAAATTGGAGGAGAAGGGGTTTAGGCTGGATCTTGGGAAGAAATTGTTGAGTGCGAGGGTGGCCAGACTCTGGACTAGGTTGCCCAGAGAGGCTGTGGCTGCCCCCTCCCTGGAGATGCTCAAGGCCAGGTTGGATGAACCTGGAGCAACCTGGGCTGGTTCAGGGCGTCCCTGCCCATGGCAGGGGTGGAGCAGATGATCTCTGAGGTCCCTTCCAGCCTGAGACACTCCAGGATTCTGTGACTCTGTGTTTGCCTCTGTGGGACTGGTCCCCTTTCATTGAATGGTGTCAGCTGCAGCCTAAGAAAAAAGATCTCAGTCCCGTGGCTCCTTGTGCCAAAATCCTCAAGTCTTCGCCCTGAGGAAAGGTGGCAGATGTGGGTTACGGCATCGACGCTGAGGTGGGGCAGGGCTGGAGGCACCGACCTGTTGGTGTCTCCCGGCAGGGCTGGCTGTGAGCAGTGAGGGGGCTGTGATGGTGCCTGGAGCCACCGCTCGTGCCCTGGGGCTTCTCCAAGAGATCCCTGTCCTGGTGGCTGCAGGTGGGAGGGAGCTGCTTGAAGTCGCTGGCGTTACCGGCGGATTTCGGTTGCCTGTTCGTGGGGAAGCACCTGCAGGGTTGGTCCTGGTGCCTCCTGTCCTGGTCCCTCAGCGCACCCCACATTTCCCAGCGCCGGCCGGGGATGGGCGAGAATTGCAACCCGGCACGGCTGGGCTTGGCTTTCACCCCAGCTTTCCTGCGCACCGGGTCCCACCCCCTGCTGCAGAGCCGGGCAGTTTTCCAGCGCAGCATCTCCCTGCGGATCCCACCCCGGCATCTCTGCGGGGCTGAGGCAAAGGGGTCTCCCTCCACGTAGCAACACCCCCCTTATCCCAGGGCAGGGGTTCTGCTGCAACCAGGGACAACAGCCCCGAGAACCCAGCACGGCCGAGCCTGCGTCACGGCGAGCTCCTCAAACCTGACAGAGCGTGGGCAGGGCAGGACCAGGGTCTGTGTTTGCTGAGGGAGGGGGACACAGGGACTGGTGCAGCCACTGCTTGGGCACACCCTGGTCAGAGGGGGCTATGCCAGCCCCTCCCTACGAGGGTCCAGACCTGGGATGCTGGGACAGCCCCGGCCAGAGCCTGGGGGTCCCGCATTCCCCAGGGAGGGGGGAGCTGCTGCTGGTGGCGGGCAGGCAGAAGGGCGTGCGTCATATTAATTTTTTTATTAAAGTCAGTTAGTTTTTTTTCTCTTTATATAATAACTTTTTCCTCTAGGCACAATACAATACAAGGACTCTGTATGTTTGACACAATGTACAGAAACTTCAATAATCTACAACTGCTCAGGTAAGTTACAAAAAAAACCTCCGTGTTACACCAGCTACCTGCCACAGCCAGTATGGTACAGTAAAACAAAGAGGGGCGCGGGGGGTGTTAAGACTGTACAAAGGGCTCTGCACTGAAATAAAACGTTGTACTCCTTTAAAAACAAAACAGGGGGGAGACGTGGCCGAGCTGGGGAGGGGGGTCAGGCGGGGGGGGGGGGGGGGGGGGGGGGGGGGGCCAGTTGGACGCAGGTCCTGAGCGACCTCCCGCTGGTGCCTCCTCAGACATCCTGCAAGCGGCCCTCGGGGGGGGGGCTTGGGGGCACCAACCCCTCTTCCCCTCCCAGCGCCCCCACCCTTCACGCAGGGGATGGCCGAGGGGCTGCAGGGTCCGATTCTGTACCGAGATGCCCCCTTGGCACTGATGCTGTGACAGCAGCGAGCTGGGGGGCGAGTGGGGGGGGCAGGAATGAGCATCCCCAAGGGCAGGGGGTGCAGGGTGGGGGGGTCCCCCTCTGCCAGCTCAGCCTAACAGGGCACAAGTCGGGGGGACAGGGGTGGACAGGGGGCTCAGGGAGGGGATGTGCCCTGGCCGGGGAGGTGGGGGGCAGCAGGCAGGGCTATGCAGCACTGCCCCCCCCCAACCTTCCCCAGGAGGGGTGGAGGGCGACCTGTGCAAAGAGACGGGGTGGGAGGGAGCCACAAGCCACCCCACTGTGGCAGCCCTGGTGTCACCGTGCTGGGGACCCTCGGCCACAGAGGTGGAGCAGGACCCCTTGTCTTGGGCGGGGGCTGGGCTGGTCCTTCCCCCCACCCAAACCCATGCAAGGGGCCAGGGGGCGGGGGGTGGGCACAGAGAGGCCACAGCATTTGGCATCTCCCGCAGGGGACATGCCCCCCCCTCGCCCGTGACAGCCACCATGCCCAGGCAGGACAGGGAGCCTCTTGAGCACCTCCTGAGCCCCCCAGGACCCTCGGGCAGGACGGTGCCACCGCTCGGGCGAGCCCCCTCAACACACGCTCCCCCCCCAAGCTGGACCCAGGGCAACTATGGGGCTGGGGGGACACACACGCACACAGGGCTGGTGTCCCCTGGGTGCTCGGGTGGACATGCAAGCCACGGGGAGGATGAGGCAGGCGGCTCCTGGCTTGGGGGGGGCCCCCTCCAGCTGGCTGACCCCCTCCAGAGTTGGAGGGGGGGGGTCTGGCTGGGGTGGGGGGTGCACAGAGGACACTAATTACAGGGCTCAGCCAGGCTTGACAGGACAGAGCGGGACAAGCTCCCCCCCACCCCAGCCTGCTTCAATGTGAAGAGTTTCCTCCACTCCACAGTCCCACCGCGCCGATCCTGCCCCCCCAGGGGCGCCTGGGGGCTCCCCCCCTCTCCTTCTCCATCAGAGGGGCAAGAAGGCAATCTCCTCCTCGCCGGGGGTTTCTCCGTGGAAATTAAGGGGCTCCTGAGAGCCAGGCTCACGCGTCCGACAAGCAGCTCTGGATGCGGTCGATCCATTGCTGGGCGAGCTGCACGTCCTGGGCGCAGAAATTGTAAACTCTTTTCGTCGTCTTCAGCTGCAAGGGGGAAGAGAAAGGGGGTGGGGAGGTGAGAAGGGAAGGTCACAGGCCGGTGGCATCGCAACCCCCTCCCGGAGCGACCGGACGGTCGCTCCGGGAGGGGGTTGCGATGCCACCGGCCGCCCCGTTCCCTTGGTGGCGGCCACACTCACATCGAAGAAGGCTTTCTCGTCCACCGTTTTGGGAGCCCCCATGGTGGGGGTTCCCGGCGTGATGGACTCCACCTCGGCCAGGTCGATGACTCCTTTGCACTCCGTGTCCATCCGGCTGTCGTAGTACCGCAGCTGCGGGGAGAGAGGAAAAAAAACAACCCCCCCAATGTGTGTCACAGCTCAACGCGGGGGACGCGGCGAGGAAGGGCAGAGCCCTCGTGGTTCCTCTCGACTCAGTACCTGATGTTTGGTTTTATCCAGCACGAACCAGCGAGGCTTCCAGGGTTTCATGAAAGCTCCTTTCTTGTAAAGCGACCCCTCGTAGGACCTGCAAGAGGGAAGGCAAGCGCGTCACGAGGGGAAGCAGAGAGGGGCTGAAGGTTTGTGGATCCCCCCCTCCCAGCACCCCGAGCCTGCCTGTTCTCGCTCTCCGACATCTGGAACTGGCTGTAGAGCGTGCTGGTGCTCCTGCGGCCGCCCTGCTTCCCGCTGGAGGGGGTGGAGGTGCTGCTGGTGTCGCTGTCGAGGCTGAGGTTGAGGGTGGAGCCCACGCCGCTCTCCTGCAGGTAGACGCCCAGCGAGCGCCGGTGGTGGGAGAGCCCGGAGGACATGAGCAGCGAGCTGGGGGTCTGCGGGGAGCGGAATCGTGGAACCACAGCATCAGAGCATCAGAGAATCATGGAATCGTAGAATTGCAGGATCACAGAACCACAGAAACACAGAACAGTTTTGGTTGGAAGAGACCTTCAAGACGATCGAGTCCAACCTCTGTCCCAGCCCTGTCAGCACCACTGACCCCTGTCCCTCAGCACAACACCCACCCGTCTCCTAAACCCCTCCAGGGACGGCGACTCAGCCCCTCCCTGGGCAGCCTCTGCCAGTGCCTGACGACCCTCTCAGTAAAGAAATTCTCCCTCATATCCAACCTGAACCTCCCCTGGTGCAACTTCAGGCCATTTCCCCTCGTCCTGTCACTCTCCACTGGGGAGAACAGACCAGCCCCTGCCTCGCTACAACCTCCTTTCAAGCAGTTGTAGAGAGCAAGGTCCCCCCTCCATCTCCTCTTCTCCAGCTGAACAGTCCCAGCTCCCTCAGCTGTTCCTCGTACAACACATGTTCCAAACCCTTTCCCAGCCTGGCAGCTCAGCTCTGTGCCCTCTCCAGCACCTCAGTGTCCCTCACCAAAGCCGAGCAGAGGGGAATGATCCCCTCCCTGCTCCTGCTGGCACCATTCCTGAGCCAGGCCAGGATGCCGTTGGCCTTCTTGTCCCCCTGGGCACAGTGCAAGGGGGGGGGCGATGGCTTCACACCCCTCGGGCACACTCTGCACCCCTCCTCAGCCTCAGGCTGCAGGAGCGAGCACTGGCTTCGCTCCAGGTACCCTTGGCCAAAGCCACCCCTGACCCCTCCTTCAGACCCCCCCGGGGTGCCCCCAACGTACCCGGCTGCCCTCCTGCCGCGCCTCGGTGCGCTGAGAAGCTTTAACCTTGTCCCACGTGTCCTTCCAGCGCTCCGGGACCTGCCCCAGCTCCATCTCCAGGTTGTGCAGCTCCTGCCAGGGGCGGGGGGTGTGTCAGGCATCAGCCTGCCAGGGGACAAGACCCTGGGGACCGCTGTCCCTGACCTGGGGGCTCACCCGACCCCAGCCCTGCCCCGACCCCATGTCCCACCCCTGGGGACACCACAGCAAGTCCCGGCCAGTGGCAAAGCCGGCAGCATCCACCACCAGCTGTGCCCACCTCCAGCAGTTTGGAGATGGCGTCGGGCTCGACGCGGCCGCGGTTGTCGTAGCACGGCCAGATGATCTTGCGCTTGGTCTGAGGGGCACCGGCGTCCTGCCGGTCCGGCTCCTCCACGTGCTCCGGCTGCCCCTGCGTCAGCTCCCAGTCGTAGGAGGGGCCCTCGGAAAGCGTCTCCTCCGTGTAGTAGTCCCACACCTTCAGGTTGGAGATGTTGCTGTACGGCCTCAGCACCTGCGGGAGGAGCGGGGTCACGCTCAGGATGGGCAGCAGCGTCCAGGCAATCACAGAATTATTGAGGCTGGAAAAGTCCTCTGAGCTCATCAAGTCCAGCCTATGACCAGGACACGACCCCAGCCGAACTGCAGGGACAGTCTGTCCAGATGGGAAATTGGTCCCCTCTCAGTGAGCTCCCTGCAAGGGCGACGCTTTCTGACCGGTGCAGCCGAGAGGCAGCCGAGGCCGGCAGGCTGCGGGCTGGTCAGGAAAAGGCAGCACCGGGCCGGAGGAAGGCACAGCTGCTGCCAGGCTTGGCCAAGACCAGGACTGACCAAGAGCTCCAAGCAGCTCGGCCACGTCAGCAGAGAGCAGCCCCCCCGCCAGAACCTGCTGCTGCCTCTCCCCGAGGAAGGACCTTCCCTGCTTGTGGCAGTGGAGAGCCCAAAACGAGATGCTGGCAGCTCCCGCGCGGGCTCTCCCCTCTACAGCTTCACCTACGCCCCCCCAGCTCCTCCCCATCCCAGCTCACAGGTGCCCGACTCCGCTCGTGCCCCCCAGGCAGCAGGAGCCCTCCCGGGTGCGGCATCAGGCAAGACCACGCGGGCGGGCAAACGCCCCGGTCCGGCCAACACAGGGCCGCTCGCTCAGCTCCATGCGGGCAAGGAGACCCCGGGTGCCCCCAGAAAAACCCGTGTGAGCCCCCAGGGCTGGGCTGAGCCGGGGCAGGAGTGGAGCGCTCACCTCCCCGTCCTCAGGGGCATACATGTAGTTGAAGAAGATGGGGGCTCTCTTGTTCAGCCGGTCGATGTAATCCCAGATGGACTTGTAGACCTGCTGGCTCTTCCGCTCGCCCTTCTCCTCGTACAGCAGACCTGCGGGGAAGGGGGCGAGGAAGGGGGGTTATCTGGGGCACGGCACCGAGCTGCCCCCCACCGTGGGCCCCGCGCGACGCCCTCACCCAGCTCGATGCGCTCATAGTCGGAGTCCAGCAGGAACGTCCGGAACCGGTTGGAAATGTAGTGGTAGCTGAGGAACTTCAGGTAGTACTGGCTGAACTCGAACTCCATGGGGAACTGCAGGTGGATCTGCAGGGACAGGCAGGGGTGAGGCTTCCCGGGACCCCCACGCCGCGGGCTGGCTCCGGACTCGCTGCCCGCCGCCCGTCGCGGAGCTCACCTGATGGACGCAGTCCAAGAACTGCAGGAAGATGGGGGCAAAACCGCTGCTCTGGCCGGCCAGGGTCTGGGCTCCGCGGTGGCTGAAGCGGTGCCCGAAGGACAGCCACTCCTTCTCCACGAGCAGGCGGAAGCCCTCCAGCGTCCGGTAGTAGGGGTCCGAGAGCAGCTGCACCAAGGACACCACCTGCGGGGACAGCGCGGGCTCGAGGTGCCGGCGGGGAGGCGGCCGGGGGCAGCCGTCGCTCTGGGCAGCCCGACCGCCGGGCTCCTACCTGGGTGGTGATGTCCCAGCCGTCCTCCAGGCTGACCAGCACCGAGGAGCCCGTGTCCAGGAGCTCCACCACCAGCACGGAAATCTGCAGGATCTTGTGGATCTGCCGACAGGAGGGCCGGGAGTTACGAGGGCGCAGGGAACTCACTCGAAAGCGACCCCTCTCTCTGCAAGCGGCTGAGCCGAGCGCGGGGGTTACGCGGGGCCACGATAAGTGACCCCCCCCCAGCCTTGAGACGCCGTGCAGCACCCTTCCTCGGCGACGGCAAGGCCAGCAGGGCAGAACCACCGCCCCACAGAGCCGTGGGGCTCCCGCTCCCTCCAGCAGCTCCAGCAGCTCCGCAGCGGGACCAGTCCCACCAGGGTCACCCCGGCTGCTGTCGGTGCTGCCTCATGCCGAACGGCACGGAGCGGTGGGAGCGGGTCCAGAGGAAGCCACAAAAAATAATCAAAGGGCTGGAGCAACTCCCTGTGGGGACAGGCTGAGAGAGCTGGGGCTGTTCAGCCTGGAGAGGAGAAGGCTCCCAAAGGGGAGACCTCAGAGCACCTCCCAGGGCTTGAAGGGGGGACAGGAGAGCTGGGGAGGGGCTCTGGATCAGGGATAGTAGGGAGAGGACAAGGGGGGATGGTTTCAAACTGAAAGGAGAGAGATTTAGGTTAGATATTAGGAAGAAATTCTTCCTGGTGAGGGCAGTGAGCCCCTGGCAGAGGTTGCCCAGAGCAGCTGTGGCAGCTTCCACCTCCCTGGCAGTGCCCAAGACCAGGCTGGAGGAGACTTAGAGGAACCTGCTCTGGTGGGAGGGGTCCCTGCCCAGGGCACAGGGTGGAAGGAGATGAGATTTAAGGTCCCTTCCAACCCAAACCCCTCTGTGATGTTATGACAACTCTCTGCAGAGTCCTGCTCCCCTGCAGCTCACGTTCCACTGAGCAGCGCTCTGGACAATCTCGTCCTTCACCCTTGTACCAACCTTCCTCCCTCAGCATCCCCTGCTCAGTGCCACAGCGATGCCCTGGAGAGGGCACCCGGACCCTGCTCTCCCTTTGCAGGAGGTAGGAGCACACGTCCCCGGGCAAGAACCAACAGCAGAGAGCACTCCCGTGGGGACGGCCCCGCTTCGGGTGACAACTGACCTGGGACAGCCACTCGGACTCCTCCAGGGAGCGCAGGTAGGCGACGCTGGGGTCGGTGGAGGGGCAGCCGGGCACGCAGGCCTTCATCAGCTTCTTGAAGCTGGCCTTCACCTGCCGCACGTCGAACACCTCGATGGGAACCACCTCCCAGTGCTGCAGCGGGTCCGGCTTCACCCCCTGAGAGGAGAGAATCACAGAATCCTTAAGGCTGGAGAAGAGCTCTAAGGTCATCAAGGCCAACTGTCTGCCCAACACCCACATAACCACTAAACCCTGTCCCCAAGTGTCACGTCTGCACAGTTTTTGAACCCCTCCAGGAGTGGGGATTCCACCCCTGCCCTGGGGAGTCTGTGCCAGGGCCTCATCGCTCTTTCAGTGAAGAAATTTTCTCTAATGCCCAACCTAAACCTCCGCTGGTGCAACTTGAGGCCGTTTCCTCTCCTCCCATCACTCGTTCCTTGGGAGCAGAGCCCGACCCCCCCTGGCTGCCCCCTCCTGCCAGGGAGCTGCAGAGAGCGAGAAGGTCTCCCCTCAGCCTCCTCTCCTCCAGCTGAGCAGCCCCAGCTCCCTCAGCCGCTCCTCCCCACACTTGGGCTCCAGCCCCTTCCCCAGCTCCGTTGCCCTTCTCTGGACACGCTCCAGCCCCTCAAGGTCCTTCTTGTCGGGAGGGGCCCAGAACTGAACCCAGGGGTCGAAGTGACAAGCCCAGGGGGACAAAACCTGCCCTGGTCCTGCTGGCCACACCAGGGCTGACCCAGGCCAGGACGCCGCTGGTCTCCTTGGCCACCTGGGCTCATTCTGGTCCATCTTCCGCCACGGAGACAGACGCCCTGAGCTGACACCCCCCTGCCCTGTCCCTCTGCCGAGGCAGCCGTCGCCAGGCGTTGGGGTTACCTTGAGCTGCGACTTGTCCCCGATGATGTAGAGCGAGGCGCGGTGCTGGCGCAGGAAGCTCGCCTCCGCGGGGGTGCCGTTGTGCTGGGCCCCCAGCAGGTCCTTCCCGGCCAGGCGCGACCCGATCTCCACGTTGAGGGCGTAGCTGCTCACGCGGCCGCTGGCTCGGATGCTGCCCCACTTCCCTGCCAGACGGTCGGCAGTGAGCCTGGGGGGGCTCCCGCAGCCTCGTCGCATCCGCCCCAGCCCGGTTGGTGCAGCAGGGGAGGCCAGCGGCTCACCCGCGCCACCGTCCCCCCACTGAGCCCAGCGCCCCGGGAGCACATGCTGGGAAGGTGCTGGGAACCAGGTTTGCTTTTGCTCCTTTTCTCCTTGCTGGGTGCCGTAGGATTTTCCACCCGGTGGGTTTGGAGACCGACCCCGGCGGCTCCACATCCCTGTGACCCGCGTGCCCGGAGCCGTGCCCGCGTCGCCGGGACCCGCCCCTGCCCTGCCAGCCCCCGGCCACCACCACCACGACCCCAGCCCAGCACCAGCAGATGCACAAGGAGCCGAAAGCAAACCTGAGAGGAGCTGCGGGATGAGCTGGGGACAGTCCCGGTACTTACCTGGCGCCGGCGCCGCGGGCCGGACCGCGGCAGCGACACGCTGGGTGGAGGCGTTACCGGGCTGCGGCGGGTGGGGGGTTACCGGGGCGTTAGTGGTGTGAGGGGCGGGTGGGAGCGTGTGTGTGGGAGGGGGTCAGTCGGTGAGGTTAGCACCCGGCTGCGGCGGCACCGTACCGTACCGTACCGTACCGTACCTCGGGGCGTCTCGCGGCCCTTCGGCGACACGCACTTGGGGGTGGAGAGGGTGATGACCCTGGCTCTGTGGGCGAGCCCTGAGAGCACAGGACGGAGAGAGGAGCCTCAGCGTGGGGGGCGCAGAGCCACGCTCTCCTCTCGCCCGCCCGGCCGGAGCCGCCGAGCGGGACGAAGGCTCCGGGGCGCTGCGGCGGGACCCTCCCTCCCTCCCTGCGGTTGCACCCCCGGCAGGGAGCTCGGCGGGAGCGAAGGGGAAGCGTCTACTCTACGGGAGCGGCGCCGAGGCGGGGGCCGCGGTGAGGCCCCCACGAGGCAGCGTCCGCTCGCACGTCCTCACCTCCGCGGCTAATAGTACCGGGCCCATCGTCCTTCCCTCCCATCACCTGCTTCATGAGCGATCCCAGCTTAGGCTGCCTCTTGTCGCAGAAATCTGTAGCACCAACAGAACGTCAGCTCTCGGCCTCGCTCCCGGGGGGCCCTCCCACCTTTGCCTCCCCTATGGCTGGAGGGAGGGGACGGACACCGAAAGTGGCACAAGCAGGAGCGCCGGCGGCCCGGACCAGGAAGGCAGCGCCCGCGAAACGCCCTCGGGCTGGAGCCACAGCGAAAAGCCCCCCGGTGCAGCAGCTCCAACCTCGACAGGGGGTCACCAGGCATCACCGCAACCCGCAGCCCCTGCTCTGCAGCTCCCCTGCCACCACGCCGGGTCACTCCTCTGCCACCCTGATCCCCCTTGCTTCAGCCACGGCTCCAGGCACGTCCCCCAGCACCAGGGAGAGGCCTTGGAGGGGCTTTAGGTGAGTTCTCTCCTGCCCAGGCTGCGGGGAGCCCCCAGTGGGGTCATCCCCACCCCGGTCCCTGCGGTGCCCGGTCCCCGCTGCAGCAGCGCTGGGGTGGGATGGCAGGGGTGGAGGACGAAGGACGCCGGAGCGTGGCAGGGCGGTGACGGGAAGGCAGAGACTTACCGCAGCTCCCCGACAGACCCCGAGCCCCGCCGGGTGCGGTGCTGAGACCTCGGCCCACAGGGGCTGCGTCCCCCCTGGCCCCCAGCTCGGACCGGGGCTCCCAGCAGGTTTGGGGCCACCGGCTGTACCAAAACCCGTCCCCAGCGTCGGCTGGGAGCTCTGGAGGTTCTGCTCCTCCCCTGAGGCCAGGGACAACGGCATCACGACCCGCCCAGAGCCCCCCGCAGCCCCCCCCCGCTCACCCGCGCTGCTCATGTGCGCCGAGGTGAAGCCGCTGAGCGTGTTGCGCCCGCCGGCGTCGGCGTAGTGCGGCATGGAGTTGATCACGGCCTGCAGGTACTTCTCCTGCTCCAGGCTGGTGGAGTCCGTCTGCGAGGGGCCTGCGGAGGACAGATGCCAGCATCACTGCACCATCCCCAGCATCACCGCGCCGTCACCAGCATCACTGCACCATCCCCCAGCATCACTGCGCCATCACCAGCATCACTGCACCATCCCCAGCATCACTGCACCATCCCCAGCATCACTGCACCATCACCAGCATCACTGCACCATCCCCAGCATCACCGCGCCGTCACCAGCATCACTGTGCCACCAGTGGAGCAGGACCCAGAGAGGGCTCTGCAGCTCGCGGGTGGGCTGATGATGAGAGGGACTAGAAGATCCGCGCTGTGAAGAAAGGCTGAAAGAGCTCATTTTGTTCAGCCTTGGGAAGAGAAGGCTCAGGGGAGACCTTAGTGCCAGGTACCGGTACAGAAAGGGGGGCTGCCAAGAAGATGGAGACGCCCTCTTTGCAAGGAGTCGCGTGGAAAAGCCAAGGGGCAATGGGCACACGTTGCTCCTGGGGCAGCTGGTTAGACTCCAGAGGAAAATTTTTCACCATGAGAGTGATTAGACATTGGAAAAGTCTTCCAAGAGAAGGGGTGAATCCCCCAGCCTTACCAGTTTTTAGGCTCAGCTTGACAGGGTGCTGGGCCATCTCATTTAAACTGTATTTCTTTCACAGAATCACAGAACTGTTGGGGCTGGCAAAGCCCTCTGAGATCACCGAGTCCAGCCCATGCCCCAACACCCTGACATGGGCCAGACCAGGGCACCAAGTGCCACATCCAGCCTCTCCTTAAACCCCCCAGGGACAGTGACTCCCCCTGCCCTGGGCAGAGCATCCCAGTGCCTGAGCACCCTCTCCGTGAGGAAGGGCTGCCCCAGACCCAACCTGAACCTCCCCTGACGCAGTTTCAGGCCGGGCCCTCTCGTCCCGGGAGAAGAGCCCGACCCCCCTGAGTGCACCCTCCCTGCAGGGAGCTGCAGAGAGCGATGAGCTCCCCCCTGAGCCTCCTCTTCTCCAGCTGAACCCCTCCAGCTCCCCCAGCCTCTCCTCACAGGACGTGCCCTCCAGGTCCTTCCCCAGCCCCGGTGCTCTCCTCTGCACCTGCTCCAGCACCCTTAGAGGGTTGGGAGAGATGATCCTCGAGGTCCCTTCCAACCCAGTAACCCACGGTTGTGCGACACACGCACGGCGGTACCTGCGGTGGGGGCGTTCTGGGACTTGAAGAGCCCGACGACGCCCTTGCCGTGCAGCCCCCCCGAGCGCAGCAGCACGGCCTTGGTGCGCGAGTTGCGCCAGCACACCACGGGGAAGCGGTTCTGGCGGTAGCAGCGGGAGATCCGCTGGATCGTGTTGTCCTGGATGCTCTGCGGCACGATGAGCAGCCCGGGGTAGCTGTGGGAGAGAGCGGAGGTTCTGCAGAGACCTGTCCCCAGATCCCACAAACGAGGAAAGGCCCCCGACCCTGCGGACAACCCCCCCCCGGGGCGGCGGCGAGACTCACCTCCGACAAATGGCGTACATGCGGTTCACGGTGGAGATGCGGAAGGGCTCGTTCTTGGAGCGGGTGAGGCTGCTGCTGAGCGTGCCCAGCCCCAAGCGCTGGTAGTCGCGGCAGCAGGCTCGCTCCACCAGGTGGTTGATGGTCATCTTGTCCGAAGGTCTGATGGTGGTGGTGGGGGTCAAAGTGCTTCTGTCCATCTCTTCGGAAACTGCGGAGGCAAAGGGGAGCCTTGGGCACCGTCCGCGGCACCGACGTGCGTCCCCCGGGCGGCCGGAGGCGACGGTGGGGCTGGAGGCGCCTCCAAACCCAGCAGAGCAGGGCGGGACGGGAGCTGCCTCCCATCGCCTGCAACGGGAGAGCTCGGCCGCCGTGTCCAAAGGGCTTCACGCCGGGCTTTGGGGCGAGAGAATCCTAGAATTGCCAGGGTTGGAAGAGACCTTAAAGATCATCTCGTTCCAACCCCCTGCCATGGACAGGGACATCTTTAACCAGATCAGGCTGCCCAGAGCCCCATCCGGCCTGGCCTTAACAACTCCCAGGGATGGGGCTGCCACCCCCTCTCTGGGCAACCTGTGCCAGGGTCTCCCCACCCTCATGGGGAAGAACTTCTTCCTCACGGCCCATCTGAACCGACCCATCTCTGGCTTCAATCCATTCCCTCTAGTCCTGTCACTGCCCGACATCCTAACAAGCCCCTCCCCAGCTTTCTTGCAGCCCCCTTGAGATACTGGGAGGCCACAATAAGGTCTCTCTGGAGCCTTCTTTTCTGCAGACTGAACAGCCCCACGTCCCTCAGCCTTCACAGCAGAGCCTTTACTGGAGAGCTTCGAGGGACCAAGAGAAGCAGCCGCCCGGGCGCTGCCCTCAGAGCACATTTCTTTGGTGCTTTCACTTTGCTTGACAGCACCAAGGGACGAGGAGCAGCCCAACAGAGATCCACCCAGAGCTGCTCCATCGCACCGGGCTCATCTCCCTCAGAGGAGAGGAACCCCCCCAGGAGCAGCGCAGGCGAGAGCTCGGCCCCAGCGAGGCTTTCGGCCAGACACTTCCACCCAGGCAAAACCCCCGTCGGGTGGGCGCAGGCCCCCGGTGGCCGCTCTCCCCAGGTGGCTTTCCTAACGCTCCCAGTGCACTTCCCAAGGCCAGAGCTGGAGGACAACGGAGCTGAGGCTGGGCCTGAAGGCAGCTGATGTTTTCGCTAATAACTTAAAGGATGGGCACGGCGGAGGCTCATAATGTCTGAGCGAGGCCTCGAGCTGAAAAGTGCTGCCAACAAACTGGGGAGCAAAGAAACGGAACTGGACCTGAATAATGCCCGAGGGGCTTGGGGTTGTCTGAAGAAAAGGAGGCTGAGGGGAGACCTTCTCGCCCCCTGCAACCCCCCGGCAGGGGGGGGCAGCCGGGGGGGTGGGTCTTTCTCACAAGATGGGACAAGAGGAAACGGCCTCAAGTTACACCAGGGGAGGTTTGGGTTGGACATCAGGGAAAATTTCTCCACTGGAAGGGTTCTCAGAGACCGGTACAGGCTGCCCAGGGCAGGGGGAATCGCCATCCTCGGGTGTATTTGAGAGCCGACCAGTTGTGGTGCTCAGGTTTAGAAGTGGGTCTGTTAGAGTCAGACAACGCTTGGACTCGATGAGCTCAAAGGTCTTTTCCAACCATAACGATTCTGCGATTCTCTCTCGGTGAACAGAAGGGAAGACCCAAAACCAGCCGTGTCCAGCCCGCTGGCCCAGCCCCACGTGCAGGAGGAGGGACCGGTCCCTGCTGCCACCGCTGCCACCTACACCCCAGCCACTACGGCTCCTCCGACAGCCCTTCCCGCTGGGGAGCCTGTAACCTCCACCACGGAGGACTCCTGCCTCTTCCAGCCCTTTGTCACTCTCAAACCAGACAAGCTCCTGTCCCATCTAACCTCACTGCACCTTCAGCCGGTGGCTTTTCATCTCTGGAGCTGAGACCAGAGACCACAGACCGCTCCTCTCCGCAGGACTCGCTGGGCAACCAGCCACCAGCAGCCAACGAGAGCCGGTGGACGATCAAGAACCGGCAGAGGCGACCGCAGTGGGGATTCCCTGCTCCAGGGAAGCTCCGGGAAGCAGAGCAGTGCCCGCAGGACCTCCCCCAGCTGGGAGATGCTCCAGCCAAAGCCCTGCTTCCCACAACCCCTTCCCTGCCCAGGGCGCTCCTGACCTGAGATCTCATCCTCGTTGTCCTCGGGGAAGTGCTGGCTGCTCCGCTGCTCCCACGTGGGCGGCGTGTATTTCTTCCGCGTCACGTACTGGCGGCCGATCGTTTTCTTGGCGTTTTTCACCAGGTTTTTGGAGAGGGTCCTGGAACCAGAGAAGAGGTTGAAGCCCGCTGACAGCACCTCCCGCACGTGCGTGATCGCGGCCCCTCGTGAGTTAGAGACCCCGACGCTCAGTCACACCGAGAGCGAAGCAGAGACAGCAGCGACCCTCACCACCAGCTGCACCGCGGGCTCAGAGTCACCGTCACCACAGGAAGGGAGATGTCACCCGCTCAGTGTCACCAGGGCAGGGAGGAGCTGGCTCCTCAGCCGCAGGAGGCAATTGCCTTCCCGGGGGGATCTGAAGAGCCCGGTCGGGGTGGCCGGGCTGAGCAGCCACCTCAGCCTCCTGACCTGGGGGGACGCAGCCTTGTCCCCACTCTAACATCATCGCCTTTGGAGCTCCTGCAGGCAGCAATCATGCTCGTCCCCCAATTTGGGGGCTCCAGCCCAGGGCAGGGGTCAGGGGATCCACTGCCCAGGGGGGACACGGTGGGGCAGGCAGTGGCAGAGGGTGATCTGCT
Source organism: Trogon surrucura (assembly GCA_020746105.1). NCBI lineage: Eukaryota > Metazoa > Chordata > Aves > Trogoniformes > Trogonidae > Trogon > Trogon surrucura. Next base: position 221,521,927 of record CM036617.1, read on the forward strand.
TGGTGCCACATAAAGGACAGAGACAGGGCAGCCGGGCTCAGTCACTCCAAGGGGTGGCCCAGGGGCAGCAGAGAGGGAGGAGAGCTCCCAAGCCTGCGGGGGGTCAGGCTGTGTGGCTGGAGCTGGCTCAGCAGGAATTCCTGGAGGCAGGAACTCATCACTGGCTCGGTGAGACCCGGGGCTCAAAGGGGAGAAGATCAAGGAGACGTGGGGTGTGCATCGACCTGGGAAGGCGCCACGTCCAGCCCAGCGTAGCATGATGCCAGGATTCCTAGAAATCCACCTGAGCAGGGGGCCAAAGGGAGATGAGGACCTGCCTTGCTTCGCTTTGCAAAGCGGACAGTGAGGGAATCCAACTGCTCCCTACGTTTACCAAGGAAGGAAAGCTGCAGGACCGAGGAAGAACATCATCCTGAGACCGACTGCTCGGGCAGGGGTGGTCGTGCTGCCCGCAGGAGCGAGAGTTGCAGAGGGCGGGGAGAAGACTTGGAGGGGGGTGACAATCCTGCAAGTTCAGACTGCTGAGACCGTGCCCAGGCCCGGAGCTGTGCCCGGCAGCTCGAGAGGTCTCTGGCACCAGCACAGCTCCCTCAGCACCTCCTGGGATCCACCCGAGCGCCACCGAGCACCGGGACAACCGAGCCACAGCCTCTGGAGGTCGCGGTGCCACGACAGTGAGAGCGCGGAGCCCAAACCTGCCGGGGAGGCCGGCGCAGCCCGAGAGACGAGCCCCGAGCCCGGGCGGCATGCAGAGCGGCTGAGAAGAAACCCCGGGCGCAGTGAAGGCTGCAGCCTGAGCCAGCGCCCCCTCGCAAGCTCCCGCCCGGGGCGAAGGCATCTTACGTGGTCGAATGGCCAAGGTGCCCGAGGGACATGACCCCCACCGTGAGGCCCTGGAGCATATCGGTGACCTGCTGGGAGCTGAGTCACAAACACACGGGGAGGGGGGAGAGGCGCTTAGAGTCCGGGGGCACAGCAAGCGCGACCACGGCAGCGACCAGAGCCCGGCGCCACAGCACCGCTCCCCCCGCCACCGAGCAGGGCCCCCGCCGCGCGCACGGGAACCGCTCCCGCCAGGCGCCTCGGCGCCGCTTCGGTGAGGCTGCGCCAAGAGTGCTGTGTCCAGTTTCGGTCCCCTCGCTAAAAGAGGGACACTGAGGTGCTGGAGAGGGCACAGAGCTGGGCTGCCAGGCTGGGAAAGGGTTTGGAGCACGTGCCCTGTGAGGAGCTGGGGCTGTTCAGCCTGGAGGAGGCTGAGGGGAGACCTTCTTGCTCTCTGCAACTCCCCGACAGGAGGGGGTGGTGAGGTGGGGTCAGTCTCTTCTCACAAGTTATTAATGACAGGACGAGGGGAAATGGCCTCAAGTTGCACCAGGGGAGGTTCAGGTTGGATATGAGGGAGAATTTCTTTACTGAGAGGGTCGTCAGGCACTGGCAGAGGCTGCCCAGGGAGGGGCTGAGTCGCCGTCCCTGGAGGGGTTTAGGAGACGGGTGGGTGTTGTGCTGAGGGACAGGGGTCAGTGGTGCTGACAGGGCTGGGACAGAGGTTGGACTCGATGATCATGAGGGTCTCTTCCAGCCGAAACTGTTCTCTGGTTCTATGGTTCTATGAATCTATGATTCTGTGATTCTGTGATTCTATGGTTCTATGGTTCTGTGTTCCATGATTCCATGATGCTCTGACTCTATGACGCTCTGACTCTACGTCCCTCGCACTGTTTCGGTCGGGACGCTGGGGCAGGGAACGCCGCTGAACCAAACGCCACATTTCCCTGCCTTGCCCGGTGTTCCAGACGTGCAGCGCGTCCCCTCCCGACAACAAGGGGAGACGCTGAGCGTGGAGAGGTCAGAGCAAGGGAGGCTCAGACACCCTGTCCCCGGCATTGCTCGAGCCAGCCCTGCGCAGCAGCTCCCCGCCGGGCGGGCAGGGCGAGAGGAGAAGCCCCGCGGTGCCCGGCAGGGTCGAGCGCACGCCACGCGCGGTTCTCCCCGGGGCACGGGTACCTGAGCGAGGGGTTCTTCTCCTTGGCCTTGGGCTGCATGGCTTGCTTGGGCGACTGGCCCACGGTGAAGGCGAAGGTGCCGCGCACGTGCTGGGGGTAGCGCAGCTTGTGCAGGTGCTTCCTGAAGATCTCGGCGCTGTCCGAAGCCACCTCTTCATCGAAGGCGATCTTCAGCAACTGCGGGCAGAGCCGAGAGCAGGGGCTGAAGGGTCGGTCGGGGGGTGCTGGGCCGGGGGACCAGGCTCTTCTCACAGGACAGAGCTCGGATCCCAGCCGGGAGCAGGGACCACAAGGCATCTGAGCGCACGAGACGGGCAGAGAGGGGCAGGCAGCCTGGTGCAGGGGCTCTCCTCCCACCACAGCCCCACCTCCCCCAGTGTCTCAAAGACACAAAACGCTGAATAACGACTCGTGTTGTTGACAACTCTCCCTGCTGCAATTCTCTCCTCAGAAACCTGCCACGAGGTTTTGCAGAACCACCTCGCAGGGCGCTGTGTGGTGACACCTCACACCTTCTGAGGGCTCCTGCAGCCACTGGAGCAACTGGAAAAGAGCCCCGAGGCAACAAGATGTGGCTCCTGTGTGCGACAGGACTGCGAGTGGAGCAGCTTCCTGTGGGGACAGGCTGAGAGAGCTGGGGCTGCTCAGCCTGGAGAGGAGAAGGCTCCCAAAGGGGAGACCTCAGAGCACCTCCCAGGGCTTGAAGGGGGCACAGGAGAACTGGGGAGGGGCTCTGGATCAGGGGGTGCAGGGATAGGACAAGGGTTGATGGCTTCAAACTGAAAGAGGGGAGATTTAGGTACTAGGAAAAAATTTTTTACAATGAGGGTGGTGAGACCCTGGCAGAGGTTGCCCAGAGAAGCTGTGGATGCCTCATCCCTGGAAATGTCCAAGAACAGCTGGATGGGGCTTGGAGCGACCTGGGCTGTGGGAGGGGTCCCTGCCCAGGGCACGGGTGGAACGAGATGAGCTTTAAGGTCCTGTCTATGGAGGAGAGACCTCACTCTCCACAACTACCTTAAAGGAGGTTGTAGCGAGGTGGGGGTTGGTCTGTCCAACCAAGGAACAAGCGATGGGACAGGAGGAAACGGCCTCAAGTTGCCCCAGGGGAGGTTTAGGTTGGATATGAGGAAGAGTTTCTTTACTGGCAGGGTTCTCCGGCACTGGCACAGGCTGCCCAGGGCAGGGGTGGAGTCCCCATCCCCAGAGGGATTTAAGAGTCAGGCAGACCCAGCGCTCAGGGATGTGTCAACAAGTCGAGGGCTTCTCAGTGTTGGGTCAATGGCTGAACTCAACGATCTTAAAGGTCTTTCCCAGTCTGGGCAATTCTGTGATTCTGTGACCACAGCGAACTCCTCCTCTGCAAGGGGACCACCAGCTTCCTCCCCTCAGGTCCACTGTCACCTGCTACTGAGCTTGTCTTCGGTCCCCTCAGGAAAACCACCGCTAAACCGCGTCAGCGTGGGCAGCGAGCGCTTCATCCCACAGCGGTGCCAGCCGCAGCCACGCGCCCGCAACGCGCTCCTCAGCCGAGACAGCGCAACATGAAGGAGCAGCCCCGGCCCCGGGGAGCCCTCACCTGGAATGTGCACGAGCGCAGCTGCAAGCCCTCCTGGATGAACTGATCCACCTGGGCCTGGACGTTGATCTTCTTCTCTTTGGTCAGCGAGGCGATGGGGAAGGATCGGATCACCACCTGCTCCCCCACTGGCACAAACACGGGACCGGGTCAGCCACGTCCTGCTGCCTCTGCGCAGCACAAGGCCGGCCCACGCGGGACCACCCTTGGTGCCCATCGGCACAGAGACACCCGTGGGACAACGCGGCCAGAAGCAGGCTAGGCACGCTGCAGCCAGCCCCCAGCCACTTGTACATGATGCTTGGGATGGGCATGAGTGTAATTCATCATCTACCAAAGGTGGAGAGCACGAGCAGCCATCCCTTCTGTAGCACCGGGAGCAAGCACCAAGCTCGTGGGGGCTGTGGCAGCCCCCAGCACTGGCTGCTCACCCACCCGAGGACGCCCCCAAGGACCTCAGCAGCAGCTCCTGCAGCCTCTGCTCGCTGAGAGCTGCCGGCCACCCCCTCCAGCCCCCCAGGCGCCACTGAGCCCCGCAGACACAGACCCTTACCCAGAGGGTCCGTGGGAGTGCCCTTGAAGATGATGCGGTAAGTGGTGAGGAAGATGGCTCCTTCGGCGGGGAGGAGAGGAGGACCACCAATATTCCCCCCAGCAGCTTCTTCCCGCCCGTCTGGCATGAGGTACACGCGGAGCCCCTCCATCACACACTCCTCGCCCACCAACAGGTTGGGGCGCAGCAGCTTTGGCTACAGGGGGGGCACAATCGAAGTTCAGGCCCGTGAGGAGCACAAAAAGGGACCCGACACCCCGCTGGGGCACCAGATCCTTCCCCCCACGGCAGCAGGGTGGGTCCGTACCTTCTGGATGGGAGGAAGCCTCTTGCTCTCCCTGTGCACTGCATCCAGCGTCTCGATGTGCATCTGCACGATATCTGGGGACAAACACGAAGCTGGAGACTGCGAGCGAACTCCCCGCCTGGCACAGCCCCCAGGACGGCCGCCAACCCGCCCCGCGGCGCCCTGCGCGCCCGCTGCCGGCCCTCGTGCGGAACAGAGCCCCCAGCTGATGTGGAAGGGTCACACAGAATCACAGAATCACAGAGAGAATCACAGAATGTTGGGGGTCGGGAGGGACCTCTGGAGATCCTCTGACACCACAGGGTCACGGGAGGGTTGGGGTTGGGAGGGGTCTTGAAGGGTCATCTGCTCCAGCCCCCTGCCAGAGCAGGGTCACCCAGGGCAGGTCCCACAGGAACGCGTCCAGGCGGGTTGGAGAGTCCCCAGAGCAGGAGACTCCACACCCTCTCTGGGCAGCCTGGGACAGGGAAAAAGTTCTCCCTCGTGTTTCTGTGGAACCTCCTGTGCTCCAGCTTGTGCCCACTGCCCCTTGTCCTGTCCCTGGACATCCCTGAGCAGAGCCTGGCTCCGTCCTCCTGACACTCACCCTTAATATATTTCTAAATATTCATGAGGTCACCCCTCAGGCTCCTCTTCTCCAGCTGCAGAGCCCCAGCTCCCTCAGCCTTTCCTCACCAGGGAGATGTTCCCCTTCCACGGTGACAGGGCACGGCCACCCGTTCCCCTGTGGTGCCGCACGGCGCGTTCGTTACCTGGGATCATGACGTGCAGCCCCTTGAGGTGCTCGTTGGTGACCCCACTCTCCGTGCACACTTTGTCCACGAAGCGGTTGATGAACCGCACCACGTAGTTGGCCACGTCGGAGCTCTCGGCATCCTCAAATCCACTTTCTGTGTCATAGCTCTCAGCCACGCTGCCGGCGATGCTGCCAGACAGGAGCGGGGAAGTTAGAATCACAGAATCACAGAATCACAGAACAGTTTGGGTTGGAATGGAGCACTTAAAGGCCACTCAGTCCGACCCTCTGCAGGGAGCAGGGACATCTTTAACCAGGTCAGGTTGCTCAGAGCCCCGTCCAGCCTGGCCCTGGATGTCTCCAGGGATGGAGCCTCCACCCCCTCTCTGGGCAGCCTGTGCCAGGGTCTCACCACCTTCATTGTAAAAAAACTCTTCCATATAATTAGTCTACCCTCTTTTTAGTTTAAAACCATCACCCCTGGTTCTGCTGCAGCAGGCCCTGCTAAAAGGATTGTTCGCACTCTCCTGTGTCCCCCTCGAAGCCTGGAACAGGTTGCCCAGAGAGGGGGTGAAGCCCCATCCCTGGAGGTGTTTAAGGCCAGGCTGGATGGGGCTCTGGGCAGCCTGACCCAGTGGGGGACGTCCCTGCCCATGGCACAGGGGGGTTGGAACTGGATGATCTTTAAGGTCCCTTCCAACCTTGACAGTTCTGTGGTTCTATGATAAGCCCTGGGAGGGGCTCTAGGGTCTCCCCTTTGGGAACCTTCTCCCCTCCAGGCTGAACAGCCCCAGCTCTCTCAGCCTGTCCCCACAGGGAGCTGCTCCAGCCCCTGAGCATCTCTGTGGTCTCCTCTGGACTTGCTCCAACAGCTCCGTGTCGTTCCTGTGCTGAGTTACTGCTCTGTGGTTACCCACAGCAGGCAGAGCACCAGGGGGTTTCTACTCTCGACACGGGTGCGGGAAGCTTTCACTCTCGCTGTGAAACGCGCCTGGGCGCTGCGACCCACAGCTGGCACGGTGTCACTCTGCTGTCCCGCCGCGTGGCCCCGCCGAGCTCACCTGTTGGTGACGAAGCTGTTGCTGACGCTCTCCACGTCGCCCAGCCCGGAGCTGCGCAGCAGCCGGTTCTTGCTGGTGTCGAGGGGCAGCAGCAGGTAGCTCATGCGGTTGGCGTAGTGGATGGCCTGGCTGAACACGGTGCTCTCCTCCTTCTGGATCAGCTCCTGCTGCTTCTCTCGGCTCATCGTGGGCCACAGCCTCAGCTGCTCTGACGCGATCTCCAGGGCAGACTTGGCTTTCTGTGGCCCCTCCGCGCTCTCCTGAAGGAGTCGGAAGGAGATGTCAGCGGCCGGGGGGACGGGAGACCTCTCAACCCCCGCTGCTCCCACAGAAATCTCCCAGAACCAGGAGGCAGTCCCTCTGGCCGGTTCAGCACCCGTGTTGGCCCGTGGGTTTCTGGAGAGAGCTGCTTCTGCGCAGCGGCCCTCCAGGGACACCGGCACCATCCCCACCTCCTCACCTCATCCGCGTGGTTCTCCTCGTTGTTGTCCAGGTACAAGGCTCGGATGTGGTTCTGCACGTCACAGTAGAACATGGCCTCCCAGAACTGGATGTTGGTCCACACCACGTGCTCCTGCACGCAGCTGTAGGCAAACTGCGTGATGCCCGGGCTCAGTTTCTGGAGAAGCAGAAGGTGGGAGAGAGTTTCACACAACCACGGCCTCCGCGCCAAGCTCTCTGCAGTTCTCCTCTCCTTGCTCCAGCCTGTTGCTGGCAACGGTACCAAACCCTCCTGGGGGGGGACGTTTGCATGGGAGATCCTCCAGGCGCTCCCTGCAAACTCTTCTCAGATTTGCGCAGCACCCACCCAGAGCCGCATGGCCTCACGCTACACGGCTTTATGAGAGGCAGAATCTTGTCTCAGCCCAGCAGGACAAACGCCCAAGCCAGCATCGAGAGCCCTTCCTACAGGGGTTCCAGCCACCTCGGGAGCCAGAGATGGGCGCAGCCGGCCTGGCCAAGCTCACAAGTGGCTGGAAAATTCTGATTCTATGATTCCACGATTCCATGATTCCATGATTCTATGATTCAGTGATTCTATAACTCCAAGAAGTGCCCCCAGCCTGGCCGCAGCGCTGATGCTCAGCCCTTCAGCCGCAGCCTCCGAGGAGCGCCGGGTCGGCGAGGGCTGCACGAGGGGTGAGGATTCTGTGACTCTGTGACTCTGCAGGTGCTCACCCGGCAGAAAGCGGTGACCAGCGGCAAGAGAGCGGCTGCGATGCCGTGCTCGTCCATGGCCGTGCAGTCCTGGGGAGGAGAGCGGAGGTGACGAGAGGACTCGCTGCAAGACCCCCAGGCCCCCTCTCATCCCTGCAGCGTGCTGGCTCCCACCAAGGGACCCCAGCTCCCTGCCAAGAGCCAGGCTCTCCCCAGCCCTCCCCTACCTGCAAACAGCAGTTCATCATGCGGATGACGAAATCGAACTGCTGGTGATCCAGCACCGCCCGGTTCTGCTGCACGTGCAGGTTGAGCTCCTGGGTCAGGCAGTGCCGCGCCGCTCGGCCCTTCATGGCGCGCAGCACCGCGGGGAACAACTGCGGGACGAGGCAGGGAGAAGTCACGGAGCGGCACGAGGGGGCTGGGTCACACGGGGGGGTCACAGGGGACCTGGGACCACTGAGCACCCGCGCCTGCCCTCCTTGCCGCGCTGCAGAGGAGCCGGCACAGCCCCTTCCCAGGGGAAGGAGCCGGGAGGATCAGCACACGGAGTGCCCAGTCCTGCGGCCCTAAATCCGCTGTGAGAGGGGCACGGGTGTTCCTGTGCCCAAAGCAGCTCAATAAGTGAAATTCAAGACGTTTTGTATGTGCCACCCACAGCGAGCGGGTGCGGGAGGAGCTTCCCGCGCTGCGCTGGTTGACCCCAGGGTGTTTACAGTCAGCGCGTCCACACTCGGATGGGGAGGCCGAGCAGAGCAAAGCCCGAGCTGGGGCAGAGCCTGGGGAGGTCCCTGCTCACCTGGCCCGGCTTGCCCCAAGGGACAGACCCCGGGGGACGTGAATTCAGGCTAAGCTGGTGCAGTGGAGCAATTGGCTGAAAGCTCAGGACACAACAAGGAGGAGCAGCTCTGAGAGAACCACATGGGACCAGAGCTGGTGAGCAGGGACCTGGGGACGCGCAGGGAACGTCCTCTCCAGCCACCACCAAGGAGAGGCAGAGCAGCCCCCCGGCTTCTCCCCTCAACCACCCGCTTCTCAGAAGTCGCCCTCACCTTTTTGGCTTCTAACATCTTGTTCTCAAAGACGTAGGAGATGCAGTTCCTGACCACCTCCAGGCGACGGGCGCTGTTGGCCAGGGCGTTGCCGTTGCGCTCCATGATGGCAGCTGCGGGGAGAAGTCACCCGTTAAGTTCCACCAGGGCAGGACTTTTGCCCCGGGGTGGGGAAAGACGGGAGCCCCCTCCCCTGCTCAGGCTGGAAGAACACTAGGGGGTCCTCACAGAATCACAGAATCGCAGAATGTCAGGGGTTGGAAGGGACCTCAAAAGATCATCTAGTCCAACTCCTGCCAGAGCAGGGTCACCCAGGGCAGGTCCCACAGGAACGCGTCCAGGTGGGTTGGAAAGTCTCCAGAGCAGGAGACTCCACACCCTCTCTGGGCAGCCTGGGACAGGGCTCCAGCACCCGTACAGCCAAGAAGTTTTTTCTAATATTTTTGTTGAACCTCCTGTGCTCCAGCTTGTACCCATTGCCCCTTGTCCTGTCCCTGGACATCCCTGAGCAGAGCCTGGCTCCGTCCTCCTGACACTCCCCCTTGACATATTTATAACCATGACTGAGGTCACCCCTCAGGCTCCTCTTCTCCAAGCTAAAGAGCCCCAGCTCCCTCAGCCTTTCCTCACCAGGGAGATGTTCCACTCCCTCCATCATCCCTGTGGCTGTGCTGGACTCTCTCCAGCAGTTCCCTGTCCCTCTGGAGCTGAGGGGCCCAGAACTGGGCACAATGTTCCAGATGTGGCCTCACCAGGGCAGAGCAGAGGGGCAGGAGGGACCTCTCTCCACCTACTTACTACTTCCCTTCTAACACACTCAGCTGCCCCTCACACCGGCCGACAGACTCCAGGGAGCTCCAAGCAGCCCAAGGGACAGAAGCTGACGCAGACAGTGCTGCTGCTTCTCTGTGGGATTCCTTGCTCAGACGGGACCCTCGGATGTGAAAAGCAGCCAGTGACACCGTGCCGAAGCTCCCCCTGAGCAGGGTTTCTCACCGCGGGGAGAGGCCGCCGTACACACGTACCGATGGGGGGTCCCGAGGGCACCATGCACTTCTTCTCCGCCTTCACGGCAGGAGGAGCCGTCTGCAGCTTGGCCGTGGCCTGGTCGATGATCCACTGCACCGTGCCCTCATCCAGACGAGGAAAAGGCTTCTGGTGGAGGCGCAGGTGACAGCCTTCCGTGGGCTTCTGCACCTTGTGCATGGTCACCGCCGGGTACGGGTTCTCCTGGCGCAGCAAAGACAGTTTCTCTTCAGGCGCACGGCCGGCGCGTGGCCTCTCCCAGGGCAGGAGCCCCAGCGAGGCATCCTTCTGCAGCCCCCGCCGCCAAACGCGCCGGGGCAGACACTCCTGGGCCCATCAGGGGCACCCGGCCACACGTGACAGTGCGGGTGGGACGGGATCAGGGACCACGAGCGTCAGATGCAGCAACGGAGGGAGGACAGAGCGAGCGGGGGTTCGACCCTCACCCTGCAGCCCGCTCGGGAGACCAGGACTCACGTTTTTGTACAGTTTCTCCGCCAGCTCCTTGATGTGCCGCAGGATCTTCTGCTTGTTCCCTTCTTCCGCCCGCATGCGCTTCACTTCGTAAGCCACGAGCTGGGAGGGCAGGAGAAGCCGGGTGAGAGGAGCAGCCAGGCAGGATCCAGCCACCCTTCCCGCAGCCCGGCTGCAGCCACGGTGTCACGGCACTCGGTCCCTCGAGGGGCCCGGAGAGCTGAGCGGAGCGAGGATGCGCGGGACGGCCACTCACCTCATCGAACAGGTCGATGGAGCGGTACGGGGCGCCCCGCTCGGTGACGAAGCCAGCGAAGGCCATGCCCTCCAGCACCTTGGTGAGGAAGTCATCCTCCGTCAGCCCCCGCTGGCCCAGGAAGGCCGCCTGCAACCGGGAGACACCGTTCAGCGGCACCGCCCTGGCCTCGGTCCTCCCGGCTGACGCGGTAGCGCAGGTGACACCGACTGCGGTGAACGACGTCTCCTCCCCGCACAGCTCCCCGACAGGGACAGAAGGAGGGTGCCACTGCAGGGACTCCTCTCCCACAGCCCCCAAAAGGCCACAGACCTCGGGCCACCACATCACCCACGCCTGCCCTCGTCACCGTCCCGTGGAGGAGCTGGAGCAGCCCCTTCCTGGGGGAAGGAGCCGAGAGGTGCCAGAGCTGGAGCACCGAGTCTCACAGAGGGGCACAGAGGGTCCTGTGGCCAAAGCAGTTAAATAAGTGAAATTCAGGCTGGTTTGTACAGCTTACTGTGGCTGCACAGAATGGTTTTATAGAATCACAGAGGGGTTTGGGTTGGAAGGGACCTTAAATCTCATCTCTTTCCACCCCTTGCCCTGGGCAGGGACCCCTCCCACAGCCCAGGTCGCTCCAAGCCCCGTCCAACCCGGCCTTGGGCACTGCCAGGGAGGTGGAAGCTGCCACAGCTGCTCTGGGCAACCTCTGCCAGGGGCTCATCGGGAAGAATTTCCTCCTAATATCTCATCTAAATCTCACCTCTTTCAGTTTGAAGCCATCAGCGCTTGTCCTATCCCTACACCCCCTGATCCAGAGCCCCTCCCCAGCTCTCCTGTGCCCCCTTCAAGCCCTGGGAGGTGCTCTAAGGTCTCCCCTTTGGGAGCCTTCTCCTCTCCAGCTGAACAGCCCCAGCTCTCTCAGCCTGTCCCCACAGGGAGCTGCCCCAGCCCCTGAGCATCTTGGTGGTCTGCTCTGGACCCACTCCAACAGCTCCATTATGAAACAGAAGTTCATTACACTTTATTCATTTACAGCAGCTTTATGAGAGGGTATTTTCTCACATACGCTGCACATTTATGATTTTACAGCGCTACTGAATTTTTGTTAGGCACCTGCCAGAAATCCTTATTGAGCCCTCAGCTCAGAGCCCTCAGAACAGGCGGTGATTTCCAACGTCAGAGCCTGGGAAGCTCCTGGGACCTGCTCTGGGTGACACCCCCGGGGTGCCTCGACGAGCGGGGGGGCCGACGCGGAGACTCCGTCTCCGCGTCGGTCCCCCCCGCTCGTCGAGGCGCCCTGATTCTATTTCCCTGGGGTTCAAACCCCTCCAGGGCTGGGCAAGCCTGTGCCAGGGCGTCACAACCCTTCCCAACAAGGATTTGTTCCCCTCACACCCAACCGAAACCTGCCCTGGTGCCACTCGAGGGTGTTTGGTAGAATGTTGGGGGTCGGGAGGGACCTCTGGAGATCCTCTGACACCACAGGGTCACGGGAGGGTTGGGGCTGGGAGGGGTCTTGAAGGATCATCTGCTCCAACCCCCTGCCAGAGCAGGGTCACCCAGGGCAGGTCCCACAGGAACGCGTCCAGGCGGGTTGGAGAGTCCCCAGAGCAGGAGACTCCACACCCTCTCTGGGCAGCCTGGGACAGGGAAAAAGTTCTCCCTCGTGTTTCTGTGGAACCTCCTGTGCTCCAGCTTGTGCCCACTGCTCCTTGTCGTGTCCCTGGACATCCCTGCGCAGAGCCTGGTTCCATCCTCCTGACACTCCCCCTTAATATATTTATAAATATTCATGAGGTCACTCCTCAGGCTCCTCTTCTCCAGCTGCAGAGCCCCAGCTCCCTCAGCCTTTCCTCACCAGGGAGATGCTCCACTCCCTCCATCATCCCAGTTGCCCTGTGCTGGACTCTCTCCAGCAGTTCCCTGTCCCTCTGGAGCTGAGGGGCCCAGAACTGGACACAATATTCCAGATGTGGCCTCACCAGGGCAGAGCAGAGGGAGAGGACGACCTCCCTTCACCTACTGGCCACACTTTTCTTTATGCAGCCCACGCCTCTGGGGGTATGAAGGGTACCAAACTCTTCAATCCCGTCCCTGCTCTCCCTGCCTTGAAGCCTTTCTGGGGCAGCGAACACCCCAGCAGTGCTGGTGAAGGCTGGCCCTTCCCCTCCCCAGATCTGAAAAAGAATCCCCAGCTCCAGGCCAGGACATGAGGGACCTTCTGCTTGACAGCAGGCGGACAGGTCACCAGCTGCAGCGCCTCTGAGCACACACGGGCACGGACGGGGAAGCGGGATCCGACCCACAAGACCTCGGGAGGGTCAAGGACAAACACGGGATGCAGGTGGAGCCGGGAGGTCACTTGCTGGAAACACAGAACTGTCTTCTAGATACAGCTGCATTTGTGCAAACACCCTCGCAGAGCAACTCAGCCCAACCTCACCCAAACCATCCGGAAAAGAGCCACAGAATTCACAGAGTCGCAGAATCGCTTGGGTTGGGAAAGACCTTTAAGATCATCGAGTCCAACCATTACCCCAGCGCTGCAGCCCCACCAGTGACCCGTGTCCCTGAGCACCACATCCACCGGCTTTTGTATCCCCCCAGGGGTGGGTACGCCACCCCTGCCCTGGGCAGCCTGTGCCAGGGCTTCACAACCCTCTCCATGAAGAAATTTTTCCTAAAATCCAACCCAAACCTCCCCTGGTGCAACCTGAGGCCCTTTCCTCTCATCTCATCGCTTGTTCCCCAGGAGAAGAGACCAAGAGATTTTTTTCCATAAGACAGTTTGAAACAACAATCCTGCCCGGCAGACACGAGGTCGTGGAGCAGACGGAGCTGCAGAAACGCACTCCCCGCCCTCCCTCGAGGAAGGCTTCCTCCCTTCCTCATCCTCAACAGAGCTGTCTCCTCAGCTCAGAGCGAGCCGGGCCGGCTGGCACAGCGTGCCAGGGCACCCAGGGCCTCACCTTATGGAATCGGATGACGGGCTCGGGGTGGATGCGGATGATGTGCAGGCAGCAGCGATAGCCCTGCAGCAGCTGTGCAAACAAGCGGAGGAAGACGGCGCGGATCTCCTTGTCCTGGGGAGAGGGAAGGACAGGGCGGTCACCGCGCGCTCAGGTGGAGGGTGCAGACGAGTCAGCTCACAGGGCAGGGGTCTACACCCAGCATGGAGGCGAGGGGATCAAATCGCGTGCCAGAGTCAGCTTCTGCAGAGCAGGGCAGGGAACGGGGCAGAGATTCCAGGGATAAAGGGATGCAGCAGGCTGGATTCACCGTGCTGCCTCCCCCCAGCCGCGCTGGGGCCTCTGCACGCAGAGGAAAAGTGAGTTCTGGCAGCCCCAGGGTCTGCTGAAGTGCCCAAACGTCGGGTGTCTGCCTCAGCCCCTCTCTGGCGCAGCAGCAAACGGGCCAGCAACAAAACGGCACTGCTGGCTTCCCCGCCGCGCCTCGGAGCTGCGGTCTCGGCGTCCCGGCAGCGACGTGCAACGAACGCCTCGACCTCAGCAACACGAGGGCTGCGCCCTCCGCTCCGTGCCCAGCGACAGGGCGTCCAGCTGGGCCCGCAGCCTCGTCCGAGGAGACCCCTTCCTCCCCCCCCCACCACCTACCTGCATTTTGAGAGAAGAGGCAGAAATCGTTGAAGGGGGGAATGCGAGATCCGCCACTTCCAGCTCCGGGTCCAAGACCTGCACAGAGAGGGCACAAAGCACGCTCAGGGACATCTCTACTTCTACAGGCAGGAAAAAAGCAACACAGCATTCCCGGAGCCCCAGGAGCACGACAGAAAAGGTCCGAGGGGCTGGAACCACTGGGTCTCAGCAAACACTGAAGGGAAGCCTCGAGGCCTGACCCTCCCTGGCACAGCCTGGACCCCAGGGGCAGCCGCTGGGCTCGGGGCAGGGGGAAGGGGGAGCCTCTCCAGCTCTGCTGCGGTGGGGCTGGGGGCTCAGCACAGCGAGGCTGTGGCAGAACCGCCCCTCCCAGCTCTCCCACGGCTATAGCAGAGGAGCAGAAGCTGAGGCACGTGGCATCTGCTCGGGACGGCTGCCCTGGGCACGCATCTTCATGGCCACAGCTCCGGGAACGCGCGAGTGGCTGCAGCTGCTCCCTGCCCACGGCCGGCAGCCAGCCGCCCTGTCCCCAGACACCTTCGGCAGAAGAACCCCCCCTCCGTCACCGCCACGCACCAGGGGCACCGGGACCTGGGGAGCTCTCTCGTGAGAGGGTCAGCAGGACCCCGCAGTGCTGAGCTCTGCTCCCAGGGGAGCCCCTTCCCAGCTCCCCTGAGAAACACGTGTTGGCACTTACCATGGAGAGGGCTTCCCGGGTCTGCTGGAGCAGAGGCTCAGGGAGCAGGGAGATATGGACACACTCGGGGACGTTCACCGTTCCACCGTCCAGGTCTGCGATAACAACGTCCAGCTGGAAGGGGCAGGAGAGGGTGAGGTGAGGCTCCCCGACACCCTCCCCACCACCACCGGCTGTGCCACAGGGTGAGCCCAGCTCAGGGGAACAGTGCCCGGCTCCTCTCCCTCTCCTGTGAGCGCTCTAGCGCTCAGTAATTATTTTCTCTTATCCGCTGTCACCGAGCCCAAGCACTTGCCAATAGGGAAGCCATAAAGGGATCCCACCACTCCCTGCCACTAAGGAGGGAGCAGAACCTGGCAGGAGGAGAACAACCCAGCAGGAGAAGGAGGCAGCTCGGCTCGGGAGGGACCTCTCATGATTTCGTGGCACCTTATCAGCACCAGCAAGGTGTCACAGACCCCAGCCCAACACACGCCGTGCCGCTTAACTGAAGCGATGCGCTACAGTTCGTCCAGAAGGCCGCAGCAGAGCCCGGTTCAGTTTAGATCAGACTCATTGCGCTTTGATTTAATCCACTTTCTCAAGTGCCAACACGGCCTTCTGGACCGGCGCTGCCGGTCGAGTTTCAAAACCAAATCCTCGTTTCACCCCAGCTGTTCGCGTGCAGGCTCGGTGGCACGTGGCCCGGCCAGCCCCGCTTGGCTCCTGCGGCACGGCTGGACCGCAGCCCGGGCTGGCCGACCCCGGCGAGCGCAGAGACGAGCCCGTGCCACCCTGGCCCCCCAGGACAACGCCTGCTGCTGTCCGAGCCCGCTGCCACACAGCCCCTGCTCCTCCCCTGGGCCCCGGCACACGGGACGGGGTACGCGGCGTCTCACCAGCTCCTGCGTCTCCGACTGGAAGATGGAGTGGACTCCGATGATGAAGGGTGTCGGCGTGCTCAGGACCTCCAGGAGCTGCGCAGGCAGGATGGGCACGTACGTGAAACTGCAACCGAGAAAAAGCACCCCTGCAGCCAGCCGAGCCCGCCGTCCTCGACGCCCGCGGGGGGTCCCACCTCCAGAGGTCGCGGGGTTTGCATGTCCCCGGGGTGGCTGGTTCCCCCCCGACACTCTCGGCCCCGCAGACAGGACGTGCCCGACAGCTGCACGGGGTTTCTGAGGCACTGACCACGACCACCCTCCTGTCCTGGGGTTATACTCTAAGCCTGACCGAGGGAAAGGTTCCCAGCAGAGTGATTTAACTCCAGAAGAAGGCTTTCTCTGGAATACAACTAGCCTTTCTGCAGCCCGGGGCTATGGCAAGCCAGGGTGGAAACAGCGCGACCGGAGCTGGCAGGGACAGCGGGCTGCCCATCCCCAGTGCCCTGCTTGGGAGACGTGCAAACAAACAGCCCCAGGGACGGCCGTGCTGCCAGACGGCGCGTCCCCCTCCGGCCAACGCCACCCCCGGCTCCCCGGGGCTGCCACAGGAACCACTGCGGCGGCTCGGCCACCAGCGTCTTAACAAGAGTCCTGTGTGCGCGTTCCCCTTCCTAGGGAGGGCAGGATTTGCACCACGGCTCTCGGGAAGCCTCCCAGGGTCCAGCGTTTGGTGACACCTCGTGCCCAGGGCTGCCACGAAGCAGCGCACTGGGGCTCCGCGCTCCCAGGCTGAGAACAGGGAAAGGGGTCGGGTTCTGGGGAGATCAGAATCACAGAGTTGTTGAGGCTGGAGAAGACCTCTGAGTTCAAGTCCAGATCATCGGGGTCAGCACCTCCACCCAGTCCCACACGCGCTGCCAGACCACGTCCCCCAGCCTGACGGGCTGGTTTTCTTCGGTCAGGAGTTGCCCCGGCTGGGAACCAGCTCCTGGAGCTGCAGGTGCTGCTGGCAATGCCTCGCTCCTCACTTCAGTGTGAGAGCCCCAGTCGTGCCCGAGAGAGGAGGGAGGCCGGGGTGGAAGCTTCAATCCCCTTCGCCGCCACGGACACACTTTGGAATTACGCCCAAGGCTTCACAGAATCACAGAATGTTTGGGGTTGGAAGGGATGTTTGGAGATCGAGTCCAACCCCCTGCCCGAGCAGGGTCACCCAGGGTTTGAAAGTCTCCAGAGCAGGAGACTCCACACCCTCTCTGGGCAGCCTGGGCCAGAGCTCTGCCACCCTCACAGGGAAAAAGTTCTTCCTCATATTTAAATGAAACTCCCTGTGCTCCAGCTTGTGCCTGATGCTTCTTGTCCTGCCACCGGGCACCGCTGGAAAGAGTCCTGCTCCATCCTCCCTGCACCCACCCTTTAGATATTTATGGACACTTCCTTCAGGAAAAGGGCTTTCAGCACAGCCAGGGCTGCGGGCACTCACCCACCTGCCCCTTTGCCGGCAGTGCCCGAAGTGCAGCCGCTTCCCAGCCGTACCAGCTGCGAAACCAGGAGGCAGCGAGGGCGTGAAGCCAGGGTGAGGCAGGACAGCCGTGCCCCCGCTGGCCCTGGGCTGCTGTCGGAGGGCTGAGGGGCTCGAGGAGCCGTGGGGACCCCTCACCTGTACTTGAGGGGGAACATAAGTGCAAGGAGAGCCCGGCAGGCATCAGTCAGCCTCTGGTAACTGCTGGAGAGAAACAGGATCTTGTGTTCGGTCAGCGCCGCGCAGAAGAGGTACAGCACGTTGGTGATGCCTGGGGAGAGAAAAGGAGAGGAGAGCACTCAGAAAGGAGGGTTCCCCTCTTGCGCCACACCAGAGACCACCAAACCCCACCCGCGCTGGACCCCTCTCCCCATTTCCACATTCTGCGTGACCGAGGAGTTCAACGCCCTCCCAAAGAGCCACGTCTGGATCACACCGGTGTCTGTTCCCCCAGGGAAGCCCCTCTCCTGGGAGGCGCTCAGGAGGTGCCCCGCTGGAGAAGCCGCGGTCACAAGGTCTCCTTCCAACCCTGATGGAGCAGCAGCATCAAACACCCGCCAGGCAGGCTGGCACCAAAGTCCTGTGGCTTGCTCTTTTTTTTCCCTTTGCTTTTGTTTTTTAAAGTGGTTGGAAACAGAAGTGCTGAGGTACTGACAGGCTGACCCCTCTTCTCACCCCTGCCATCAGAGGGGTTCCACAGGGTGTTTATCAACATGGTGACACGTGCTTTATATATATACAAAATATATATAAATATATAGACATATAAAGCACCCTTAAATCAGCAGCTACACACTGCTGGGCACTCCTGCCTGTGCCCGAGCTGGGGAGAATCACCCACCTCCTGCTCTCCTGGGAACGGGAAAAGGCAAAGCGGGGCTGGGGAGGGCTCCTCTGCAGCTGGAAGGGAGCCCTGGGCTGACAAACCCGGCTCAGGTGGGAAGGGACACGCCAGGAACTGCCGCCCGGAGCCCGGCCAGCTGGTTTGGCAGCGGAGCCGCTGGGAAGGCGGCGCGGGGACAAGTCTCACCGAGCTGGCGGAAGAGCAGGGCCACGCTGCAGCTGCTGACGGGAAGCGAGTCACTGATGGGGGTCTGGATCACCTGCCTGTCCCCCGCTCCCAGGGAGATCGTCCTCTGCAAGAGAAAACAGACCCGGTCACGGGGTGTCCGCCCAAGCGAGGGCGAGCTCGAGGGCAAGCCCGAATGCCCCCGGGGTGCAGGGCCAGGGCACCGCCCTCGTCGCCAGCGGGGCGGCGTGGCCGAAGCTGCGGGACGAGGGGAGAAGACCCCGCAACAACGCACGTCGCACTGTCTCATTGCTTCTACCCCAGCACAACTCCTGTCCCAGACCTAAGCTCATCATTCCCAGCCCACGCGCGCCCACCCTCTCTGCAGGCTGCAGGGGCTGGGGGAGGACCGGGTCAGTGGCCCCTCTTCTCCTCTTTCTGCACCTCCCTAGGGAAAACGTTCCTCTGCAGCAGCGCGTTTCGCCACGGAGCCCACCTCCGCGCTTGGCACAACAGTTTGCACCATCACAGCAGCCCAGAAATCCTCTGGGAAGAGCAGAACGAGCACCCCGACCCACTCCAGGGAGAGGCAAACGGCGCACGGCCGGGAACGCAGCCCCTGCCCCGGAGCCCGGCGACTGCTCCCTCCAGCCCGAGGGGGCTCCGAGACCCGGCAGCGTGTGCCACCCCGGAGAACCACGAGAGAGAGTTTGCTAACGAGGAGACGGACCCCACGAAAGAAAAGGTGTGCGTACCGCTGCTTCGTCGTCCGCGTCAGGCTGAGATAGAGACAGACAGAGACAGCACGGTCAGTTAGAAACACACGCGGGCAGCAGGACGACCGGGGAAGACGAGCACGGGTCGACAACGAGCAGGGAGCAGCGCGCTCGGAGAGATGTGCACACACACACACACACACACCAAGCGAAAGCAAGAGCTGCTACGCTGGACAGGAGCGGTTGGACACGGCAGGAGAGAGGGTGAAGCGTGGGAAGGGAAGTGCCACCAACGCCGCGTCCTCCCCGCACCACACGGCTTGCTCCCGCAGCACCGGCCGATCCGGGAGGTGACGGATTGTCGAGCCAAAAAAGGGTTGTTCAGCGAGGCACAGCGGCTCCCGGAGCCACCCCGGTCTGGACAGACTCTCCTCTCCCGCTCTCACGTCCCAACGGGGAGGAACCAGACGGAGCCGGGCAGACCCGGCGGATCCCGCAGGAACCCTCCGGCCCAGCCCCGGGCAACATCCTGCCCTCCTCGCCCGAGCGCTCGGATGTGACCGGTGTCCCTCCCTGCCATTTCGCCATGGTTTTACGGTCCAACCTGAAGAAACACCCCCAGGGGCGCCTCGACGAGCGGGGGGGCCGACGCGGAGACTCCGTCTCCGCGTCGGTCCCCCCCGCTCGTCGAGGCGCCCTGATTCTACTTCCCTGGGGTTCAAACCCCTCCAGGGCTGGGCAAGCCTGTGCCAGGGCGTCACAACCCTTCCCAACAAGGATTTGGTCCCCTCACACCCAACCGAAACCTGCCCTGGTGCCACTCGAGGGGGTTTGGCAGAATGTTGGGGGTCGGGAGGGACCTCTGGAGATCCTCTGACACCACAGGGTCACGGGAGGGTTGGGGTTGGGAGGGGTCTTGAAGGATCATCTGCTCCAGCCCCCTGCCAGAGCAGGGTCACCCAGGGCAGGTCCCACAGGAACGCGTCCAGGCGGGTTGGAGAGTCCCCAGAGCAGGAGACTCCACACCCTCTCTGGGCAGCCTGGGACAGGGAAAAAGTTCTCCCTCGTGTTTCTGTGGAACCTCCTGTGCTCCAGCTTGCACCCGTTGCCCCTTGCTGGGGCACACAGCACCCACCCAGGGAGGCTGTAGAGATGTGGGGGCTCACAGCAGCCTCCCCTTGGGGTGGAAGAGGAGGCCGTGAGGGCAGTGGGGATGCGCAGTGCTGCCCCAGCCTTGCCCCCTCGGGCGCAGGGGGATTCGGTGGCGGTTTTGGCCACGGGGGTTGGAGCCCGGCTGAAAGCGAAGCCGCTGCGAGGGACGAGAGCGTGTCCACAGTTACGTCCCGGGCGTCAGCACGGCGGAGGAGCTGCAGGGCCTCGCGCTGCTGCCTCCAAACGCCTCCTGCCAGAGGGTGCAGCTGGATTCCTTCCACTTCTGCCATCTCCGAGCCAGCTCCAATTAGCCCTTCCTTACCCATCTGCTGCCCACGGGAGCGAGGCCGGGCCCAGCTGGCCGGCCCAGGGGGACTGCTGGAGGAACACATGGCTCCGAGGGGAGGAACAGGAGGGTTCTCCTCGACGGCCTCGGTCCCGGGCACAAGCAAGACTGCTGCTCCCTGAGCCCTGTCAGCGGCGCCGGCCAGGCGCAGGCACAAGCCAGTGGTTCGAGGAGAGCTCCAAGCCGCTCAGCCGGCAAACGTTCGCCTTGCTCAGCCCAGCTCCCCTCAGCTGGCTCGTCCCCGCTCTCACAGATGGCCCACGACCACTTGGCTCTGGAGCAGCCCTCCAGGCAATCAGACGGGGCTGAGCGCAGGAACGAGACCTCCCCAACGCAGGAATGACCAGAGACCGTGGCGGCTGTTTGCACAGACCCATCGGGGACTACGTAAGTCGGCCGATGGTCGAGCCGGGCCGCGTTCCCTCCTGGAGGGAGCCAGGACCAAGCTGCCCAGTCGTGGCGAGCTGCAGCTAAGCAAAGCAGCAAGATCTCAGCTGATCTAGGAGGCGAGCAGCTCCGAACCGCAGAGGTTTGCTGTTTCTACTCTCAAGCACTGGGGAAGGCGCTGCCTGCACTAGCCAAGCACTCGCCAGCAGCACCGCGCTGAGCCGGCCAGCCCTGCTCAGCTCACCCCCGCGCAGCAAAACCAGAGCAGAGCTGAGCAAAACGTCCCTGCTCCGGTCAGAGCTGCTCGGGGGGCAGAAGCACGGGGAGGTGAGAGGGACGAGGCAGGTCACCCACCTGGGCTC
Organism: Trogon surrucura; assembly: GCA_020746105.1. Taxonomy (NCBI): domain Eukaryota; kingdom Metazoa; phylum Chordata; class Aves; order Trogoniformes; family Trogonidae; genus Trogon; species Trogon surrucura. Next base: position 221,542,785 of record CM036617.1, read on the forward strand.
CCCCGGTGATGGGGATGGTACACGTCAGGAGGTTCCCGATGACGTTCTCCAAGGACACGCTCAGTCCGTCCACGTAGATGGTGTAGATCAAACCCAGGCTGTTCTGGAGAGGGAAGCAGAGCACGGCTGAGCGTCGGGGCGGGAAGCAGACACGCACAGCTACAGCTGGGGAGGCTCCAGCTGTAGCACGGTCCCGTGGAGAGGCTCCCAGTGCTGGTCACACACCCTTGGGCGCAGGGCTTGAGGTCTTTCCCCTCGCACCTCTCACTGCGAGTCCCCATCAGCGGCGATGGGATATTTATCACCTGCTCCGTTTGCTTCCAGCCAGCAGCACCTCCCCAGCCCAGCGCTGACCCCACCAGAGCCAGCCCCAGACACATCTCTGCGGGTAGAGCTCAGCGGGGGCAGCGGGGAGGGCGTTCAGAAGCCCCCTGGTCAGAGGTGACCGAGAGCACCCAGGACTCCTCCAGCAGCCCCAGGCGCTCCCGGATCGCACCGATTTGCATCAAGTCTCACAAAAACCCCAAGCAAGGGATGGGAAGGAGACGCTCTCCAGATGATCTCGGAGGTCCCTTCCAACCCAAACCATTCTATGAGTCTACGATTCTCCTCCTAGGGCTGGCCCAGACACCCGGCCGGGCGCTGCCCCGCTCGCCGTGAGCCCAGCGGGCGCCTTCAGGAACCGGCTCCAGCACGGAGGGGCTGGGGCAAAGCACAGGGCAGCTCAGCACAGCTGCAATACACAGACACATCAGGAATTGGAAAAATTCTTCTTCAAGGCACCCTCTGGCTGGTTTTTTTTTTTAACTCAAACTATCTCCCCACGCTGGCGAGGAAAAGAGAAAACACAAATACTGGGGCCTCAGTCCAACCTGAAGAAACACCTCCAGGGGCGCCTCAACGAGCGGGGGGGCCGACGCGGAGACGGAGTCTCCGCGTCGGACCCCCCCGCTCGTCGAGGCGCCCTGATTCTATTTCCCTGGGGTTCAAACCCCTCCAGGGCTGGGCAAGCCTGTGCCAGGGCGTCACAACCCTTCCCAACAAGGATTTGTTCCCCTCACACCCAACCGAAACCTGCCCTGGTGCCACTCGAGGGGGTTTGGCAGAATGTTGGGGGTCGGGAGGGACCTCTGGAGATCCTCTGACACCACAGGGTCACGGGAGGGTTGGGGTTGGGAGGGGTCTTGAAGGATCATCTGCTCCAACCCCCTGCCAGAGCAGGGTCACCCAGGGCAGGTCCCACAGGAACGCGTCCAGGTGGGTTGGAGAGTCCCCAGAGCAGGAGACTCCACACCCTCTCTGGGCAGCCTGGGACAGGGCTCCGTCACCCTCACAGGGAAGAAGTTTCTTCTCATGTCGAGGTGGAACTTCCTATGTTGTAGCTTATACCCATTATTCCTTGGGCACCACTGGGAAGAGACCAGCACCTTCCTCTTGACCCCCACTGGCCCCCTCTCAGCTTTCTCTTCTCAAGACTCAACAGCTTCCTCCCATCACCCTTCTCCAGGCAGGGACAGGGGAGGCAAACACAGCGTGTCCGGCTGTGACGGGAGCCTGAGAGCGGGGCTGCTGCTCCGGCTGCCCTCGAGCAGGTCGGGGCCACGTGGCACTCGCTGCTGTGGAGCAGAGACCCCGCCTGGATTAGATGATCTCTGAGGTCCCCTCCAACCCAGGCCATTCTATGATTCTGCAGTTCTATGACTTATGATTCTAAGAGCAGGGCAGAGCCCAGAAGCGATATCCTCATGGTGGGAGGGGAACAGGGACGGAGACCACCTGGTCTTTTGGAGAACGCCGCCCTCCTGTGAGCCCAGCAGCCGGGCAAGGCAGCGGAGAGCCCGCCGGGCATGCCGGGGGGTCCCTCCCGGGGCCGAGGGAGCAGCAAGGCGGCTGGAGGAGGTTGCTGAGCTGTGGGGACACGCGCAGGGAGCCCCTGCCCTCCCAGAGCTCCTCCAGCCGCACAACGCAGCGCGCCTGACGGAAATCGAGATGGCAAAGATAAACGCTCCCGCAGGAACGGGCTGTTCTTCACGGTTAACAAATCCGGGTCGAGGCCACCAGCTGCCTGGGGCGGCCAAGTCCCCGTGTGCCACTTGGCAGCGCCCGCCGGGGCTCAGCGTGCGGCGGCTGACCCGGCGATGGGACGCTCTCCCACGGGGGCTGTGCCAGGCTGCTGCTGCAGCTCCTGGCCCCGGCAGCGGCTCCGTGGCTCCCAGAAAGGCTTCACCAGCCCCGCTCTCCGATCCCTCTAAAGCAGGGGCCCGGCTCCCCCCGCCCCGGCGCGTTTCAGACTTACCCTGAACACCTCCGCGTGGTCCAGCCGCGACACCAGCACCAAGCTTTTGGGGGCAAAGAGCTGCGCGGGTTGAACGGGAGATGACGGCTCCTCTTCCTCCTCCTCCCCCTCCCCATTCCTGGGGTGGCTCTGAGGCTGGGGACACACACATCAGCCGAGGCCCAAGGGTTAGAAAAACGATGCTCTCCCCTCCCCTGAGCCTCCGGCACCAGGGCACGGATTCCCCTGCCACGGGGAAAGCAGGAGCCGCTGGCCAAAGCCCAGGGGTGATGGATAATTCCCCGCCAGTTCCTCCCCTCCCAGCCCAGCCCCAGCAGCCCACGGTACCTGCGCGCTCTCGACGGCCTCCCAGAAGGTGAAGCAGGCACAGTAGTGCCGCTCCGAGTTGATGTCGGTCAGCACAGCCACGAAGAAGGTCGGGGGGTTCCTCTCCGTGAAGAGCTGCCAACCGCTGGGCTGGCAGAACTGCAACAGAGGGCAGGGGATGGCGGTCAGGGGCGCTGAACCCGCTCGCCTCGCGGCCCCTCGCTCCCTGCATCGCGGTGGCAGCGGCAGCCGGGAGCTTTAGGGGGGCTGGACGAGGAAAAAGCAAACCACCAGGGACCAGCAGCTTGGTGTGGCAGCACATCATAGAGTCACAGAACCCTTCAGACTGGAAAAGTCCCCTGGGCTCATCGAGTCCAACCACTGACCCTGCTCTGCAAAGCTCACCCCGAAACCATCTCCCCCAGCCCCCACATCTCAACGGCCTGTAAACACCTCCAGGGGTGGGGACTCCACCCCCTCCCTGGGCAGCCTGTGCCAAGCTCTGCTCTTTCTGGGAGCACACAGGGAACGGCTGTGCCACCTTCCCCGACACGTGCCGCTGCGCTCCGGGATGGGGGAGAGCACGGGCTGGAGCCTCCGTCCCCTCCCCAGGGAAGAACTGAGCGGGTAGTCTTCCCTCCTCTCCGCAAGGACCGCCAGGAGAAACCCACGCGGGGAGTGAGGGTGACGGGAGCCGGCACCTCGCGCCTGTCACACGGCAGCTGGCATCGAGCTCGCGAGGGTCGCCAGCCCCCGCAGCCCCCCGAGGGGCCGAGCAGCTGCTCGCCGGCACCGCACGTGCTCTCCGGGCCGGGGGGAGCTCCCCGCGGGGCACGGCCGCTTCCCGGCACCACCGGCTGCTGGAAAACACCCGGCCCGGCTGTGCCAACACGCACGTTGGGCAGCGCCCAGCACCGCCCCGCCAGCGCCTGGGGACTTTCCAAACACCCGCCCAGGGCCCGGGTTCAATTCCAGCCGGCGGCCCCAGGACTCCCCTGGGGGTTTCAAAGTCTCAAGGGATTTTTCTTTATTTCCTCAGCATTTGCATTTGGCTGGCAAGGAGCTGTGGAAAATTCCCGATGGTTTTGGGACCTCACGGAGAGCCGGACAGCTCGGATCCTCCCGGGGCTGTGGCCGAGACGCTCTGAAGATGCTACGTGAGCAAAAGGAGGAGAAAAAGGGGGCAGAAAGGGCTGACACACCACGGAGCTGTGGAAATCCCTGCTCCAGCCCAAACCTTTGCAGATCGAGGCTGGATTTAACCCGGTGAAGTTTCCCAGCTGCTCCCCGCTCTCCGAGGGCCAGCATCACCACAGGGCACCAGCTCGGCTCTCTCCAGCCTCCGCAAGCTGCACACAGACATTGCACCCCAAAAATGAGGAGCCCAAAGCACACGGAGCTGCTGCCCTGGAGGAGTTTGCTGCTGCGTCCCCCGCGGCACTGCCCGACCGCCACAGCCCAGCGCAAAGGGACGCCCTGCGGGGCTGCAGCGTCAGAACTTCCCCACGGGGACGGGGACGGACGGGTCAGGAATTGGTCAGGTGTGCTCACCCAGAGACATGGAAGTCATCACAGAGTCATGAAGGCTGGGAAAGAGCTCGAAGATCATCAGGTCCAACCATCAAACCAACACCCCCATGACCACTAAACCCCATCCCCAAGTGTCACGCCTGCACGTTTCTTGAACACCTCCAGGGCGGGGGACTCCACCCCTGCCCCAGGCACCCTGTGCCAGGGCATCACCATTCTTGCAGTAAAGAAATTTTTCCTGAAGTCCAACCTAAACCTCCCCTGGAGCAACTTAAGGCCGTTTCTTCTTGTCCTGTCACTTGTTCCTCAGGAGAAGAGACCGACCCCACCTCTCCACAAGCTCCTTTCACGCAGTTGCAGAGAGCGAGAAGGTCTCCCCTCAGCCTCCTCTCCTCCAGCTGAGCAGCCCCAGCTCCCTCAGCTGCTCCTCCCCACACTTGGGCTCCAGCCCCTTCCCCAGCTCCGTTGCCCTTCTCTGGACACGCTCCAGCCCCTCAAGGTCCTTCTTGTCGGGAGGGGCCCAAACCTGAACCCTGGGGTCGAGGTGTGGCCTCACCAGTGCTGAGTCCAGGGGGACAATCCCTTCCCTACTCCTGCTACACAAATCGCTCTGCGATTCTTCTCAAGCTGTAGGATAAGAAGTCAGCTTCCTAAAAACAGCATTGCTGGGAGCATGGCTCACTTCACAGCAGGAGATGTTGCTGCACAGAATCATTTATAAAATCACAGGACGGTTTGGGTTGGAAGAGACCTTAAGGACCATCCAGTTCCAATGCCCCTGCCCTGGGCAGGGACCCCTCCCACAGCCCAGGTCGCTCCAAGCCCCGTCCAACCCGGCCTTGGGCACTGCCAGGGAGGTGGAAGCTGCCACAGCTGCTCTGGGCAACCTCTGCCAGGGGCTCACCTTCTTCCTGATACCTAATCTAAATCTCTCCTCTTTCAGTTTGAAACCATTAGATGTGGTCCTATCTCTACACCCCCTGATCCAGAGCCCCTCCCCAGCTCTCCTGTGTCCCCCTTCAAGCCCTGGGAGATGCTCTAAGGTCTCCCCTTTGGGAGCCTTCTCCTCTCCAGGCTGAGCAGCCCCAGCTCTCTCAGCCTGTCCCCACAGGGAGCTGCTCCAGCCCTTCAGCATCTTGGTGGCCTCCTCCGGACCAGAAGCCACCATCAAGGAGCCACGTGTTTGCAGAGCCCCAGGCACGCAGCTCTCCCACCTCCAAAGCCACTGCCTCGTTCCCAGCTCCATCCTCCAGAAAGGAGAAGCATCCCCCACGTAAGACGTGCAACCCTGCGGCAGAGCCGGCTGCCAGGCAGGACACAGGGACACGAGGAGCCACCGGTCACCAGTGTGTCACTGGATGAAGACCTGCCTGGACCCGTGGCGGCAGCTCTCCTCTCCCCCAGAACAGCCGCCGGCTGCGCGGGCTCGGCGTTCAGCTGCCACCGTCGGGCCCCTCAGCCCCAGACGTGAAGGAAAGATCTGTCAGCCAAGACGGAGGCACCAGCGGAGGCTCCGCTCGGGTGCTGCCACTGCGCCAGCACAAAGCACCGACGGAAGCTCTTCCGCGAGCAGCAGCGCGTGTCGCTGTCCCCTGGAAGTGGAGACCTCCAGAGACCTGCGGACCCTGCCCCGCCGGGGCACAGCAATGTCCTGCGGGCACGAAACAAACCTCCCACCAACCTGAGAGGGAACCCGCGACTGCCTGCCGGCCGGGACACAGCTGAGTCTCACCGTTTCACCCCAGGGAGCAGCAGAAACCCTCACACCCTCCCTGCCCTGGGGAAGGGCGGTGGCACCGACGGGCTCTGCAGAGGTGACCCGTGGGTGCAGGGTTGGACATTCCGTGTCCCGTGGGCACGATGACAGGGTCTGCATGATGACAGCAGCCCTGGGGCACGGGAGACACCCGCCGTGCCAGGTCAACACCTCCACGTCTGTGCCTGGAGAGCTCTCATCCACCAAAACGAGGCGGTCTGGGTTGGAAACGCCGTCAGGCGGCGTGCAAGGGCAGGAGCTACCAATTCCCACTCCCTGCAGGCACCACAAAACCTTCTCCCCCCAAAAAAGCTGCTAAAAAGAATCCCGGCAGCGTCAGGTACAACCCGAAAGAGCCCCCAGGACGGCTCCATCGGACTTTCGGAAGCTGCCTGGGTTCCAGCCCGGTCACCCCGGACACCCCTGACAGCCTGCGGGAAGCCTCGGAGCCACCCCCGGCTCCCAACAGGACCAGGCTCCAATTGTTTAAATTCCAGGGATTTTTTGGCTGGACAGTTTGACCCTTGAGGGGGGGAGAAAAAAAGAAAAAAGCAGCTTTCCTCTTTCTCGGGACAGTTCCCAAGTCCCCTACGGACAACCAGGAAACGCTAACCAGAAAAAATAATACACATTTTTGCCTCAGACAAAATACCACGCAAAACTCCGGAATTGCACTGGAGCTGGGGTGAGCACGCGATGGGGAGAGAAGCCGCCGCCGCCGATCCCGCTGACCGGCCACGCTGGCTGGCGGCTGCCGCGGTGAGTGCCCGAACCAAGCGGACAGGGCAGGGGCACGAGGACGGGGATCAGGGACGTGTCCAGCTCCACGGGCTGGCCAGCAGAGCTGCGTGCAGATCCACTGCTCAGAAAGAGAGCACTGAACCACAGGATGGTTTGGGTTGGAAGGGACCTTAAGGACCATCCAGTTCCAACCCCTGCCCTGGGCAGGGACCCCTCCCACAGCCCAGGTCGCCCCAAGCCCCGTCCGACCCGGCCTTGGGCACTGCCAGGGAGGTGGAAGCTGCCACAGCTGCTCTGGGCAACCTCTGCCAGGGGCTCACCGCCCTCACCGGGAAGAATTTCCCCCTAATATCTAATCTAAGCCTACCCTTTTTTAGTTTGAAACCATTACCCCTTGTCACAGAATCCTGGAGTGTCTCAGGTTGGAAGGGACCTCAGAGATCATCTGCTCCACCCCTGCCATGGGCAGGGACGCCCTGAACCAGCCCAGGTTGCTCCAGGTTCATCCAACCTGGCCTTGAGCATCTCCAGGGAGGGGGCAGCCACAGCCTCTCTGGGCAACCTAGTCCAGAGTCTGGCCACCCTCGCACTCAACAATTCCTTCCCAAGATCCAGCCTAAACCCCTTCTCCTCCAATTTAAACCCATTTCCCCTTGTCCTGTCGCTGGACACTCTGGCACAAAGTCCCTCCCCAGCCTCCCTGCAGGTTCCTCTTGGTCACAAGGTCCCCTCAGAGTCTTCTCTCCTCTTCTCCAGCTGAACAGTCCCCACACCCCCTGACCAAGAGCCCCTGGGTGGAGAACGTGCACTTTGTGTTCGCGAAGGGAGCGAAGGTGCAGGGCTGGGCTCAGAGCACGGCTCAGAAACGTGGACGGACGTTCGGAACATCCTGCCACTGCACGGGGAAGTTCTCGTGGTTTGGATTTACACTTTAGTCGGTCGTCCCTCAGCTTCCCAACACCACATTCTATGAACGTGTGTGGAATTTCTGAATCTTTCTCAAGGTCTGCGAATCCGTAAATATTCAAAAAAAGGCTCCCAAAAATTCTCGCGTTCTCAAAGCTGAACCTTCAGACGTAGCTGCTCACTCTGGCTGTCTGGGTTTGTTTTTACAGTTTCAGGTGGTTCTAAAGCAGCAGCACCAGTTAAATCCAATCGCAGGGGAGACCCCCACCTTGGAAACATCAGAATGAAAGATGGATCAAAACGCAGCAAGAAGGGTTTCTTTCAGTGGCATCTGGGAAAAAGAGAATCCACCCAGCCTTTGCTTTCACAGAACATTCACACGTGGTCACTGCCGTAGGGCTCGTCTGTAACACTCCCACTTTTTGATTCTTAACCAAAAACAATTGAAAAAGCCTTTCTTTCTCTCGAGGAAAATAAACCACCTAATTATTCCCATTAAACCACGACTGTGGAGGCTGGACTTTCCTCCTCACTGCACCCGAGCGCCGGCCGCAGTCCCCCAGGCTGCCGGACACTCACCAGCTCGATGCCCTGGGGAAAGGGGTTGTCCTCCCAGTCCTTCTCCGGGAAACGCTGCAGGATCTGTCCCTGTCCATCCCCGCTCCCTGCGGAGACAAGAGCGGGGTTAGAGGACGCGCGGGGGTACCGGCACGAACTGCAGCATCGAGCGAGGCCGGGCTGGGAGCGACACGGGATGCTCTGGCGCTGGGTCAGCCCGTCACGGACACACCGAGGAGACATCGGCACGGCTGGACGCCACCGCAACGCAGGGACCCGTGGAGATTCCGCGAGTCACGGAACCACAGAGCAGTCTAGGTTGGAAGAGACCTTCAAGACCATCGAGTCCAACCTCTGTCCCAGCCCTGTCAGCACCACTGACCCCTGTCCCTCAGCACAACACCCACCCGTCTCCTAAACCCCTCCAGGGACGGCGGCTCAGCCCCTCCCTGGGCAGCCTGTGCCAGTGCCTGACGACCCTCTCAGTAAAGAAATTCTCCCTCATATCCAACCTGAACCTCCCCTGGTGCAACTTAGGCTGTTTTCCCTCTTCCTATCCCTGCCATGAGCAAACAGCTCATGAGTCCAACATCGAAGGTGCGGAGCAGGCGAGGCGTGAGCGCGGCACATCTCGGGTTGAGTCTGAGTTTCCTTCCTTGTGTCGCAAACACGGGATCACACGCACAGATTTTGAACTGTCATTCACTGCTCGTTATCTACAACCCGACACTTTTCCCGAACGAGGTTTTATTTTCGGGTTCCCCTGGAGCTGCCGTTGCCCCATGGTTTTAAGGTCCAAACAACCCCAGGGGCACCTCGACGAGCGGGGGGGCCGACGCGGAGACTCCGTCTCCGCGTCGGACCCCCCCGCTCGTCGAGGCGCCCTGATTCTATTTCCCTGGGGTTCAAACCCCTCCAGGGCTGGGCAAGCCTGTGCCAGGGCGTCACAACCCTTCCCAACAAGGATTTGTTCCCCTCACACCCAACCGAAACCTGCCCTGGTGCCACTCGAGGGGGTTTGGCAGAATGGTGGGGGTCGGGAGGGACCTCTGGAGATCCTCTGACACCACAGGGTCACGGGAGGGTTGGGGTTGGGAGGGGTCTTGAAGGATCATCTGCTCCAACCCCCTGCCAGAGCAGGGTCACCCAGGGCAGGTCCCACAGGAACGCGTCCAGGCGGGTTGGAGAGTCCCCAGAGCAGGAGACTCCACACCCTCTCTGGGCAGCCTGGGACAGGGAAAAAGTTCTCCCTCATGTTTCTGTGGAAGCTCCTGTGCTCCAGCTTGTGCCCACTGCCCCTTGTCCTGTCCCTGGACATCCCTGAGCAGAGCCTGGCTCCATCCTCCTGACACTCCCCCTTAATATATTTATAAATATTCATGAGGTCACCCCTCAGGCTCCTCTTCTCCAGCTGCAGAGCCCCAGCTCCCTCAGCCTTTCCTCACCAGGGAGATGTTCCACTCCCTCCACCATCCCTGGGGCTGCTCTGGACCCTCTCCAGCCGTTCCCTGTCCCTCTGGAGCTGGGGAAGAGCTTCCACACTGGCCACATCCTTCCAGCGAAAAAGCTGCTCCAGTGGATTGAGCTGGAGTCTGGGAGTCAGAAGGATTTTTGCTCCTCCGCACAGCCAGGGCGAAGCGGGTCCTTCGCCGTCCCTTGCAGGGCTGTGGGGGATTACTGCCCCGTCCCAGGGACAAGCCCTGCTGCCGTCCCTCACAGCCATGCCTGCTGCCTTCAGGAGCAGGAGCAGAGCTGGCTTTTGGCCGCGGGACCGCTGCCGGAGCCGGGGATCGGGAGGAGCCTGGCCAAGAGGGCTATTTTCAGCACCTGGACCCATTTCCACCAACTCCACTTACCACCGGGCAGCCCACAGCTGAATTTAGCAGAACGAGGCATCAGAAAAGACACCACTTACAGTCCGAAGACGAAAATGGAAAGGTCAGTGAAGAAAATAGCATCAAGCTAACCAAACCCAGACCCCCCGCCTCCCCCGGCCGTTGCACGGTGCCCACGGAGCGAGGCGCTGAGCCAGGCCTGTCCCCGCCGAGCACGAGCGACGGGGACGACCCAGCTCCAGCCTCACAAGCTGGAAAAACCCTTTCGGACACCCACGGCAGAGCCACAGCTCTCCGGCTGGCTCTCAGAGCAGTGCTGCCAAGTGCTGCCACGTTATTTCACGATCCAGGAGCTGCGTACACCGGGATTTTAGGGATCGGCGTTAACGAGCAGCCAGACTAACGAATTCCGGTCGGCCGAGCCACCCTGTCCCCCCTCGGCTCCTCCCTAGGCCGCCCGGTCCTCACCTTCCTGCTCCTCATCACCCGACGCACGCGGTGCCCCAGCCACTCGCTGCTGTACCAGGCTGGGCCATCACAGAATCACAGAATCATAAAATCACAGAATCGTAAAATCATGGAACCACAGAATCATGGAATCATAGAATCACAGAATCATAGAATCACGGAACCACAGAATCACAGAACCATAGAATCATGAAATCATAGAACCACAGAATCACAAAATCACAGATTCATAGAATCACGGAACCACAGAGTCATGGAATCATAGAATCACAGAATCATAAAATCATGGAACCATAGAATCATGTAATCACAGAATCACAGAACCACAGAATCATGGAATCATAGAATTGTATCAGCTGGAAGAGCCCTAGAAGATCATCGAGTCCAACCTCTGTCCCAGCCCCATCAACCCACTGAACTGTCCCTCAGCACAACATCCTAAACCCCTCCAGGGATGTGACTCAATCCCCTCCCTGGGCAGCCTGTGCCAGCGCCTGACGACCCTCTCAGTAAAGAAATTCTCCCTCATACCCAACCCGAACCTCCCCTGGCGCAATTTAAATCCATTTCCTCTCGTCCTGTCACTATCACTGTTGGTGCGTCCCTTCCTGCGGAGGGGAGCGGGACCGTCCCCGGCACCGAGGCAGCTGCTTCGCTCCGCGTCTTCCTTCCTGTCTCCTCCGGTCCCTGTGCTGCGACGAGGCCGGCACGGCTCACGGTGACACCTGGTCACCGCTGCCGGGGCAGCCCGTTACGGTCTAAATTAGCGCGGAGTTATATTTGGAAGTTCAGGAGATGTTATCGTGACACAGGAAATTCTAAGTAAGCCAGAAGTTAAAGGCTCAGCTGACACAACACAACCAGGTGACCTCAGCCGCGGGGCGGGCGGGCGCTGGCACGTCGGGGAAGCTCACTGGGAACAGCCGGTTCTCGGGCTGGCGGGGTCACGGCCAAGAGAGAGCCTCCCCTCCACCTCCCTCACTCCCAGTGCCTCTTGGGTGACGTGACAAGAGCAGCTCGGAGAGAAGCTCCTGGGACCTGCTCTGGGTGACACCCCCAGGGGCGCCTCGACGAGCGGGGGGGGCCGACGCGGAGACTCCGTCTCCGCGTCGGGCCCCCCCGCTCGTCGAGGCGCCCTGATTCTATTTCCCTGGGGTTCAAACCCCTCCAGGGCTGGGCAAGCCTGTGCCAGGGCGTCACAACCCTTCCCAACAAGGATTTGTTCCCCTCACACCCAACCGAAACCTGCCCTGGTGCCACTCGAGGGTGTTTGGCAGAATGTTGGGGGTCGGGAGGGACCTCTGGAGATCCTCTGACACCACAGGGTCACGGGAGGGTTGGGGTTGGGAGGGGTCTTGAAGGATCATCTGCTCCAACCCCCTGCCAGAGCAGGGTCACCCAGGGCAGGTCCCACAGGAACGCGTCCAGGTGGGTTTGAGAGTCCCCAGAGCAGGAGACTCCACACCCTCTCTGGGCAGCCTGGGACAGGGAAAAAGTTCTCCCTCGTGTTTCTGTGGAACCTCCTGTGCTCCAGCTTGTGCCATTGCCCCTTGTCCTGTCCCTGGACATCCCTGAGCAGAGCCTGGTTCCATCCTCACCCTTCATATATTTATAAATATTCATGAAGTGAATACCCCTCAGGCTCCTCTTCTCCAGCTGCAGAGCCCCAGCTCCCTCAGCCTTTCCCCACCAGGAGATGCTCCACTCCCTTCATCACTCTGTGGCTGCGCTGGACTCTTTCCAGCCGTTCCCCGCGTGAGCTGCGGGGCAGGGCAGGGCAGGCTGCAGAGGGTGCCCTCAGAACGAGTCGTGACCCACGTCACCCTCCCAGGCCACAAGTGGTCTCGAACGCCGGTTGGGCAACCGCCCGGCAAGAAGCAGGAGTGATTGCATCAACCACTGGCACAACCAAAGCTCTGCTCGCCCGGCGAAGCGAGGTGGCGCCTGCCCGGCCAGAACCGAGGCAGCGCCGGGTGTCGGGAGCAGGAGGAGCGCTCCCTCTGCAGAACCGGGCGCTCGCACCCGAAACGCGCCGGCTGCGTTTGTGACATCCCAGCGCCCACCCACGCAGGGTGGCTGGGATGAAAAAACCGAAACGCTGCATTCGGCTGCTGTGACGGACAGATGGGGTCGGGTCGGGAACGCCGTGATGTGCAGAGTGAGAACAGGGAGAGTCCGGCCTGGGTCAGCCCTGGTGTGGCCAGCGGGGCCAGGGCAGGGACTGTCCTCTGGACTCAGCACTGGTGAGGCCACACCTCGACCCCTGGGTTCAGGTTTGGGTCCCTCCCAACAAGAAGGGCCTGGAGGGGCTGGAGTGTGTCCAGAGAAGGGCAACGGAGCTGGGGAAGGGGCTGGAGCCCAAGTGTGGGGAGGAGCGGCTGAGGGAGCTGGGGCTGCTCAGCTGGAGGAGAGGAGGCTGAGGGGAGACCTTCTCGCTCTCTGCAGCTCGTGACAGGAGTCAGGGAGTTGCAGAGAGCAATGGATTGAAGCTGGAGATGGGTCGGTTCAGATGGGACGTGAGGAAGACGTTCTTCCCCATGAGGGTGGGGAGACCCTGGCACAGGTTGCCCAGAGAGGGGGTGGCAGCCCCATCCCTGGAGGTGTTTAAGGCCAGGCTGGATGGGGCTCTGGGCAGCCTGACCCAGTGGGGGATGTCCCTGCCCATGGCACAGCGGGGTTGGAACTGGATGACCTTTAAGGTCCCTTCCAACCCTGACAGTTCTGTGGTTCTAGGAGGGTACAGCGAGGGGAGTGTTGGTCTCTTCTCCCAAGCTGCCAGTGACAGGATGGGAGGAAACAGCCCCAGGTTGCACCAGGGGAGGTTTAGGTTGGACATTAGGGAAAGTTTCTTTACTGAAGGAGTGGTGAGGCCCTGGCACAGGCTGCCCAGGGCAGGGGTGGAATTGGCTTCCCTGGAGGCGTTCAAAAAAGGAGCAGCCGTGGCACGTGGGGACATGGTTTAGTGGTCACAGGGCTGTTGGGTTGACAGGTGGACTCGATGATCTTAGAGCTCTTTCCCAGCCTTCATGACTCTGTGAAGGCTCTGCCAGGGCTGAGGGAGCAGGAGGCCGAGGCTGCGGCTCCGCGGAGCTGACGGGGCTGAGGGGAGACACCCCCTGAACTGCAGCCCGTAACTTCCAGCTCTCCCAAGCAGAGACCAACAGGACAGAAGCCACAGCCGCAGCGGGGCTGGAGGACACCTCGGCAGGACCGGCACTGGCCCATCCCCACGGACGGACAGACAGACAGACCGACGCCTGCCTAGGGCTCCCGCCGAGCTCTGAGCGGCACAGCGCTCCTCCCCAGCTGATAACCAGGAAACACAAACTCATTTTTCGCTCCAACGTCCACACCTGCTGTTTCGCTTTTGGACAGAACCACGACAGCCCGAGTCACCCCAGGCTCCGATTCCCCAGCTCACGCCTCGCCCCGACAGAGCTCAGACCAAGCCCCTTCTCACTTCTTTCTTTCTCTGCAGAGCAGCACCTTTGAGACCCTCCCCAGCTGCGCCACCTTCACATCCACGCTTCTCTCTGCCCCCAGGGTTTCCTACGAGGAGACATATCTCGACCCAACGAGAGGAATCGAGGAATCGGCACTGAGCGCCGTGTCCACCAGGAGTTGGTGCCCGGGACGCTGCAGCCGGCGGGCACCAGCTCGTCCTGCCCGGGGAGAAGCCGTGGGGGATTCACAAAACAACCGAGCAAGAGGATAAGGCAGCAGAGGGACGCAGGGCAGCCCGGCAAGGGGTTGCAGCGCTCCCCCCCCCAGCACCCCCCGCGCACCAGCAGCCCCAGAACAACACGACGAGTGTCTGCTGGGAGGACAATGCGGGCACTGTTCCCTCCTTACGTACTGATGAAAGCAGCGCAAAGAATGGCTTTTCTATGGAGGGAAACAAAAGGGCTGTGTGCGGGGTCCGGGCTGGCCCGCTCCCCCGGGCCGCCGCAGCCCCGCGTCTGCCACCGTCCCCGCGGGAAAGCCCACCCGCCCCAAACCGACCGCGGGGGCTGCCCTTGGCCACCAGCGATGGCCTCGTCCCCACCGCGCCGTGGCATCGCCCCGCGGCTCGGTCGCGGCCACGTGTGGATGAAGTGGTGCCGGCAGGACCCCCCCCGTGTGTCCCCCACGAGCCCAAGCGCCCGCTGCAGGCACGGCCACCGTCTGTGTCTGCACGGGGAATAATCCACGCAAATAAATAACCCGCACGTTCTCCTTCACTTTGTGTTTTGACAGAAGAAGGAACTCGGGAGGAGACAAAGCTCAGCCCCCTCCCCGCGCTGCCCCGTCACCCCTCGCACCCGGCACCAGAGGTTCGAACACGGACAGGAGCAGGAGGACACAGGAACCGACGGCTGCCACAAATGTCTTTTGGGTGGCATTCAAGGGAAAAGCCTCCTCAAGGAGACAAAGTCGCACCCAGAGCACCAATTCCTGCCCTGAGTGTATTTAAAAACAAAACAAAACAAAAAACTGGGGAAGAAATGAACTCATCCTGTGTTTAACGACCGCCCTGGTGATGTCCGAGGACGCGTCTGACTCTCTGTCAACACTGGGTGATAATGACCAGAAGGACAAACATTTGGGGATGGGACTGAAAGCAGAACCGGGCGGCAAAGCAAAACCATCTCGTGCAACCCTGAGCAAACTGTGAGCAACGCGGCACGGGGACAGGGGACACCCGCCCAGGGCAGGCAGAGCCTCAGCTCCCGGGCCACCGGCTCCCCGGTAAAACACCCTCGAGGGGAGTCAGAGGGAAGGTCACTGCCCGGCGAGGACCCGCTCGGGTCTCCCTGCACGGCCCCTCACCGAGAGCCTCCGCTCTCGAGGTTCTCCTGGACGAGCCGCTTAGTAACGAGCCGTTTATAGCAGAGCTAAAATTAAAGCCTCTGAAGAACCGGACGGCGCTGTTCTCCCTCCCAGAGCTCTTCACCGTTCTATTTTCACGCTGGTCCGTCCCGGGCCCCCGCTGCCATCCCCGAGCTGTCATTACCCTCCTCAAACCCTGCTCTTACTCACTCTCAAATTAAGGATGAGAAGTGTCGGCGAGACACCCCATCACCCCCCGGCCGGCGATGCCGGGAGTCACGAGGGGCCAACTCGCTGGGGTCGGGCATGCTGGCAAACCCCCACGGGAGAGCCCCGGACCCCCCCAGCTCTGTAGGGACGAGGAGCCCGTTGCCCCCCGCCCCGGCAGCTCCTCTCAGGGGGATTTGCTCAGAGTTGCTGTCGAGGTGGAGCCACGGCTCCGGTCCAAGCAGGATGCTCTCAGGATGACACCAGACACAGCCCCAGAGCGAGCGGCTGAAGGGGTCAGGAAAGGTCCCGGGATCGGGGACTCGGGAGCAGCTCGGCAGGATCTGCGGTTCAGCACGAGATGAGTCGTCCCGGGCAGGGAGCTGGAGACGAAGATTCACCACCGCCCGCGACACAAACCGCGGATCTGGAGCCTGGGCAGGGCACACACCGATACGGAGCGTCGCTGCTCTGTAAAGCTTTACTGTTCCTGGAGCACATGCCAAGAGGAGAGCCGTGTTTATCTTTAGAAGCATTAAGGCCTAAGAGGAAGCAATTAAAAAAAAAATATCCGTCTGTTTCCGAGAGCTCGTCCCAGGAAAGCGCCGCTCGGGGCCCGCAGGGTTACTGGCAGCGAGACAGAGATAAGCGGTTTCCAGCTGCTGCCACTTGTTCCCCCACAGCCCGCTCTGGAAACGCTCCCCGCCAGCGCCCGGCAGGAAACTTTTCATAAATACCTCGGGCTCGACAGGATCAGCACAGCCTCTGCGCAGACACACGGCCCCTGGCTCCCGAAAAGCCCCGCGCGCACCGTGCCCTGGCCACCGCCGCCGTGACCTGCTCCTCCCAGCCCGCAGCCGGACCCGGGGGTCCCTGCCCCGGAGCCCCCACCAGAAGGGTCTCGAGCCACGACAGCCCAGGACCTGCTTTAAGGCACAGAGCCGAGCGCTGCGGGGCAGCGGTGGCTGTCCCGGGGTCCCTCCAAACTCCACGGGGACCAGGAGTGCTGCGGAGCTGCCCTCCACCCTCCTCGGGAGAGCTTCGGCTTTTGGGGTGTCTGGAGGGTGGATCTGGCTCCAGAGAGCAGGTCCCGGCTGCTGGGGCTGCGCGCTCCACCCGAAGACGTCACCTCCACAGAGGTCACCTCACGCCCTGAGGGACGGGGTGACGGGCACCAATTCCCGGTCCTGCTCCCCGAAACGCTGCGGGGCTCTCCTGTCACCCAACCTCACCGCCAACAGCTTTGCCCGGCTCATGTGCAGCTCCCAAACCTCCACAAACCACCCCCCAAAAGCCAGTTTTAGAGAACGTGTCTGGAGAAGCCACTTGGCCAGAAAAGCAGGACAAAGCTGTGCCCCAGCCCCGCCGCCGTGCCGCAGCTGGACCTCTCTCAGCCCTGGGATCGCCCTGCAAGGGTCGAGAGCAGCAGGAGCGTCGGCCTCACCCCGGGACAGGCAGGGCACTCATGGTCCTCGAGCAAGGGAAACGCTCCCCGGCCCCAGCTCCCGTCTTCCGAAGGGCCCCATCCTCTGGCCGGACCGAAGCAGGAGCGGTGGGCCCCAGCGCAGGCACAGAGCTCCAAACGATGCGGCTGCCCGGCGTGAGGCGTCCTGCAAATTCACGTCCACTCGTCAGAAAAACAAAAATAAAAAAAAACCTCGAGGCATGGTTCTCCATGTCCCACAGCTGCCCCGGGGCGTCTGAAGAGGGTCTCGAGCGTCGCTCCCTCGGCAGAGCATCCTCGGAGCAGGAGGACGGCTCAGGGCAGCAGGCACGGGTTCGCCTCGGCTGCTGGGCACGTGGGGATGCTGCGGGGACGCTCTGACTCGGGGCTGCACACCCGCGACGCCTGCTGGGTTTTTTGGGGGGGTTGGAGCTCTGCCCGACCCCGATCGCCGCTGGGACAGGCCGGAGCTGACGGCGGAGGCAACACTGAGCAGCCCTGGGGCTGTGAGACACTGGGCACGGTGGAGCAGGCGGGGGGACATCAGAGGACAGCGGGGACAGTTCCAAAAGCGCCTTCACCTCGGCCACGAGCACGTTCGTGGGCTCCAGCCCCTCCCTCGCTGCTCCGGTGCCCCCAGAGCTGCCCCACGGACAGGTGAGATGGGGACAGGTTCAGAGCGGCGTGGGGAGGAGTCCTCCCTGTTCCTCTTCTCCGGTTCTTTCCCACGGCAGGTATTTCAGCGCAGAACAGCTGATGTTCGGGGGGTACACACCTCCTGAGCCACCTGTGCTCCCGACCAAACGCTCAGGGCAGAGCTGCTCCCCTGCTGCCCCTCACGGCAGGGACAAACCAAAAGGACGATGGCCCAGGAGCCCGTCTGAGCCAGGGCAGCAGCGGGGGAGACCCTGCCTGCTCAAAAACTACGCCTGTTCTACGTGGGAATCGTTAAAAAAACCACTAACACAGCATTAAATTTGACCCTCACCCTTCCCTAGCACAGAGCTGCACGAACTGAGAAAGCCGAAGAGAGAACGTGTGCCCGCGGCCCCTTCGTTCGCTTTTTTCCACCCTGCTTCCTCCCCAGCCCAGAGAAGCTGCGACGCGATGCTCAGAGACCGCGGGTGAGATGTGAAGCCCAGTGAGGTGGCGGCGCAGCGCCCGGTGCTGGGGGGCAGGAGCAGCAGTTGGACGAGCTCAGCGGAGCTGCCAGCGCTGCCCGGGGGGCTCCAGCCACCCCCAGGGTGTCCAGCTGCCGTGCAGGAGCGGCACGAGGGCAAGGGCTGCGTCAGACAGATGGATCCCAGAATGTCTCAGACTGGAAGGGACCTCAGAGATCATCTGCTCCACCCCTGCCATGGGCAGGGACGCCCTGAACCAGCCCAGGTTGCTCCAGGTTCATCCAACCTGGCCTTGAGCATCTCCAGGGAGGGGGCAGCCACAGCCTCTCTGGGCAACCTAGTCCAGAGTCTGGCCACCCTCGCACTCAACAATTTCTTCCCAAGATCCAGCCTAAACCCCTTCTCCTCCAATTTAAACCCATTTCCCCTTGTCCTGTCGCTGGACACTCTGGCACAAAGTCCCTCCCCAGCCTCCCTGCAGGTTCCTCTTGGTCACAAGGTGCCCCCGGAGTCTTCTCTTCCCCAGCTGAACACCCCCAGCTCCCTCAGCCTGTCCTCGCAGCAGAGCTGCTCCAGCCCCTGGCTCAGCTTTGTGGCCTCCTCTGGGCTCGTCCCAACAGCTCCATGTCCCTCTCACGGTGGGGACACCAGAACCGGACGCAGGATTTGAGGTGGGGTCTCACCAGAGCAGAACAAAGGAGGGGAATCCCCTCTCCTGCCCCGCTGGCCACCCTCCTCTGGGTGCAGCCCAGGACAGGGTTGGGCTCATGGCTGCAGGAGGTCCCTGCGGGCTCATGTTGAGCTTCTCATCCATCAACACCCCCAAGTCCTTCTCTCCAGGGCTGCTCCCACCCCACTCTGTGCCCAGTTTGTGTCTGTGCCCGGGATGGATTTGTGCCGGGAGCTGAAGGGGCTGCAGGGCTGAGGAGACGCAGGGTTACTCACAGGAACCGGACCCAAAGCATCCGCGTCCCCTCCCTGACGCACGCTAAGCAAGGAGGAAATTTTTAGGCCGACGTGGTGCCAGCACGCTGGCTCCTGCGCCCACCCGTGTCTAAGGTGCAAGAGGAGACCTCGCTGCACGTAACCTACTTCCATCCTCCGATGGCAGCACCCAGGCGACGAAGCCCCGCGTCCAAAATGCCGCTGGATCCCACAACCAACCCCGGGTCCTCCCGAGGAACCCCCACAGGCACCGCCAGCTGCGACCACATCCCCAGCTCAGGTCCCCAGACCTTCCTCCTGCCACGAAACCATCACCTCGCTGACAGTTCCATAGCAGGAGGAAGGTCGGCACCGAGAGCCACCACGGCACCCGTGGCGGGTGCCACCAGGAGGACAGGAGCCAGCGCCTGCCTGCGGCTGGATGCAGAGGGGGAGCTGGTTTCCCCCGCCCCACTCTGAGCATCCTTCCCTCTCCGCCGCGGCGCTGGGGTGGAGCCGTCCCGCAGCAACCCCCAGCCGCCCCGCGGCGCAGCCCACGCGAGCCACAGAGAGCATTTTGGGGAGGAACCCGTTCTATTTTTACCTGATGCCAGACTTCCCCTCCCAGGGGAGCTCTCGGGCAGCTCCGCTGCCACCCTGTCCCCATAATTACAGGACCAGGGCACCGATGGGACTGAGAACAGCACGTGCGGCTCCTCCTGCGCCGCTGGTGCCACCAGAAATCTGTTGGTCCCCTAAAAAACCAGCTCTGGCCGTGCGGGCAGGACGCAGCGGCCGGGGAAACATTGAGACCTCGCAACCCACTGCTGGGAGGAAAACTCCCCTTCCAGGCAACGGGAATTGCCTTTCAGGCAATTCCCGTTGCCTGGAAGGGGAGTTTTCCATTGCCTCTTCCATATTTATAACCACGAATGAGGTTGGCACCGGCAGAGGAGCATCACCACGCACGTCACGGACCTGCAGCACCCATCAGACACTTGTACAGCTCAAGGGTGAGGGTTTGGGTTTGGCATCGAGGAATAAGCCCAGTCTGCGCGGCTCTCATCCGTCCAAAAGGGTTTTTTGCTTTAATCTCTTTTTCAACGTGTTCCCCAGACAGCAGAGAGGAGCGAACAGGGATGCAGGACTGCAGGATGCTCCCTTTCTGAGCACACCCAGGGAAAAAAAGGATGATCTAAGCCCTCGCTCGGTTTGTCTCGGCTCCAGAGGGATCATTTACATCCCGAGCGTGCCAGGATCAACATCTCCCACAAGTGCAGAAGGAGCTTTTGTTCCCGGAGCCGCGCGCAGGAGGCGGCCGCCGGGCACCGGCCGGGATGCGACACCGAGCGCCGGGCTCCTCTGCCTGCGCCCGGGCGGGAGAGGAGCCTTGTTTTGGGGTCAGAAGGCCGGGAATTCTGCAAAGTCAGGGCTCTGCCAAGAGAAGACTGGGCAAGGGGATGCATTTTGAGACTCCGCTGTGCGGCGTTCAGTCGGTTTAACGGGCTGAGCAAGGGGAGCTGCAGGGGGAGTGCTGTGCAGTGCCTCTCTGTGTTTTACTCGCTCCTTCCTGCCGAATTTTGCTGCAGCTCTGTGGAATCTTCAACACAGCTTGTTTCTGTTCTTAATTACTCGAAGCGCCTTGTTCCATTCTGCTTTTCCAAGAGGGAAAATGCCGGTTTGTTTTAAGCAGGGGATCCCCCCGCCGCAGGAGATGCAGGAGGGAGCTCACCTGCACCCGGAGCAGAGTCCCTGTGGGGGCTGCAGCCTTCCTCAAACCCCAATTTGCTTCCGACTGACCCCGTTCTTCCCCCCAACCCGGTAACGACCATCAGGCCCCATCCGTCCTCCTCTCACACCCAGAATTTCACCAGCAGGGAAAAGTTTGGGTGCCTTGCGAATTGACCATCATGGCGACGCCTCGTCGGGCGAGGAATCGCCCGTCTCTGCTGCTCCAGCGCAGCCCCCTGAGCTGCACAGCCCCCTGCCCCACGGCTCCTCTCCCCCACCTCCAACCTCACGGGCAGCACAAACCCTGCCCGAGGGGGCACGGTGCGGGAGGGCAGTGGAGGAGGAGCTGCTCCGGGAGGAACTCACCGGACGGAGGGGTCAGGAGAAGCAGAGCACCGCGGTTCCCGCAGGAACCTCTCGCTATGAGCCAGGCAGCCCGGCCCGCAGCGGGAACCGAAAACACCCCTGATTACCGACTGCTCTAGGATGGAGAACTGACCCCCCGAACGAGCCCTCAAGCCCTCAGCTTCCCCAGCCACAGTTCCTCGGGGAGCAGGCGCGCTTCCTGAAGCGGGTGAAGCCCTCTGGGGGCAGCAGCTCCGCGATGGGCGTCCCCAGAGCCTTGCCAGGCGAGGAACGCGGCTCTGGCCCGGGGCGAGGGTCACTGAGCCCTTCCACGACCGCCCAGCGGCGCAGGGATGGGAGGCGGCGGCGAGCGGCACGCGTCCTGCCAGGCGGCCTTGGGTCTCCGCCACCCGCAGCTCAGGGCCGGTAGGCAGCTCAGCACCTTTCGTGGCTTCAGACTGCGACAGGGCAGGGCTACACTGGGCAGCAGGAGAAATTTTTACACAGCAAGAGCAGTGAGAGCTGGGCACAGGCTGCCCAGGGAGGGGATGGAGTCCCCACCCCTGGAGGGGTTTACAGGCCGTTGAGATGTGGGGTTGGGGTTTAGGGGTGAGCTTTGCAGAGTAGGGTCAGTGGTTGGACTCGATGGTCCCAGGGGGCTTTTCCACCCTGACTGATTCTGTGATTCTACGACTCTAATCCCTTTGCAAGGAGCAAGACAAGCAGCACCATGACCATCACAGTGGGCAAACCCGGCGCTGAGCCCTGATTTACCAAGATTATCGTGTCCCCGGCGGCTTCAGCTGCCTTCAGAGACCACCAGCTCTCCCTGGGTCCTCCCAAACCCCCCTCATCCTCCAGGCACCGGAGACAGGCTGGAAAAGCCTGTCCCGAGGTGAGGGAGCGGGGTGGGCAGGACGGGGTGAGAGCTGCTGATGCCCCCCGGCAGACCCACGTTTCTGGGCTCCCCACCCCAAGAGGTGCAGCTCTTCCCGGCCGGGCCCGGTGCGGGCAGCAGCCCTGCAGGCGGTGGCTGCTGTGCCTGGGGACATCCGGGGGTCCCGGTCGCCCCCGCAGCAACGCCTCCTCCCCGCCCAGACGCCAGACGAGCGGGATGAGCGAGTTCAGCCCCAAGGGAGAAGGTTCGAGGCAGCGCGAGGCAGATCCACCACCTCCGCCAGTGTGGGAGTGGCCCCGTTTGACAGGTAAGGCAGGGAAACGCCGCTTGATCGGATCCTCACGAGCAGGAAGCAGAAATCTCCACCCAAAACCCACAGACCCGGGGCACGGGGCAGGTGGCAGAGTGTGCTGCTCACACCCGGCCGGGCTGCCCATCCCTGCAAAACCCCGCGGCTGCCTCAGCGCTGGTGCTGGAGACCGGAGGACGAGGCCAGAAGAGTTTCCACGTGGCACGAGGAGATCCCCCATCCCCACGAGCCTAAAAGTCCCCATCTCCCCCAGGAACGCAAACAGAATCGTAAGATAACTCAGAACTGGCTTTTGAGGGCGAAGGCGAACAGGAAAGGCTAGCGGGAGGACGAAAGGCCTCAGCAGAGGGAGAGCTGCCCGCCGGGCGGCTGAAAGCGCAGCCGGAAGCTCCGAGGGCTGAGCACGAAGCCAGCCCTGCGTGCGGAGCGGGGACGGCGACACGGCCCAGCGCGGACGCCGGGAGATGACGCCGCGCTGCAGCACGGAGCCCCGGCTGCGATTCCTGCCCGCGGCAGAGCTGAACCCTGAGGGAGAGGGAAACGAACGGCAGCAGCGCTGGCAGGGATGAAGCCGCCGGGCTGCAAAGAGCAGAGACCCTGCGGCAGCAGGAGGTGACCTCCCGAGGCGCCTGAGGTGGCAGAGGTGGAGCTTCCAGTCTTGCTGGAACCCGAAGCCGCCATCGTTCATCTTCGCTGCTGGTTCAGCACCAAAAACAAGCGAGAAACTTCCACTCCGACCATCTCCAAGATCCACCTTGTTGCTGTCCCGGCCGCCTCTCCCACAGCACCCGACGCCGACGCCGTTAACCACGGCTGACACCGGCCTGGAAAGGTCGAGGTGACTCCCAGGACCCCCCCAGTGCCCAGAGGTGCTGGGACCCGCCGGGGCGGGCGAGACCCGGGACCCTGCCCGCGCATCTCCCACCCGGCCCCGCGGGCACCCACCTCCCCTGGGGCTCCAGCACCCTCGCTCTGCTCCCCTGTGTCCCCACCTCACCCAAGCTTTTCATCCATTTCTCTTCACCCTCAACCACAAAGATTTCCATGAGGATAAGTAAACGCCAGGAAAAAAAAAAAAAAAAGGCAGTAATATCCTCAGACCTCCCCTTTCACCCGAGCTTTATAAAGCGCTGGGAACACTCGGGGCCATGGAGTCACCGCCCTGTCCCCAGCAACACCAGGCACATCTCCAGCTGTTCCTTAAGGACTTCTGGTAAAGAACCATCCAGTTTATCCAAACTGAAATCATCTCTGAAAAGGAAAAAAGCGAGTGCAGCCTCTTAACAGACTGCCCAAATCCACAGAAACAGTTCATCTGCTCCGGATGCCGCGGGCAGCCTCCCGACGCTCAGCGATGCTCCAAACAGGGGGGAAAGTTGGTGCAAAACCCCCAGGGAATGGGAAAAGTGCTCAGGGGGCCGGAAGGGCGGCGGCACCGCACCCCGACAGCACCGCACCCCGACAGCCATCGCTCCTCCGCGGGCTCCCCTAAGTCAGGTTTCACGATTCATCCCAGGAGACTCGAGGGAAATAAATCATCCCCAAGATGATTCCAGCGAAGACAGGATGCAGAGGGAACCAAAATCCCCAGGTTCGAGCATTTTGGCTGCTCATAAAGAGATTCTCGCTCAGGAGGGCCCAGAGTCCCGTTCCTGGAAGTGTTCTCAGCAGCTGGGAAGCCACTGGTGGGGTGAAAACGTCTCAAACCAAAACTGAATCTGTCTAAAATAATAAAGGAACTGCAGGGGGAGGAAAACTCCCTGCAGCAACTCCCTGAAGCAGCCCCTCTGCCCCCACCTGCTCCTCCAGAGCCCCTTCCTCCTCCTCCTCGCCCGACGTCAGGGTGAGGAGATCGGTTTTTGCTTTCGGGGCGGTGAGCGCTCACACCCCCACGAAGGATTCGCGGGCGCTTGGGAAACTCCACGGACCCCAAAGCCCCCAGGGGCTGAGGCCGGGCAAAACAATTGCAGCGAAAGAGAGAGGGGAGGGCTGCAGGGGGACACGCTCTCCGGGAAGGGAGGGATGGGAACGGCGATCCCCGGCGCAGAGTTTCTCCTCATATTTAGATGAAACTCCATGTTCCAGTTTGTGCCCGTCGCCTCTTCTCCTGTCACCAGGCGCCCCTGAAAACACTCTGGCTCCATCCTCCCTGCACCCACCCTTTAGGTATTTACAGACATTTTTAAGGTCTACTCTCAGCCTTCTCCTCCCCAGGCTGAACAGCCTCGGCTCTCTCAGCCTTTCCTCAGAAGAGAGACGCTCCAGCCCCCCCAAATCTCCTTCCTTGCCCTCCGCTGGGCTCTCTCCAGCAGCTCCCTGCCTTTCCTGAACTGGGGAGCCCAGAACTGGACACAGGACTCCAGAGGGAGACGGGCAGGGCAACCAGCCTGCCCCCCTACTCGCCACTCCATTTGCCACCCGGCTCCTTCAGCCCCGAGCACCCCAGCGCCCGCCGGAGCAGCAGCGGCGGGGGCAGAGGAAGCCGAACGCGGCTGGGCTGCTGCCAGGGCAGGGAGCGAAAGGACCAGCCAGTGGAAAAACAACTTCTGTACTTAATGCAACCAGGGGGAAAGAAAACAAGAGCGAGATGTTCAAGCAGGAAGAAAACAAAACAAACAACCAAACAAAAAAACAACTCGCAAAACCATCCCACGTTAACCCTTGGCTGGGCAGCACCTCAGCCATGATTCTGAGACTGAAAACCAGCTCTGCTGCCCCTGACACCGACCACCACGGGCAGGAACCGGCCCCGGGGGCTGAGCTGGGGATCCTGCGCCACCTCCAGCGAAGGGAAGCCCGGCACGGTCCCCTCTGGCAGCACAAGGGACGGGGAACACAGCGGAGAAGTCAGAGGGCTCCCCTCTCCCGCGGCTTTAGGCGGAGGGGACGCAGATGCCCTTCACTGTCGACGTTTTTCAGCCGAGCTTTAAATGGGTGGAGAGAACATTTCAGGTCATCCCGGGAACACGCTGGACAGGAAGGTCAGGGCTCCGCTCCCGGCTTTGCGGGAACTTTTCCCCACATCGCATTGCCCTAACCCTGGGGCGACGCGGAAGAGGCGGCCGATCTCTCCGGATGCCGTGGAGGAAACTTGGCACTTGCAACAGCGTTTGGAATCACAGAATCATTCAGGGTGGGAAAGCCCCCTGGGACCATCGAGTCCAACCACTGACCCTGCTCTGCAAAGCTCACCCCTAAACCCCAACCCCACATCTCAACGGCCTTTAAACACCTCCAGGGATGGGGACTCCACCCCCTCCCTGAGCAGCCTGTGCCAACATCTGACCACTCTTTCTGGGAAAAAAATTCTCCTCATGTCCAGTCTCAGCCTCCCCTGTCGCAGTCTGAAGCTGTTCCCTCTTGTTCTATCACCAATTACGCAAGAGAAGAGCCCAGCCCCAACCTCTCCACACCGTCCTGTCAGGCAGTTGCAGAGAGTGAGGGGGTCTCCCCGTGAATAAGAATCCCCAAGAAACGAGACAGACCAAATCCCCAAACTGCCTCTCAGCCACGGGCTCCAAGAGCTCGCCGTCGCACGGATGCTGCAGGAGTGGGTCCCCAGCCCATGGCCACCCAGGGGGACCCCAGCCCAGGCTGTGGGTCTGACGGAGGGCAAAGGGAGCAGCAGGGTCTGGGGAGCGTGGGAAAAGGGGATGTGGAGAGGCAGGGAGCCGGCTGCTGGCGAGTGACGGCCAGCACGGCCCCTTCTGTCCTCTCCTACGTCCCATCTCCTCCCGGGCGGGGGGCTCTGCCCGGCACAGGTGGTGCTCGAGGGCCAGCAGCCAGAGCTGGGTGACGTGGCCAAGCCCTGGCCATGAGTGACAGCTCGTGATCACGAGTGCAGACCGAGCCGGAGGAGGCGGTGAGCGGGCGGTGGCTGGGGAGGGGGTACGGCTCAGCTCCACCGCCAGACGGGCCTGGGGGTCCCGGTCGAGTGGCGACACCAAAAGGTTTTGGTCAGAGCAGCCACAGCGGCTGCGAGGGCTGCGCCACCACCAACACACCTGAATGATGCCGGGGGGCTACGTGGAGCTCAGGGGGGTGAACAACGCTCGGGGGGGTACATGGAGCTCAGGAGGATACAAGGACCTGAGAGGGGTGCACGGAGCTCAGGGCAGGTACATGGAGCTCAGAGGGGGTACGTGGAGGTCAGGGGAGCTCAGAGCAGGTGCATGGAGCTCAGGGGGGTCAGGGAGCTCAGGGGGTGCACAGAGCTCGGGGGGGTGCACAGAGTTCGGGGGGGTGCACAGAGCTCAGGGGGGTACATGGAGCTCAGGGGGTGCACAGAGCTCGGGGGGGTGCACAGAGCTCGGGGGGGAGCACAGAGCTCAGGGGGTGCACAGAGCTCGGGGGGTGCACAGAGCTCACAGGGTGCACAGAGCTCGGGGGGTGCACAGAGCTCACGGGGTGCACAGAGCTCAGGGGGGTACACAGAGCTCAGGGGGATACACAGAGCTCGGGGGGGTACACAGAGCTCGGGGGGTGCGCAGAGCTCAGGGGGTGCACAGAGCTCGGGGGGTGCACAGAGCTCGGGGGGTACACAGAGCTCAGGGGGTGTACAGAGGTCAGGGGGTGCACAGAGCTTGGGGGCTACACAGAGCTCAGGGGGTGCACAGAGCTCGGGGGGTACACAGAGCTCAGGGGGTGCACAGAGCTCGGGGGGGTGCACAGAGCTCAGGGGGGTACACAGAGCTCAGGGGGTGCACAGAGCTCGGGGGGTGCACACAGCTCAGGGGGTACACAGAGCTCGGGGGGTGCACAGAGCTCAGGGGGTACACAGAGCTCAGGGGGTACACAGAGCTCGGGGGGTGCACAGAGCTCAGGGGGTACACGGAGCTCAGGGGGTGCACAGAGCTCGGGGGGTGCACAGAGCTCAGGGGGGTACACAGAGCTCAGGGGGTGCACAGAGCTCGGGGGGTACACAGAGCTTGGGGGGTACACAGAGCTCAGGGGGTACACGGAGCTCAGGGGGTGCACAGAGCTCAGGGGGTGCACAGAGCTCGGGGTCAGGACTTGGCTCGGAGCTCCTCCGGGTGCCCCCAGCGCTGCCCCAGCCCCTCTCGGTGCGGTGGCCCACGGGCCGTGCCTATATAAGGGCAGCAGCAGCAGCAGAGATGCCACCCGGCAAACCCCAGCTTCCCCTTCACTGTCCTGCAACCCACAACTGCTTTTCTTCTTTTTGTTTTTTTTTTTAGCAGAGTGACAACAGCAAACACGGCAGGAGGGCGACTCGGGCCAGCGGTGCAGCGAGTTGGGAACTTCGAGCCAGCTCAGTGCCCCCGGGTCTCCTGGGATCTCCCCAGACATTCGCCCCCTTCCTGAGCACTTTGTCGTGAGCCTCAGGGTAGGCAAGGCTGACAAATCCCCAACCCGAAAGTACCGGCAGCTGATTTATAGGGAACAAGCTGTGACAGCAAGGGGCTATCGCCGCTCGAAAGCTGTTGTGCGTCAGCCCAAGGGAACGAGCCGCTACGGTGGACATTCATCACCCTGTAAAGTGGGAAATAAAGGAGGAATAAAGCCTAGTCATGAGTGCAACAGTGCAGCTGGCTACCTCCTCTCAGCAGCGATGCTCACGTTAGCCCGTCCGGAAAGTACCTTTTGCTCAGGGATCTCCATGGTGGGGCAGGAGAAGCTGCAGTCGGACAGCCTGCCACAGCCCAGGGGTGCGAAACCCCCAGAGACGAGACCGAAACCCGCCAGGCCCCAGAGGACAGGGAGAAGCTGCGGGTGGGGGAGTTCCAGGAATGAGAGGTCCCGACTGCCTCCCACCACAGAGCCACCGAGCAGCCAAACCCCTGGCAGCTTCGGCACAGAGCCCTTCTGACCCGGCCGAGGGGAAGCCCGTGGGCCGGGATGCTCGGCTCACCCTGCACCCCAAACCATGTCTCCAAGCAGGAAGTCACGTAGGTCACCCCCCTTGAACCGCCACGGCGCTGAGGTGGGCTTCATCAGCACCGACCTGCCCGACAGCAGGAGCTGGCGCTGAGAGACCCCCTCCCCGGGTTCTCCGGGACATTACTGGGCTGTGACAGCAGTGGGGACTAACCAGAGCCCTGCTCCACCTCGCTGGGTTCAGCCTAAACATGAGGAAATAATTCTTCCCTGTGCGGGTGCCGGAGCCCTGTCCCAGGCTGCTCCACTCCAGGGTGTGGAGTCTCCTGCTCTGGGGACTCTCCAACCCGCCTGGACGCGTTCCTGTGGGACCTGCCCTGGGTGACCCTGCTCTGGCAGGGGGCTGGAGCAGATGATCCTTCAAGACCCCTCCCAACCCCAACCCTCCCGTGACCCTGTGGTGTCAGAGGATCTCCAGAGGTCCCTCCCGACCCCCAACATTCTGCCAAACCCCCTCGAGTGGCACCAGGGCAGGTTTCGGTTGGGTGTGAGGGGAACAAATCCTTGGTGGGAAGGGTTGTGACGCCCTGGCACAGGCTTGCCCAGCCCTGGAGGGGTTTGAACCCCAGGGAAATAGAATCAGGGCACCTCGACGAGCGGGGGGGACCGACGCGGAGACAGAGTCTCCGCGTCGGCCCCCCCACTCGTCGAGGTGCCCCTGGGGATGTTCCTTCAGGTCGGACTGGATGATTTTTTGGGGTCCCTTCCAACCCCCAAGATTTTGTGATGCTGTGACAGCAGCTGGGCTGACCACATCCAGCCCCGAGCACGCCGCGGCTCCCTCGAGAACGCCGGTAAATCCCGGGATTTACTTGAACGCCCGGCGGTGTCTCCATCTGGCAAAAGATCTGCAAATCCCTGCCTTCCCCTGGTGTGTTGGTGGCTGCAGCTGGGGACGCACCGACACTGCCCGCGTCCCTCGTGACAAACTTCTTGGAGCAAGAATGAAGCCTCACAGTCCGTGTCCTTCCCAAAGTTAAAAGCGGTGGGAAGAGGAGGAGGAAGAGGAGGAGGATCCACTCGCTCTCGCAGTGTCCCGGGAGTTCGTGGCTGGAGGAGAATTTCCTGCAGTCCCAGCACTGAGCTGGAGGGAAACACTTTGAGATGAGACACAGCGTGTTTCACAGATTCACAGGATGGTTTGGGTTGGAAGGGACCTTAAGGACCATCCAGTTCCACCCCTGCCCTGGGCAGGGACCCCTCCCACAGCCCAGGTCGCTCCAAGCCCCGTCCAACCCGGCCTTGGGCACTGCCAGGGAGGTGGAAGCTGCCACAGCTGCTCTGGGCAACCTCTGCCAGGGGCTCACTGCCCTCATCGGGAAGAATTTCCAACCCTCTGCCTCAGGGTCTGCCCTCACCCCCCAGCACACCCCCTCGCCCACCTCCCTGTCCGGGAAGAAAGGACACCTACGCCTTTTAAAGCCATTCTGGAGCTCATCACCTATAACAAAATGCTTGACTGGCCATTCACAGCTTCCTAGCACACACCCAAAGGGGTTTTGTACGTGGGATCTCTGCCCAGCCCCCTGCGAACAGCGGTACCCACCACCCACACCCCCCAAAACCTCCCCCAAGCCCCTCAGGGCTGGTTTCCGTAACGTCGAGACGTCCACTGAACCGCGCTCTCT
This sequence comes from Trogon surrucura, assembly GCA_020746105.1. Lineage (NCBI taxonomy): Eukaryota > Metazoa > Chordata > Aves > Trogoniformes > Trogonidae > Trogon > Trogon surrucura. The sequence goes on from CM036617.1 coordinate 221,572,493, forward strand.
CGAGAGCGTTTTGGGCTCCGCGCAAGGACCGGCGTTTGCCCGAGCATTTCAGTTCCGCGTGCTTGGTTTTGGCGGGTGTGGCACAACGAGATGGGGCCCAGAGGCAAAGGGGCTGCCGAAGAATAACCGTGGTGTTAATTGACACTAATTGTCACACGTGCTCCTCCAATGGGCAGGGAGCCACCGCTGACGCTTCTGCCTTCTGCCCCGTAACGGGAAACGGAGAGAGGAGAGGAGGGGCAGGACACTGGGACCCCCGACGGGATGAAGGGCGATGGCCTCAGTCCTGGCTGAAGAGGAGAGCTTCCCACCTGGGCCCTTCTGGGATTCCTTCCCACCCAAATCACACGATTCTGTGAGAACCACTCTCACCCACAGCTCGCTTTCCCAGCCCCCGAAGCACCTCCTCAGCCCCGGCTGCCTCGAGTCGTTGGTCCAGCACCCCCGGGACACCTCCTGTCACCCACCCCCGAACCGTGCGAGTCTGAGGAGAAGAAGAACGACAGAAATGCTTCCAGGAAAACCCTCCACGTGAACCAGGAGTGCCTCAGGCGTGCAGCACTCCTGCTCGGAACCTGGAGGTTGGATGGAAGGAAATTCTGTAACCGCCCTCTAATGCCAGGGACGCAGAATCCTGGAATGTCTCAGGCTGGAAGGGACCTCAGAGATCATCTGCTCCACCCCTGCCATGGGCAGGGACGCCCTGAACCAGCCTAGGTTGCTCCAGGTTCATCCAGCCTGGCCTTGAGCATCTCCAGGGAGGGGGCAGCCACAGCCTCTCTGGGCAATTTAGTCCAGAGTGTCCCACCGTGACAAGGCGATGCTCCGGGAACCGAGTGGCTCCAGCAGTAAGTCAAGATGTTGGGCAAAAATATTTTTACTGAAAGAGCAGTGAGGCCCTGGCACAGGCTGCCCAGGGTAGGGGCGGAGTCCCCACCCCTGGAGGGGCTCAAAAACTGTGCAGACGTGGCACTTGGTGACACGGTTTAGTGGTCACGGTGGGGTTGGGTTGATGGTTGGACTTGACGATCTTAGAGCTCTTTTCCAGCCCTAATGGCTCCGCGATTCTAAGTCCAAAATACGCAGCAAACCTCGAGCACACACATTGGTGTTCTGAAAAACCCACCCGATCCCGACGCCCTGGCTGGAGCGGCATTTCTTCAGGAGGTGGTTTAGTGTCAGGGTGGGGTAGGGCTGTCAGTTGGACTTGATGATCTTAAAGGTCCTCTCCAACCTTTATGATTCTGCGATTCTACGATTTCCAAGAGGCACAACGTCTTTAACAGGTACTTTATGAAAACGAGATTTGCCAAGAAAATTTAAGATGAAAAGAGCGCCACCGTCCCCATCCCCTGCATCCAGATGGCGTCGAAGCGACCTCCGTCGCCAGGACAAAACAAAACGGGGATGGCAAATCCAGCCGCTGAGGTTAACCCGGAAAGGTTGCAGATCATGATGTGAAACGGGCAAAGCAGCCTCCAAACCCAGCCAAACCCCCAGCCAAGCAGAGAGGGAAATAAAACGTTAAGTGACAACACGGACCGGAGTCAAGACAGCCGAGGGAAACGCAGAGAGCCTGACGCCAAAGCGAGGAGAAGCTCCATTTGCTGAACCAGCAGCAGGGCTGGGAGCGACAGGTCTGGCTGCGGCGCTTTCGCTCCCGGGCCAGGCCAGCTCGGCCTCTGCTTCACGGAACGTCTTTGAGGAAATCTCCCGTTGGGACTTCACGCTTCCCCACGCCGAGCCGCCAAGGAACGCAGCGCCAGAACGGGCTGGAAAAGCTACAAACGCGCACGGTGTCCAAACCCAGCTCCTCCTGGCGCTGAAGCAACAAAACGTGAAAGATCTCTCCCGATGACACCGAAGTGCTTTTCGCTCCCAACTCGTTTTTAGATAAATAAAATTGCAAATAAAGGTGTTCCTCTGGCTCAGCCCCCAGGACCATCCCGCGGGAGACACAGAGGGACGGGCACTTCTGCGGGACACGTGCGGCAGCTCCCTGATACGCTCGTGGGTAACTTCAGGACAAGGCATCGCCCTCGCCTCGCCTGCGCTCAGGTCAACTTTAAGATATCCACGGACGTCCAGTTGCTTCAGGGGAGGTTTACGTTGGACATGAGGAAGAATTTCTTTACTGAAAGGGTTCTCGGGCACTGTAAGGGGTTGCCCAGGGCAGGGGTGGAGTCCCCATCGCTGGCGGGCGTTAAGAGTCGAGCACGCAGGGATCTGGTTCAGCCGAGGACTCGTCAGCGCTGGGTTAATGGTTGGACTTGATCTTAAAAGTCTTTTCCAGTCAGGACAATCGTGTGGTGGTGTAGCCACGCTCCTCCGGGCGAAGGGGCCGCTCAGAGCCGCTCTCCAGCGTTGGCGCCGCGAAGACACCGCAGAGACCGTTCTCTGACACAGAATGGGCGCTGAGCCTCAGAATTTCAGCCCGGCCCTTGTTAAACACCCTGGGCTGCCTCAGACCTCCCGGACACCCCAGAGACTTGCAGGCACACCTCGTCTTACTGCTCAGCCAGCTCACACCTACTTCCATCTCCTGGTTGCGCCGGGCACACGAGGCTGCCGGAGCTGAGCTCCCTCCCAGCGGCGAGGGCTGAGCCCAGCTCCCTCCCAGCGGCCAAGGGGTCCCAGCGCAAGGGTTGGGAAGCCGGCCCCTCAGCCCGTCCCCCTCTCCAGGCTGCTCTCGGTCACCGGAGCACGGGGCTCCGCCCGGCTGCCTCACAAAAGCCTCCAATTATCACAGAAAACTTCATTTTGCACCAAAACAACTCAAAGCGAGAGCTGAGCAGCTCTCCAAAGTGTATTTTGTGCTTTATGACACCAGCAACTCGTTTCTGTTGATTTCCCCTCGGCTGCAAACGTTACGGCTCTCTCCCGGCTCATTACGAGGGCTGTAATTAACATTTACTGCAAGCCGCGCTGCGGGGGTGCCCCGCTGCCCGACTTCCCCCCGCGCGGTTTCGCGGAGCGGGACGCTCGCACCCTCCAGCCGCCGGCTCACCCAAGCCGGGCGGCAGAGCGGTTCGTTATCGCACAGACAGTCGCTCTTTATTTTTTTGCGGTAGCGTCGTAGGAATCTGTCGGGGCGGGTAGACGCGGTCTCAGCCCCTCCTCACCCCACACACCCCCCTCCCCGATCCCACCGCCCCCGCTCTGCCGGCGCGACACCCATCTGGTACCTCTGCGGCCGCGCTCCGTGCACCCCTGGAGGGGAGCGGGGCACGGGGGCTTTGAGGGGACCAGCACAAACCCGCAGCCCACCCAGCGCCCTCCTCTCGGCTGTGACCGCATCGCCAGCCGCGCCGCAGACGCCCCGAGGAGCCAGCCCGTGTTTTCCTCATCTGATTTAACATCTCGAAGGGATCCGCTGAAGAGAAACCACCGCACCTCTCCCAAGCCCCAGCGTAACCCCAGCCCAGGCTGAGCAGGCGCAGGAGGCACGGACCGAACGGGCACAGCCGGCGCCTGCTCCGTCCAACGAGAGCTGCTCCGAGCCGTGAGGCAGCACCTTCCCTCACGTCACCTCACCCCCTAAAGCACCACTCGCGTAGGGTTTAAGCTCCTCGCCTCGCTGATACCCGCCAGGAGTCACTCCTGCGGATAATCGCCGCGTAAATCGGCACGGCCCTCGCTCCTCCCGCCAGGCGGGCGAACCGGAGCGGTCTATCTTTGGCACGACAGCCCTGCCTCGCTCACGGCCTGACCTCCTTCCTAACTAGGTCTGCCGAGCTCGCCTTGATCTCATCCAGCAGCTTATCCCTCACGGTTTCTAATCACCTGCCTTCCCGGAGGAGCCTGTCCCAGCCCAGCACACGGCTCCCTCGCCCCCCGGTTCCCTCACCCCCCGGAGCTTGCGGCCACGAGAACAGCGGTTTTGCTCGTTTGGGAGCACGACTCCTGACGCATCCCCTCGATGGGACCCCTGAAGCAAAGGCTTGTCATGGAATCACAGGATGCTGGGATCAGAAGGGACCTCTGGAGTCCAACCTGAAGAAACACCCCCAGGGGCGCCTCGACGAGTGGGGGGGACCGACGCGGAGACTCCGTCTCCGCGTCGGTCCCCCCCGCTCATCGAGGTGCCCTGATTCTATTTCCCTGGGGTTCAAACCCCTCCAGGGCTGGGCAAGCCTGTGCCAGGGCGTCACCTTCCCACCAAGGATTTGTTCCCCTCACAGCCAACCGAAACCTGCCCTGGTGCCACTCGAGGGTGTTTGGCAGAATGTTGGGGGTCGGGAGGGACCTCTGGAGATCCTCTGACACCACAGGGTCACGGGAGGGTTGGGGCTGGGAGGGGTCTTGAAGGATCATCTGCTCCAACCCCCTGCCAGAGCAGGGTCACCCAGGGCAGGTCCCACAGGAACGCGTCCAGGCGGGTTGGAGAGTCCCCAGAGCAGGAGACTCCACACCCTCTCTGGGCAGCTTGGGACAGGGAAAAAGTTCTCCCTCGTGTTTCTGTGGAACCTCCTGTGCTCCAGCTTGTATCCTCAGGCTTTGCCCCGTCCGGCGCTGAACAGAGATGCTGTGTGGGAGGCGAGCACAGGGCAGCATCCCCAGCGCTGCACCCACTGAAACCCTCAGCCCTGGGGGTTTCAACCTGATGGGTGAAGAAAAGACAAAACCAGGACGGACACCGCAGCCGGGCTCCGCACTAGCCTGGAGCAAGACGCCACGGGTGTCGACACGAGCCGGGATGTCACAGCCAAAGGGTCCCAGCACCACGCCTTGAAAATGCCAGCCGGTTAGATTTGGGTTAGATATCAGGAAGAAATTCTTCCCGGTGAGGGCAGTGAGCCCCTGGCAGAGGTTGCCCAGAGCAGCTGTGGCAGCTTCCACCTCCCTGGCAGTGCCCAAGGCCGGGTTGGACGGGGCTTGGAGCGACCTGGGCTGTGGGAGGGGTCCCTGCCCAGGGCAGGGGGTGGAAGGAGATGAGATTTAAGGTCCCTTCCAACCCAAACCCTCCCGCGAGTCCCCCTGCAGCAGGCACTCCCGGCCAGGCAGCTCCACACAGGATTCATCTCGGGCTTTTCTGGGTCTCCGCTCAGACACAGTTCCCTGAACACGAGCTGCGTGGCTGTGGGCATCCAAAATGAAACTGAACCAAGAGATGTGAGGGTAAAGTCCCTCAAACCAAGGCAGGAGCCCTCTCGCACTCTGACAGAGCAATGTCACAGACGCTTTGGCGCGGGGCTGCAGCAGGGGCCGCCGGGAGGAGCCGAGCTGCTCTGGGGAGGAAGATGCTGCGCAGAGAAGAGGTGAGCAGCCTGCCCAGCCTTCTGCTCCACTTCCTACGGCTACCCACAACACAAAAAACACGTCAGGCTGAGAGAGAGACGGGCAGACCGGGCTCTTCCTCCCCAGAAGACTTCCTGCCGCATCATCTTGATCAAAAAAAAAAAAAAAAAGCCTTCAGAAACACAACAACAGCGCGCGAGTCCGCCCGAATCTCAGCTACGAGGGAGCAGCTGCCAGAGGCGCTCCCCGCCAGGCGACACGTGGCACCTCCGAGCCACGCCACGGGCAAAAACCCATCAGAGCCCGCGCGAGAAAAAAGGCCTTTGCCCCTGGCAGGGCTCTCGCGCCGCCCTTGACCTCCGCCGCCCGCCCCGTCCCACCCTAACGGCCTCCGAACCCACAGAACTGGAAGGGGCGAACACACCGCTCGGGATATCACGTCTGAGAAGCGGGATGATCCCCGTCCTGTGGCGCCTGTGGGCTCTCAGCACCGGGTTTGATGTTTACGGGTGAAAAGCGTCACAGCCACGCAGAGGGCAGGACCAGCAGCTCGGCCCCAGAGGCTTCAGGCCACGAGAGGTGGAGAAAATCCCCCCGATCCCCCCAGGGAACTGAACCCGAGGGGGTTTTAGGGCAAACGCCTCCTCCTGCCCCAGCAGGTTCTGGGCACGCCTTGGGCCAAACCTTCCCTGTTGGGGCTTTTCACGTCCCGTAAAACCGCGGCTGCTTCCCAGCGCCGGGCACAGGGAAACGGAACTCGCTGCAAATAAAGTCTGCGGATCCCCTGCTCGCACCCAAACGGGAGCTCGAGGGAGAGAAACAGAAAAGAAATTGGCAAAACGAAATAGTGCAAACAGTTAAAGGACCTTGTGGCAACAGAGGGTTTGTACTGAGGTTTCCTCCCCAGGTTCACCCCCTTTCCCGGCAGGGGCGCCCCAGAGAATCTCCTCCCAAAGGCTGAGATGTGACCGTGGCTGTTGCCCCGTGAAAAAGGAGGATCACCCCAGAGGGGGCAGAGAAAATTTTGTCTTGTTCTATGTGACGCAGCAGGTTCACAACCCGCGGAGGAGAGACCACGGAAAGCAGGGACGCCCTGAACCAGCCCAGGCTGCCCCAGGTTCATCCAACCTGGCCTTGAGCATCTCCAGGGAGGGGGCAGCCACAGCCTCTCTGGGCAACCTAGTCCAGAGTCTGGCCACCCTCGCACTCAACAATTTCTTCCCAAGATCCAGCCTAAACCCCTTCTCCTCCAATTTAAACCCCTTTCCCCTTGTCCTGTCGCTGGACACTCTGGCACAAAGTCCCTCCCCAGCCTCCCTGCAGGTTCCTCTTGGTCACAAGGTGCCCCCGGAGTCTTCTCTTCTCTTCTGCAGCTGAACACCCCCAGCTCCCTCAGCCTGTCCTCGCAGCAGAGCTGCTCCAGCCCCTGGCTCAGCTTTGTGGCCTCCTCTGGACTCGTCCCAACAGCTCCGTGTCCCTCTTACAGTGGGGACACCAGAACTGGACACAGGGTTCAAGGTGGGGTCTCAGCAGAGCCGAGCAAAGGGGGAGAATCCCCTCTCCTGCCCCGCTGGCCACCCTCCTCTGGGTGCAGCCCAGGACAGGGTTGCCCTTCTGGGAAGCTGCTTTCTTAGCGCAGGATGAACTCTCCTGATGCACAAGAGCACCCCGAGGAAAACGGAGGTGCTGAGCCCTGGTGCAGTCAGGGCACCGCTGACCGAGCCCACAGAGCCCGGCTGCAGGACGAGCAAACCCCGCGTCGCCACCAGGCACCCGCCACCCCTGTTTTCATCCCACAGCCCAAGGAGCTCCTCTTCCCGAGCAAAACGTTCAGAGAATGAGACGAGTATTAACAGCACAGCGGGGATGAGAGGGGCGGCAGCTCCCAGACCCCCGGGGTGAGGACTCCATGGGGCGGGGGCTGCAGGAGCAGGGTGACCCCCCGACAGCGGGGCAGGAGCCCGCCCGCTCTGGGATCTCAGCCTCTCCTCCCAAGGTCCCTTCTGCAAACAGCGACAGAGCAAAGGGCTCGCTGTTAACAGCCACCGGAGGCACTTCCACGTGCGGGTTTTGTGGGTTGTGTTGGGTTTTTTCTTCGCTAGACGCGCGCGTCACGAGAGCCCAGCCTGAGTCAAACCGATGAGTCACTTGGCCCGGTCCAGCCGCGGCGGAGCGAAGCGGATTTCTGCTGCCGGTTAGAGATGCCTCCCACCAGCGAGAGCCGCGCGGGCATCTTGCGCAGCACAGAGCCAGGCTGAGCATCTCCTCCAAAGGCAGGCGGTGCGGTCGCAGGATGAGCTGTGAGAGCTCTCCCCTGCCCGGTGGGTTTAACTCAGCCCCTCTGGCTTTCAGCATCAACCCCTCGCTCCCGGCACCGCCTGCGCATCGAGCACTCGAGGGGCAAAGGAGCCACAAGCTCCTCAGAGCCCGGCGCTGCGCCCGCGCTCCTCCGACTGCCGGCGCGTCAGACGCTCCACGGAAAGCGACGGCGCCGAGCGTGGGGGAGGTTTCCTCTCAACATCCACCCTTACCTCCCACAGAAACTCAAAACCAGAATTCACATGCCTGAACCCCAGCCCCGAGGCTCTCCATCCCTGCACAGCGTGAGGGCACTACAATCCCCCCAGCACGGCTGCGAACGCGCGTGGAAAAGGCCCAGCCTGCAGCCCCACCGAAAACCAGCCCCGTCCTGGGCTGCCCTGAGAGCAGCAGCGACCCCTGTTCTGGTTCAGAGTGGGGGCTGCGCCCACCAGACCCCGGTACAGGGCTCAGTCCGGGCAGCGAGCCCTGTGGGGTCAGGCAGCGGGGACGCACCCTCGCCCCGTGTCACACGCCCGGGGTTTGGAGCATTAAGGGAGTGGAACATCTCCCTGGTGAGGAAAGGCTGAGGGAGCTGGGGCTCTGCAGCTGGAGAAGAGGAGACTGAGGGGTGACCTCATTAATGTTTATAAATGTATTAAGGGTGAGGATGGAGCCAGGCTCTGCTCAGGGATGTCCAGGGACAGGACAAGGGGCAGTGGGCACAAGCTGGAGCACAGGAGCTTCCACAGAAACATGAGGGAGAACTTTTTCCCTGTCCCAGGCTGCCCAGAGAGGGTGTGGAGTCTCCTGCTCTGGGGACTCTCCAACCCGCCTGGACGCGTTCCTGTGGGACCTGCCCTGGGTGACCCTGCTCTGGCAGGGGGTTGGAGCAGATGATCCTTCAAGACCCCTCCCAACCCCAACCCTCCCGTGACCCTGTGGTGTCAGAGGATCTCCAGAGGTCCCTCCCGACCCCCAACATTCTGCCAAACACCCTCAAGTGGCACCAGGGCAGGTTCAGGTTGGGTGTGAGGGGAACAAATCCTTGTTGGGAAGGGTTGTGACGCCCTGGCACAGGCTTGCCCAGCCCTGGAGGGGTTTGAACCCCAGGGAAATAGAATCAGGGCGCCTCGACGAGCAGGGGGGTCCGACGCGGAGACTCCGTCTCCGCGGCGGCCCCCCTGCTCGTCGAGGCACCCCTGGGGGTGTTTCCTCAGGCCCTGGGGGGCTGCCGGGGTTCGGGCAGGGCTGTTGGGGCTGCGCAGCTGCAGACTCGGACACTGACGGACCAGCAGCAGATCCTCAATGGCTCATTCAGGAAGGCTCGCGTTCTAAATCCTCTCCCCTTTTTCTGTTTGTTTGTTTGTTTTCCAGCTCCCCAGGGGGAAGAGGCCGTGCCCCGTTCACAGAAAACTCTAAGATCAGCCCTTCACCCGCGCTAAACGCATTTGGAAACTGAGCTGTCGTGGGCTCTCAGCTGCGGGGGATACACAGGGAAAAACCTCTGTCCCGAGGCGAAAATCAGCCGCAAGTCCCGACTGTGCAAATAATTTGTCTGCACCAACGGGGAGAGCCAAGAGATTCAAAACATCCATCTCCAGGGAACAACGCGAGCAATCGCGACACGACACGACACGACAAACACGAGCGAGCGAGAAGCCCCGTGTCCCGCTGCCGGGCTGCGTTGAGATCCAGATGTTCGCGAGACCCCAGATGTTTGCGGGACCCCCGAGAAGCCACCAGAGCCCGCTCAGCAGGAGCCACACCGGGCGGCCGCAGCCGAGACGCCGGTTCCACAGCCCCACACCGGGTCTGTGGCAAGAGCGAGCGGTCCTTTCTCCTGTCCTTCCAGGTGAGCGGGACGGGACGCTGGCAGGGACACCCGGTGTCACCAGCCGCTCGGTCCCGGCAGCGGATCCCACAGGGAACCCCGGCGCACGGCAGGCTGCTCCCCCAACCCAAACCACCCCGTGACTCCACCTTTGCAGCCCTTCCCTTCCCACGATCGCATAGAGCCGAGCCCCCTCCTCACCCGCGGGCCCCATCCGGCCCCGGTTTGTTTTCCCCTTCAGGGAGGTGCCGGCCCGACAGCCCAGCCCCGGTTCTGCGGGGACTAACCCAACCTGCCAGGCAATTAGTCACCCGCTGATGAGCGCGGCCTGCCCTGCCAACCAACACCATCTCCGTGCCCCGCAGGGACAGGGGGGAACACAGCAACGGGGCAGCTCGCGGGGAGCGAGCGTCGCCGCACCCCGAAAACCGACTCGCCGGCATCAGCCCACCCTCGCCCACGGAGGGATCCGGGGGCGCTCGCAGGCAGCCCCGCACGGGCACGCGTCCTGCGTCCAGCCACCCATGGAGCCCTCGGGCGCCCGCAAGCGGGGACGGGCTCTGCTCTGCCTGGCCCTGGCAGAGGATGCCCTGACCCCAGGTCCCTCACCCCGGCCACCTGAGACCGCGTCACCTCGGCAGAGGATGCCCTGACCCCAGGTCCCTCACCCCGGCCACCCGTGACCGTGTCACCTCGGCAGAGGATGTCCTGACCCCAGGTCCCTCACCCCAGCCACCCGTGACCGCGTCACCTCGGCAGAGGATGTCCTGACCCCAGGTCCCTCACCCCAGCCACCCGTGACCGCGTCACCTTGGCAGAGGATGTCCTGACCCCAGGTCCCTCACCCCGGCCACCTGTGACCGTGTCACCTCGGCAGAGGATGCCCTGACCCCAGGTCCCTCACCCCGGCCACCTGAGACCGTGTCACCTCGGCAGAGGATGCCCTGACCCCAGGTCCCTCACCCCGGCCACCCGCGACCACGTCACCTTGGCAGAGGATGCCCTGACCCCAGGTCTTTCACCTCGGCCACCCGAGACCGCATCACCTTGGCAGAGGATGCCCTGACCCCAGGTCCCTCAGCCCGGCCACCTGAGACTGTGTCACCTCGGCAGAGGATGCCCTGACCCCAGGTCCCTCACCTCAGCCACCCGTGACCGTGTCACCCCGGCAGCGAGGAGGCTGGGGCTCCACCTCCAAGCTCCCCGCGCTGTCTCCGGCCCATCTCCTCCCCGTCGCGTGACCTTGGAGGACGAGAGCCGCATGTCCCGTCACCTGTCCCCAATGAGGCGCTGAATTCTCTGCCGTGCCACCACCCAGGAGCAGACAACCCACGCGAGTCAGAGTTGCTTCCCACCAGGGGCAAACCCTGAGGGCGACAGCCCCAGAGAAATCAACTTTTTACAACCCTGCTCCTTAAAGCAGGACCAGGGCGTAAAAGCGCTTTCCTGCCAACACCACGGCTCGTGGTGCGCGGGCTTCCCACACTGAGGCCGGGAGGGGTCAGGGCAGACCCGGACACTCTTTTGCTGGGACAGCTCCTTCCACCACCAAAACCCGCCCGAGCCGAGGCTGGATGTTTCGCCAAGGTCCGTGCCAGCCCGAAGGCGAGCGAGCGCAGCTCAGCGGGTGAGGTTTAAAATAAAAAGAGCGAACCCACGGTTTGTTCACGGGGAGATCTGCCCTCCCAAACGTCCCCCGGCCGACCCGGGGGCACCGGCGGGGAGAGCAGCCCCCTCCCACTCCCAGGCTACACGGTACGGGGACACGCAGCGGGAAGACAGATGCCTGCAATAATAACAGCAATTATAACAACAATAACAACAATAATAACAATAACAGCAATAATAACAACAACAATAACACATCCCAACACATGATCAGACAATAAACCACCAAAACTCTAAGAAAGAGCACGAAGAAGAAGAGGAAAGAGTACGAAGAAGAGGAAGAGGAAAGAATACGAAGAAGAAGAGGAAAGAGTACGAAGAAGCCCTGCAAAATGATCAGACACTAAAATACCAAAACTCCCACTATGATGATGATAATAATAATAATAATCAAATGATTTGGGTTGGAGGGGACCTCAGGGATCATCCTGTCCCAGCCCCCTGCCTTGGCAGGGGCGTCTCCCACCAGAGCAGGTTGCTCAAGGCTCCATCCTACCTGGCTAATAACAGTAATAATAACAACAACAACAACAACGATCCCTGCCACGCGATCAGACACTCAAACGCCAACACTCCGACCCGGCGCTCGCGGGGGGACGCAGGACCGGCGTCGGGGTGGGCGTCGAGTGCCCCAACCGCCCGGATCCAGGCGCCCGCGACGTCGCTCGGAACGTTCCCGGAGCTCTCGGCCACGAGAACCCCCCCGAAGCCCCCGGCCCGCAGCTCGGTGGGTGCGGAAGAGGATTCCCCCTGCCCAGCCCCGTGTTTACGCCGACGCCCCCCAACGCCCCCCTCTCCCGCCAGCCGCTCGGCCTCCACCAAACCTGAGCCAAACCCCGGCGGGTGCGGGGAGGTGGGACACGGTGTCGCGGCCAGAGCCACCCCCTCACACACACATCCCCCCCCCCCCACCCGGCAACAGGGGCCACCGACCCCCACGGTCTCCAGGGCCTTTCCCGGCCTCGAGGACGCGGTGACAGGGGTGGTGGCACAGGGTGACAGCCCAGCACCCACACCCACCGGGAGGCTCTGCTGGGGGTGCAGAGCTGGGCCTGGGGGGTGACAGCTGGGATTGAGGGGGTGACAGCCCGGATTTGGGGGGGGGGGGTCACAGCCAGGCTTTGGGAAAGGGAGGGGGGACAGCCAGGATTCAGGAAAAGGGCCGAGGGAGGTGACAGCCAGGCTTTTGGGGGTGGAAGGGAGGTGACAGCCAGCCTTGGGGAGGGAGTGACAGCCAGGCTTCGGCGGGGGGGGGGGGTGACAGCAAGGCTTCGGGGGTTGGGGGGGGGGTGTGACAGCCAGGCCTGGGAGGGGGGGTGACAGCCAGGCCTGGGGAGGGGGGGGGTGACAGCTAGGCTTCGGGAAAGGGAGGGGGGGCGAGGAGGGGACAGCCAGGCTTTTGGGGGCGGGGGGGGTGACAGCCAGGCTTGGGTGGGGGGGGTGACAGCCAGCCTTGGGGGGGTGACAGCCAGCCTTGGGGGGGGTCGCCCGGCCTTGGGGGGGTCAAATCAGAGCCGGACTCCGGGAAATCGGGGCAGAAATCGAGCTGGGGGGGTGCAAATCAAGCTTGGCGGGGGGAGGAGCCCCCCAAAACCAACCCCAACCCCGAAATTTACCAAAAAAACGGGGCGCGGGGAGGGGGGGGGCGGCCCGGTTGGGACCGCGGGCGACACCGGGGGCGGCGGGGGGGGGGGTGGAACCCCCCCCCCGCCGCCCCCGGTGTCGTCCGCGGTCGCAGCCGGGTTCAAATCGCCACGTCGCGCGCGCGCGGCCCGTTCCACCCCCCCCCCCCCCCCCTCCCGGTGTCCCCCCGCCCCCTTCCCGGTGACAGCCGCCGCCTCTCACCGCGTTTTCCGGGGTCGTATCCCACGAGGACGAAGTAATCGGCCAAGCGGGCCATGGCGGGAGGGAGGGGGAAGGTTTTTAAGGGGAGGAAAGGGGGGGGGGGGGGGGGAGGAGGTGGGAGCTCAAAGCCCCCCCGCCCGCCCGCGCCTCCCGCCCGCCGCCGCCGCCGCCGCCGCCATCTTGGCCCCGCGCGCCGCCGCCGCCGCCGCCGCCGCCGGCCGGGCCCCGCCGCGCTGCGCGCATGCGCCGGCGTTAGGGGCGGGGCGACGAGCGCCATTGGGTGGGAGGGGGAGAGGTGGGCGGGGCTTGGGGAGAGGGGCGGGGCCGAGGCGCGGGAGTTCCTCGGGGAGGGAGGGGGCGCGCGGCGGGGTGGGGGAATCCCCTTTGGGGGCGGGGGGGAAGGAGCCCTCGGGGGGGCATTGACGGAGGGGGGGTCCCTCGAGGAGGGGGGCTGAAGGCCGTGGGGTGGCACGGGTGAACGGACGGGGGGTTCCCGGTGGGGGTCCGGAGCGGCGGGGGGCGGGGTGGAGCCCTCGGAGGGGCACGGATGGGGGATGGGGGGCGCTTGGGGGGGTACGGCCACTTCGGGGGGTCACAGGAGGGGGTCCCCGGAGGGGTACGGAGCCCTCGGGAGGGCACGGACGGGAGGAGGGGGCTCCGGAGGGGCACGGACGGGATGGGGGGGGAATCCCGGGGGGGGGGTACGAAACTTTGGGGGGGGATCCTGGGGGGTGCCGGACACGCGGGGGCCGCCCAGGCGTGCATGGCCCCCCCCCCCCCCCCCCCGGTGCACACACACGCACCGCCGGCCCCCCAGCCATGTGCGGTAGCACCGTGTCTCCCCTCATGCACAGAGCCCCCCCGGCGGTGCACGGCCCCTCCGAAATGCGCAAAGACCCCCCCGTGTGCACGGGCTGCCCCCTCACTGTGTACATCCCCGCACTGTGCCCAGCCCCCCACCGCGGGTGCACAGCCCCCTACAGACACAGCCCTCTGCTGGGCGCCCCCCCCCTTTTTGCGCAGGCACCCCCCATTTTGCACGGCCCCCTCTGCTGGGCACAGCCCCCCAGGGTGTACAGCCCCCCCTCCGGGCTGCCCGGATGAGCACAGCCCCCGGGGGGCATGATCCCCAGAGTGCCCCCCCAGGAAAGCGTCCCACCCGGGATCGGACCCCGCAGCCCCCGGTACCGGTGCCCACCGGGGCACTGAGCCCTCTGTCCCCTGCAGCTCCACCTGCTCCCGGGGGGGACAAGGCGGGGGGCACGCAGCCCACCGGAGGTGCCAGGGCGTGACCAAGGTGCCGGTGTCACCCCCCCCCCCGGCACAGCCCCCCCGGTGCCACGGGGACACAGCGGCAGCCCCGCTCCGCAGCGGGGCCGTCCTGTCCCTGTCCCACCCGGGGCTGCCCCCTGCAGGGGTGCACGGCGGGGGGGGGTCCCGGCCCCCGCGGCGGTGACAGTCCCGGGGTCGGTGGGCACACGCGGTGGCAGAGCCGCCGCCGGAGCGGGGAATGAGTCACGGGAGAAAATCCCCGTTCCCACTCCCACGCGGGAGCGGCACGTGGGGCACGTGCGGGATGGGGGGGCAGCCAGGAGCGGGGCGGCGCCCCCCGGCCCGGCAAGCTCCGGCCACCCCAAACCCGGGGCTGGGCAGGGTGGGCAGCCGGCCTGTCCCCCTCCCCGGGGGACCCCCTGTGGGGAGGGGTGCCGGGGGGGCACGGTAAGGCCGGTCCGAGCAGCCCCCCCGAGGAGTGGGGTCCCCGCCCCGTGCCCTCTGTCCCTGGTGGCCGTGGTGCCGTCCCTCGCCGATGCTCACACCTCCGGCCACCGTGTGTCGGGACACGCGCCTCCCGACGGTAGCGACGGCGGTGGGTTCCCACTGGAGCCACCCCCATCAGGACAGGTCCCGCAGCCGTCCCCAGTGCTGTCTCCGCTCCCAGTGCCCGCGCCCGGCCAGCGAGAGGCACAGCGGGCGGGGCCATGGGGGGACACCTTCCCCGGGACGAGCCCCGGGGTACAACGGGGACAGTTCCTGGGGACGCTGGGTCCCACGGTGCTGGGGTGGGGAGTCCCGGTGGTACCGCAGTGCAGCCGCCACCGTACAGTATCGCACGTGCAGCGGGACCCCCAGAGTCCGGGCGTGTGTCCCCCCCGCTCTTGCCCCACACCCCTCTGTGTCCCTGTCCCCCTCGGGGCTCGTCCCTTCTGTGGGGACACTGGGAGCACTGGGGGCTCTGGGGGTGGTGGGGACCCCGGGGATGCTCGCCACGCTCCCCTGGCGCCAGCCGACCCCTGCACCTCACTCTCCCCAGGGAGGCGGCGGCCACGCCCGGGCTGGCCCCCTCCCTCGGACGAGCCGGAGGGACGCTGCCCCGCACCCCCTTGTCACGCACCAGCCCCCCAGACCTTCCCCCGGGTTCAGACCCCCCGGGAGGAGCCGGGCGGTGCGGCCGGAGGAGCTGGGTCGCGGGGAGGCCGGGGCCGCTACCGGGGGGGGGCAACAATAGGGTGACCGCTGTGCCCCCCCGGAAATGGGAGGGGGGGCCCGGTGTGTCCCGGTCGGTGCCGCGCCGGAAGCAGCAACCCCCGGGTGACTCGGGGCGGGCTCAGACACCCCCCAGCCCTACTGGGGGGGTTGATGGTGCCGGGGCACTCGGAGCACTCGGAGGAGGGGAGGGGGGCGCGTTCCGGGTGGCAGAGCCCCCACCCTCAGGTGTCTCCGTCCGAACCGAGGGGGTTCACAGCCGGTGTCCCCCCCCGGCAGAGGCCGCGGCTCCTCCGGAGAACGCCCCAAATTCCCCCCTCGGGGGGGATTTTCCCCAGCTAAACCTTGTCCCCCACCCCAGGGCGCGGTCGGGGGTGCAGCCCACCCCCCCTTCCTGCCCCCAAAAGCGCTTTTCGGGGCGCGGAAGTCTCGAGCGGGACTGCTCTGAGTCCCCGCCCGCTCCCCCGGGGCTGCGGCCAGGAGCCAATTAAGCTAATTGCAACCCGGTAATTGATTCCCACGGCTGGGAGCCAGAGGGCGAGAGCTCCGCGGCGGCTCCTGGCCACGGCGGTTCCCCGTGCGGCTCCCGGTGAGGGTCCGGGCCGGTGGGGGGTTCAGCAGGAGCCGCGCCCTTCCCAGCGCCCCGGGAGGGGCGATACCCTCTCCCCCGAGGAGGTCCAGCCCCCTCCGCGGGAACCGGGGCTCTGGGCGGGGGGACCCGCCTTTTCCCCTCCTCAGCTCGGTGGTACCGCCGAGGCCGGGGGTCCCAGGCCCCCCGCCCACCCCCTGCCCCCTCCAGAGCCGTGCCCGGAGCCCGTGCGGTGACATCCCACCGGAGCGGGGCCCGTGGGGGGGGCCGTCGTGGCGGCCAGCCTCGGACAGTTGTCGGGCACCGGTGGCCCGGCTGACTCCCCCCGGGAGGGGCTGACCCGCAGGAGGAGGGGTCTGTCCCCGCCTCGCCCCGTTCCCACCGCCCCGCGATCAGGTGCTGCCGCAAATCCTCGGCCCGGGGGTGTTTGAAGCTTTTGTGTCCCCGTCGGGGGGGAAGAATCCCAGCGATTCCGAGCACGCGGGGGCCCCTCGGCATTGGGGGGGGGGCACGGCGGGGGGAGCGGGAAGGGGAGGGGTGCGGGCACCCCCTCACTGGGGTCCGGACCGCGCCGCGGGCACCCTGGGGTGCTGGTGTCCCCCCCTTCCGGCACCGGGGACCCCCACACCGGGGGAGGGGGAGTCCTGGTGGGGGGGGCTGGGCCCCTGAGCTCTGGCTGCCCGGCGGGAGGAGGCGGCACCCCGTGGACCCCCGAGCTCCCCGCCCGTCACCCGGGGCTGTGGGTGTCCCCCCCCTCGCGGTTTCGGGGGCCGAGCCCGGTGTGACCCCGGGGATTTGACATTCCTGACCGGTTTTAAAGGGCCCATGTGACGCCTGAAAACATTAACCCGCCCCCGCCCCGCGGGAAGGGGCGTGCGGGAGCACGTCCCCGCAGAGCCCCGCCGCCGGGGGGGGCCGCGGTGCCGCCCCCCCAGGGGACACGTTCCCTCGTGGGGTGGGGGCGGCTGGCTCAACTGGGAGCACTGGGCTGCGCTGGGATGGGGTTTGACCCCCCGAGTGCAGGGGGATGATGGGGGGCTCTGCCACCCTCCACACCCCCAACCCACCGAACTCCTCAGCTGCGATGCGGGGCTCAGGGGCGGGGGTGTCGGGGTCCCCGGGAGAGAGTGGTCCCGGTGCCGGGCGCGCAGCGGGGATCGGAGGGGATGGAGGGAGGGGCGACGTGGCACGGTACGGCACGGCACGGCTGGTATGGCCGGTATGACACGGTACGACCCAGTACGGCATGGTATGGCACGGTACGGCCCAGTATGGCACGGTATGGCACAGTATGACCCGGTATGGCCCGGTACAGCACGGTATGGCCCGGTGTGGCACAGAATGGCCTGGTACGGCATGGTGTGGCCGATGTGGCCAGGTATGGCTTGGTATGGCACAGTACGGCATGGTATGGCACAGGATGGCGGGTATAACACGGTGCGTATGGCCAGTACGGCCCGGCGTGGCCCGGTGGATATGGTCGGTACGGTCGATATGACCCGGTATGTCCCGGTGTGGCGAGTATAGCACGGCCGGCACGGCACGGTATGGCCCGGTACGTCCCGGTATGGCGGGTATAGCACGGAACGGCGCGGCCCGGCACGGCCCGGCCCGGTATGGCCGGTATGCACGGTATGACTGGTATAGAACGGCACAGCTCCCGGTGCTGGCCCCCCCTGCTGCCCCCGGTCCCAGACGCTGCGGAGGGAGCCGGCAGGGGGGCTAGGGGGGCACTCCGACCCCCCTCCCCGTCACCCCCATCCCTGGCTGCCCCCGCCCAGCCCGGACCGCCCCCCCCAGCCCAGCCCGGCTGCGGGCGGACCCGCCCGCAGCCGGGCTGGGCTGGGGGGGGCGGTCCGGAGCCGATGCGTGTCTGCCCCCCCCCGTACCCCCCCCCGGCTCCTCCCCGCCCGCCGATATTTAACCTGGGCCGGGGCGGGGAACAGCAGCGCCGAGCGAGGCTCCGACCCCCGCAGGTACCGCCAGACCCCCGGCACCCCCAGGGGACGCCTCGGCGGCGTTGGAAGGAGGGGGGTCTCTCGGGGTGGGGGGGGTGTGGAGCCCGACCTCCAGCCCGTCTGTCTCCCCCCGCAGCCGCTGCCCCGGCCCCGCCATGAGGTTGCTGGGTTGCATCAGCCTCGTTCTCTGTCTGCTGGAGCTGCCCCACGGCGCCGCTCTGCCCCGCGGCCGCAGGTGAGACGAGACCCCCGCCCCCCCCCGCCCGCCCCCGTCCTTGTACTCCCTGCCCCGGGCGGCTCCGTGCCCCCCCGCACGGAGCGCAGGGGAGGGAAGACCCCTGACCCTGCTTCTGCCCCTCTGCCCGGGGCGGCTCGGTGCCCCCCCCCCGCACGGAGCGCAGGTGAGATGGGACCCCTGACCCTGCCCGCACCCCCCTGCCCGCCCCCCTGCTTGTACCCCCCGCCCCAGGCTGCTCCGTGCCCCCCCCGCACGGAGCACAGGGAAGGGGTGACCCCCGACCCTGCCCGCCCCCCTGCTTGTCCTCCCTGCCTGGGGCGGCTCGGTACCCCCCCCCACTTCCCCCGGAGCGTAGGGGAGGGGAGATCCCCGACCCTGCTTCTGCCCTCCTGCCCGCATCCCCCTGCTTGTCCCCCTTGCCAGGGGCTGCTTGATGCCCCCCCGCACACAGAGCAGGTGAGGGGGGACCCCCCACCCTGCTTGTACCCCCTGCCCCAGGCGGCTCTGTGCCACCCCTGCATGCAGCGCAGGGGAGGGGGGACCCCCCGACCCTACCCGCCCCCCTGCTTTTGCCCCCTCCCCGAGGGGGCTTGGTGCCTCCCCTGCACGGAGCGCAGGTGAAGGGAGACCCCCGACCCTGCTTCTGCCCCCCCTGCTTGTCCCCCTTGCCAGGGGCTGCTCAGTGCCCCCCCACACGCAGCGCAGGTGAGCCAGGACTCGGACCCCTGCCCGCAGCCCTCCCCGGGGGTCTCCGTGCCCCCCCTACCCCTGCCTATACCCCTCCCCGGGGCAGCTCTGTGCACCCCCTCGTTCGCAGCCCCACCCTTGCCTGCCCCCCCTGCTTGTACCCCCTCCCGGGGCAGCTCCGTGCCCCCCCACCCAGGACACAGCCCTGTACCCTCCGATGGGGCCCGGCTGCCCCAAGCCCCCCTCGACCCAGAGCAGCCCCGCAGGCCCCGTCCCCCCGTGGAGGGGGTCTCCCTGCCCCCCCCCGCCCCGGACCGGCTCTTGCCGCAGCCTGTGTCCCTCTGTCCCGCTGCCCCTTGGCCCGCACGCTTTGGGCAGGGCCCCCCCCCGGCGGCGCCTCTGTCCGTCCGTCCCCCGCCCCGTGCAGGGTGCGGGCAGAATCCCCGGGGGGGGGCGCGGCTGGGCCAGGGGGGCCCCCTGGGCACCATCTCCCACACCGACCCCCCCGTCAACGCGGTGTGTCCCGCGGCTCCAAGGAGGGGGGGCAAGGGGGGAGATGAGGTGACTGGAGCGGGCTGAGGGGTCCCCCCAGCATCCCGGTGCAGCGGTGCTGGGGGGGGGCAGGATGCGGCCAGGGCCGGGGGGATCCACGCGTGTGCGGGAGGGTCCACGCGGGGGTTGCAGGAGTGTGCGCGGCCGGGGAAGTGAAGGGGGGTGCCCGCGTCTCCGGCTGAAGGAGGCACCTGGGGTCGGGGGGAGCCTCCGGCGGGGGGGCGGGGGTCTGTGCCCGGGCAGCCTTTGCCCGCAGGAATCCCTCCCTTCCCCCCACCGGCATCTCCCGCCCGGGGGGCGCCCGGGCTGTGCGGAGATGAACGGGGCGGGGGGCCGGGGTGACACCGGGCAGCTCCTGCCACGGGCAGAGCACCGGCTGCGGGGGTCCCCGGCATGGGGGGCAGATTTACGAGGGTCCCCGGGCTGGGAGCTCTGCGGGGGAGGGAACCTGAATCCAAGTCCCCCACAGGGGTGCCCAGGGCGTGTGTGTGGGTGCCAGTGGAGCGTGGGTGCCGGGGTGAAGACCGTGGGAACGGGCTGGGCAGCAGCCGGGGGGGGGCTGTGGGGATGTGCCGGGGGGGGGTGAGGGCCCACCCCACGATGTGTCTGGCGAGCCCGGACACCGGGACCCTCATCCTCGCCCTCCGGAGCGATGGCGATGTCGCGGGATGCCGGGAGCTGGGCCACGGGACAAAACTGGGTGCGGGGGGGCTCAGCAGCCATCCCGGGGGGCTTTGTGGCTTGCGGGGTGGGGCAGAACTGTCGGAGCTTCTTGGCTCGGAGCTCCGGAACCTCCTGGAAGGGACCCAGCGGGAAAGTCCCGTGTGCCGCCGCCGCGCCGGGGGGCAAGGACGAGGCTCCCGGTGTTTCCGGGCACCGGGCGCCTCCCGTAAACACGTCCCGGCGCGGGAAGGGGCAGCAGGGGCTCGCCGGACCCCCCCGCCGCCGCTTCCCGTCCCCGCGGGGGCCGGAGGAATTTGGCCCCGTTCCCCGCTCCCTGCCCCGCGGCGTGAGGCCAAGCGGCGTCCGGCCTCGCCATGTGCGGGAGGACCCCCGGGAGGGGGGGATGTGGGGCGGGGGCATCCTTGCGTGTGCTGGAGTCGCGTCAGGGCCCGTGGCCACGCCGGGAGGGGGGGTGTGTGTGGGGGGGCGGTTTATGGAGTGTGTGTGCTGCGACACGCGTGTGACTGTCGCGGGGGGGGTCATAGAGAGCATGTGCGTGCTCCCCGGGGGGCTCTGTGGGGGGGGCAGTGGGGTTGGTGCCCCCTGGGGACCCCGCAGTGCCACGGAGGTGGGCAGTGGGCTCGGTGGGGGGGTGGCGGGGCTTCGTGGGGTCCCCTCCTGTACCCAGGGGAGCCCAGCAGGACATGGAGGGACACGGGGGTGCCCCAGCCCCCCCCAGTGGGGGGGCCCTGCCTGTACCGGCCCTGCCGCTGTGAGTACGTGTGTGGCGGCAGGTAGCGGCTGCTTCCTCCTCTTCCTCCTCCTCCTGGGCCAGGCAGGGGGGGCTGGGAGGGGCCGCCGAGGTGCCCCACCATGCCACCCTCCCCCTCGTGTCGATCCCTCCCTCCCGTGGCTGAGGTGCTGCCTGTCACCCCCTCCCACTGACCCCATTGTCTCTCTCTTACAGGCCCCCCCCAGAGCGAAGCCCCTCACCAGCCTCTCTCCTCAGAGACCAGCCAGGACTGCGCCCCCCCGCTCCACCGCGCCCCCCCGGCACTTCTCGGCATGGCCTGAAGCTCCCTCCCCGGCACGGAGCCCGCCTGGCCCCCCGGCACAGACTGCTGGTGCCCGGGGTCGCCCCCCGGAGAAGACTGTTGGTGCCTGGGGTCGCCCCCCGGCACAGACTGCTGGTCCCTGGGGTTACCCCCTGGAGAAGACCCCTGGTCCTGGGGGTGGCCCCCCGGCACAGAGCGGTGCCCCCCCGGCTCGGAGCCCCCCGGGGCCGGCGGCAGGCGTCGGGGCGGGGGCAGCTGGTGCGGGTGGGCTGCGTGCTGGGCACATGCCAGGTGCAGAACCTGAGCCACCGCCTGTGGCAACTGATGGGCCGGTCGGGCCGACAGGACTCGTCCCCCATGAACCCCAACAGCCCCCACAGCTACGGGTGAGGGGGGGGAGGCAGCCACAACGCCCCCTGCCCAGCGGGGACACTCCAACTAAAGCACTTCCAGACGTGGCTGGGCTCCCGCTGCACCTTTCTGGGGGTGCCCGGTGCCCCCTGCGCAGAGACCAGCTCCAACCACGGCCCCACCAGCGACACGGGGCCCCACGGAGGGGCTGAAGCCCCCTCGGAGCAGCGAGGAGCATGGGCTGCGAGCCGGCGGCTGGCAGTGGCCTGTGGTGGCCCTTGGTGGCCTGTGCGGCCGCTGCCGACGGGTCCAAGGGGCGTCGGGGGATCCTGCTGAGCGCAGCAGCAGCGCCTGCTCCTTGTGCAAGAGCTGGGGGGGGTGGGGGGGCGAGCCCTGACTCAGCAGCTCAGCACCCGGCACCGCACGCACCGCCAGGGAGTGGCTGAAGCCCCAGGGCACCCTATAGTGCCCCACGACACCCTATAGTGCTGTATGGCACCCCATAGTGCCCCACAGCACCCTATAGTGCCTCATGGCAGCCTGTAGCACCCCATAGTGCCCCAGGACACCCTATAGTGCTCCATAGCACCCTATGGCACCCCATAACACCTTACAGCACCATATAGCACCCCACAGCATCCCATGGCACCCTATAGCACCTTACTGCACCCTACAGCCCCCCACAGCACCCTATAGCTCCCCCACCCCAGACCCCTCCTGTGCCCCTGTGGGAGATCTCGGCTCCATGGAGGGGAACGCAGCCTCCCCGCACCCCCCTCATTGGAGTCAGCACCTGGGGGGCGCCCGTCCTCCCCTTGTCACCCTGTCCCGCCCACTCCCCTCCAGCCCTGCGGGGACACGGGTGCCGCGGAGAGGCGGAGCAGAGGAAGGGCCGGGGTCTCCTCCCCATTTGTCTTCCCGGCCCCCTCCCAGGGGACAAGCTGTGGCCCCAGGGACTCGGTGGGACAGAGGGGGGCACGCAGACACCCCCGAAGTGTCGCTGTCCCCCCGCCAGAGCTGTGACTCCCCCCCCCCCCCAGGACGGGGACATGTGAGCCCAGCCACCAGTAGGGACCCCCACCCCGCTGCCCCTCGGCCTTGGGAGCCCCCCCCCTCCCGCTGCAGGACCTCCTTCAGCCCCCCATGAGCACCCACATCCCCCCTGGGTGCCACCGCCTCTCCCCGGGGCCCCCTCGTCCCTTTGGGGGGGGGCACCCAGGGATGCTGCTCCCTCCTCCCCGGGGGTGGTCCCCCCCCCCCATGCCGTGAGGGACGGGGAGGGTCCCCGGTGCGGGCTGCCGTGGGACGCGGGGGGACCCAAGGCCTTCCTCCCGCCCATGGGTGCCCACCCCGGACTGGCCGTGGGGGGCGCGGAGCGCTCCCTTCGCCCCTTTTCGCCTCAAAAATCAGATTTTGCGCAGAATAAAACGTGCGAGGAGGGGTCGCGTCTGGTCTCGGCCGGGGGGGCTCCCGCGGGGGGTTGAGGGGGGGCTGCCGTGGGAGGGGGGGGAGCGACCAGCACCGGCCGCCCCCCGCAGCGGCCATGGGGAGGGGGGGAGGAAGAGGAGGAGGCTGAAGGGGGTGTCGGAGGCTCCCGGGTGGGGGGGCCATGGCCGAGCCGGAGGGGGCGACCCCCGAGCTGCTCCCCCAGCCCCTCTCCGTGTCCCGGCGGGGGGGGGGCTGCCCCGTCCCGGGGGGAGGGGTCGCCTCTTGTCCCCGGGGCCACCAGCCGGGGGTGCCCAGGGTGGGACGGGGTCTGCAGCGAGGGGGGGGGAAACACCCAGAGGGGAGCCAGGACCCCCCCCCCGCGTCCCTGCCTCCCCCGGGGCTCAAACATTAACCGGGGGCGGGTTAACCCGTGACCGATTGCCCCGGGGCCAGCAGTGGCCGCCCCCCCCCCCCCGCGGGGATAAAGCCGGGGGTCCCGGCACCGCCCGCCCCACAGCGCCGCCCCCCCCCCCGCCGGCATGAGCAGCCCCCGGGCGGTGAGTACGGGCGGGTGGGGGGGGCACCCAGCGTCCCCCCCCCCTCAGCGTCGGACCCGCATCCCCTCCCCGCCCGCGGGTTTCCCGGGGTGGGGGGTCCCGCCCCACGGGTGGACGCAGGATCGGGCCCCCCTGACTGCGCCCCCACCCCCCGCAGGACGTCGCTGCCCCCGAGGGGCCCGAGCCCCAGCCCCCCAAGGGCAGGTCCGAGTATCGCAACTACACGGTGAGACCCGGGGGGAGCCCTGCAACGGAGACGGGGGCGTCTCTGCCACGGGGGGGGGTCCGCGCGACTGGTGGGGGTCCCTGCAGCGGGGGGCGTCCCCACAAAACCCGGCGGGTGCCGGGAAGGTCCGGCCGCCCCTGCTGGGGATCTCACCCCGCTGCCGGGGGGGGGCGCGACGGGAACTCCGCTGCCCCAGGCGGTGTGGGTGAGTGTGGGGGGGGGCTCCTCTTGACCTGCCCCCCCCAACCCCGCCGCCCCCCCCGCAGGAGGGGAAGCTGCTGGACCGCGTGTACCGCACGTACCTGCAGATGCACACCCACCAGACGGTCGAGTTTGTGCGGCAGAAGGTGCGACCCCCCCCTCTCCCCTGGGATTTTTGGGTGCGGGGGGGCCGTCCCCGTGGCCCACCGTGTGTCCCGTGTGTCCCCCCCCAGAAGGCGCAGTACGGGGGGTGCGCCCTGCGGCGCATGGGGGCCATGGAGGCGCTGGAGCTGCTGGACCAACTCGTGGACGAGTCGGACCCCGACGTGGATTTCCCCAACTCCTTCCACGCCTTCCAAACGGCCGAGGGGATCCGCCGGGCGCACCCCGACAAAGGTGGGGGGCGCCTCTGGGAGGGGGGACACAACCCTGTGGGGGGGTGGGTCCCCCCGCATCACCCCACGGGTGACAGAAACGCTCCCTCCCCCCGCCAGACTGGTTCCACCTCGTGGGGTTGCTGCACGACCTGGGCAAGGTGCTGGCGCTCTTCGGGGAGCCCCAAGTGAGTAGGGGAGTGGGGGGGGGCCGGGGGGGCTCCCCCTCCTCGGAGACCCCCCAACTCGCCTGTGCCCCCCCCCCCCGCAGTGGGCCGTGGTGGGGGACACGTTCCCGGTGGGCTGCAAGGTGCAGAAGTCGGTGGTCTTCGGCGACTGCACCTTCAGCGACAACCCCGACACCAGGGACCCCCGGTATAGGTGAGGCCCGAGGCCCCCCCGCGTTGCAGGGACCCCCCCCTCTCCAGGCTTAGTGGGGTTCTGGGGGGCTCCTGCCCTGATACCCCCAACTCCTGCCCCACACCCAGCACGGAGTTCGGGATGTACCAGCCCCACTGCGGCCTCGAGAACGTCCTCATGTCCTGGGGGCACGACGGTAAGGGTGGAGTCGGGGTTCGGGTGTGGAGCCCCCGGTGCAGGGCAGGGGGCTGCCCTAGTGGGTGGGTGGGGGGGCTACACCTCTGGGGGAGCCCCCCCTCCCCGCCACGGGTGTCCATCCCCCCCCCCCACCCCGCTGCATCTCCCTGCAGAGTACATGTACAGCGTGATGAAGTTCAACAAGTTCACCCTGCCCAAGGAGGTGAGCGTTATTTTGGGGGGGGGGGGGAAACGACATGAGGATCCCCCCAAGGGCCTGGGGGGGGGGGGGGCAGGACAGCCCAGACCTATGCCCCCCCTCGGCGTGCCCCCCCAGGCGTTCTACATGGTTCGTTTCCACTCCTTCTACCCCTGGCACACGCACGGCGACTACCGGCACCTCTGCTCCGAGGAGGATCTCCGCATGCTGCCCTGGGTCCGGGAGCTCAAGTGAGTGCCGGGGGGGGCTCAACAGGGACCCCCGGGGGTCAGCAGCCCCCCCCCAGGAACTCATAACCCCCCCCCGCCCACCCCGCAGCAAATTCGACTTGTACACCAAGCAGGAGGAGCTGCCCGACGTGCAGCAGCTCCGCGGCTACTACCAGTCCCTCATCGACAAGTACTGCCCAGGGCAGCTCTGCTGGTGAGGAGGGGGGGGGGCCGGCCGTGACCCCCCCCCGCAACGCCACGACCCCCCCACAATACCACGACCCCCCCGACTCCACGCTGGGGGGGGCTCTGCAATAAACCCACTCATCACGCAACCCCGACTTGTGCCATCGCAGCCCCTGGAGGGGGAAAAATCTCATCGTGGGGGGGTAGAATCTCATCGTGGGGGGGTTATTTCAGAGCGGGGGGGGGTATTTCACGGGGGGGGGTTTATCTCAGGGTGGGGGGTGGCCACCTGCTGTCCCTGTCACCCCCCCGCCACCAAGAGCAGGACCCCCGCCCGCAGGCACAAGGGTTGGAATGTCCACAGCTTTATTTAGAAAATTATAGGAAATTTTTGCACTCCTGGGGGGGGGCACCACCCCCAAATGGCCCCCTCCCCCCACGCTCAGGCCCCCAGGAGGGGGTGAAGGGGCTGGGAGGGGGGGAAACCCCCCTCCCAGCCCCTTCACCCCCTCCTGGGGGGCCGAGGAGTGGCGGTGTGGGGGTGGCTCCAGGCATCACTTCTTCTTTTTGGTGGGGTGGGGGTCGCCCCCCCCGCGGGTGTGCCCGTCGCCGCCCCCCCCCCCGCAGCTTCCCGTTGCCGGAGGGGTCGCTCCCGCCTCCTCGGGGACGTCCCTCCCCTTTTTCCTCCGTTTCTTTGGCCTCTTTCCTCCGCGTCTGCCCGTTTCTCTCGCCGCCGCCGCCACCACGGGGGGGTTTCTGGCGGGGGGCAGGCGGCGGCGACCCCCCCCGAGGGCGGGGGATGAGGGCGCGCAGCAGCACCGCCACGGCCCCCCCCAGGTAAAGAGACCAGAGCAGGATGGGGCCGGAGAGGGGGCGGGCGAGGCGGCGCAGGACCCCCAGCAGACGGGGTAGGGGGGCGTCTGTCAGGCGCCGCGGGGGCGTTTTACCCTAGAGGGGGGAAAAAAAGGAGTCGGGGGGGGCGTTTCTTGGGTGTGAGGAGGGGCGGGGGGGTCATACCTTAAGGCCGTGCTGCTCCAGGAGGGCGTCCAGCGCGGGGTCACCCAGGGACACGGGCGGGAAGAACTCCCCCACCAGCTGGCGACGCCACCACGGGGCGGGGCTGGGAGGGGGCGGGGGGGGGCACATGAGCACGTGGACACGTCCCCCCCACCCCCACCCCTCAGCATCCCCCCCCACGGGTCACCAAAGTGGGGTGCAGGGCGCTGAGGGGAGAAGCAGCCCCCAAATTCAGCCCAAACTCCCATCTGGCGAATTGGGGGGGGGTCCACAGAGTGGGGGGGAACCGCAGGTTGGGGGAGGGTTCACAGATTGGGGAGGGGGGGGGGTCATAGGTTGGGGGAGGGGCCACTGATTGGGGGGGTTGACAAACTCGGGGGAGGTCACAGATTGGGGAGAGGGGGTCACGGATCGGGGGAGGGGCCACCGATTGGGGGGGTTCACAGATTCAGGGGAGGTCACAGATTGGGGGGGTGTCACGGATTGGGGGGGCGACAGAGCGTGGCCAAGGAGGGGAGGCAGACCAAGGTGGGGGAGGGGGGCTCAGTGAGGCTGGGGGAGGGGCCACAGTAAGCCTGGGGGGGCAGAGTGAGCCCGGGGGGGGCCCAGCTGTCCTGGGGGGGGTCTCACCTGCCCTCGGCATGCCGGGTGAACCAGTACTTGTAGAGGCGGGCGCGGATGAAGTGGGGGGGCCGTGCGCTGAAGGGGTACCGGGACTGGTCGAGCTGCACCAGGCGGATCACTGCGGGGACACGCCGTCAGCCCCCGCCCCCCGCTGCCAGACCCCCACGGGACCCCCCCCCACTCCCCTCTGCCCCCCCCTCACCGTCCTCCTGCCCCTGCAGCAGGCGCTGCACGAAGCTGGCGAACCAGGGGCTGCTGCTGGCGGGGGCCAGCGCTGCGAACCACATCTGCCAGTCCAGGCGGGGCTGGTGGGGGGCCACCACCGGGGGGGCCGCACTCACGTTCCCGGGCTTGTACATGAACTCGATCTCCTGCGGGGGAGGGGGGGGCACAGGAGCAGACACGACGATCTCAAACCTCTTCCCCAACCCCCACGATTCCACGCAGGAGGCGCGCTCAGACCCCGCAGGAGGGGGGGATTATGGCAGGAGGGGGGTCACACGGCATGGGGAGGGGGGATCTCACCGTCCAGGTGTGCTTGTCGTAGCTGCCCTCCAGCACGACCTCGGGCCGGCCCCCCACGCCGGTCATCCTGCGGAACAGCCCGTAGGAGCTGACCACCTGGAAGCGCTCCACCGCCCCGAACATCTGGCGCAGGCCGGGCCACAGCTGGCCGCTCGACTCGTAGTCGATGTAGGTGAAGGGCACCTGGGGAGAGGCTCTGTCACTGCTGCCCGAGGGGGTGGACAGGTGGAGCCCCCCCAGGTGACACCACGCCTCCCCCCCCGCCCCGTGCTCACCAGGCTGACGGCGAAGACCCCCAGGGCGGCGGCGGAGAAGAGGGCCCACTGCAGCGCGGCCCACGCCTTCCAGAGCCAGCCCCGCACGCAGGCACACCTGGGGGGGCACGGGTTGGAGTGGAGCCGCCCCCCTCCACCGGCTGGGGGGGCTGGGGGCGTCCGGAGCCACCCCTCCTGCAGAGGAGGGCTCAGCACAGGCGTGATGCGGCCAAGGAGAATGTCCCCCGCTTCCCCCAGCCCCTCGCCGCTTCGGGCAGGGCTGCGAGGCTTGAGGGGGGTCTCTGCGCGCCCCCCCTGCCCGTCACCCACCTGTACATGGCGGCGAGGATCTCCCAGGAGAGTGAGAGGAAGCCCACCCCCACCAGCGGCAGCGTCACCGTCCGCAGCCACGTCGTGAACTCGTGGTACGTGAAGGCTGTGGGGGAAGGGCAACGCGTGGGGTGACGGGGGCTGGAGATTTTCCTGCCCCGGGGGGGATCCCCCAGGCTGGCTGCCCCCCCCAAGCCGTGACGTACCCACTCTGGAGTCCAGCAGCTTCTTCTCCCAGTCAATCTCCAGGCCAAAGTACTGGACGGTCCAGTACAGGATGAGACCGTAGGTGCTGAGCTCCAGTGAGGCGGCCAGGAAGGAGCCCAGGGTGGGGGGCCACGCTGCGGCACAGAGGGGGGGCGCTGGGCACTGCCGAGGGGGGGCACCAGGCACCCCCCAGGAGCCCAGCAGGGAGAGGGCGAGCGGGCACCTCCCTGCGGCAGGAGCTGACGCGCTGCTTCACGGGGCTGGTGGCCCGGCCCCACAAGAACCGGGACAACCCCTCCCCAAAAAAAACCCCACCAAATAAAAAAAGTGCCCCCCGACACTCACCACTGGGGTTGTTCTTCCTCCTGCCGCGGCCCAGCCAGCGCCCCACGTGCTCCTCATCCAGCAGGGAGAAGGCCAGGACGATGGTGAGCATGTTGAAGAAGTTGTAGTTCCCCGTGAGGATGATGAGGACCTGCAGCAGGACCTGGGCGGGGGGAGGGAGCAAAGGTGGGGCTGGGGGGGCGCAGCACTGGGAGGGGGGCACAGCGCCGTGTGGGGCACCGGGCACCCCAACACCTCGGGGGAGCCCTGCCTGCACGGGGAGGAGCCCATCCTGCCGGCAGCCGGGGCCAATCTCCCTGCCCTGGAGGGTCCCGCGGCACCGGGGGGGTGGTCCCGGGGGGCCATTCCTGCCCACCCACCTGGCTGTAGAAGGCGAAGAGGCGGAGGCGGCGGATGGGGGCGAAGAAGAGGACGGGGACGGCGATCTCGATGACGTAGGTGGCCACGACGCTGAGCTTGTGGAACCAGGTGGGGAGCTGGTGGGCGAACCAGGCGCCCGGCGTGGGCACACACTGCGTCTCGTAGTGGTACGTCAGGGCTGGGGGGGGGGCACGGGGGGGGCACAGGGGGGTCAGGGGGGCACGGGGGGGGTCAGGGGGGCACGGGCAGTGCCCAGCACGGGCGAGGCGCCGGCAGCAGCTGCTCGCAGGCGCCTACGAGGCAAGGAGGGACAGCACAAAGCCGGGGGTGACGCCCGCCCCAGGCTCCCCCAGCCCCTCCAAGCCTGTGACCCCCCCGCCACAGCCTGTGACCCCCCCCCCCGAGCCCTCACCTGTGAGCCCCCACCAGGTGGGGCAGCGGCTGGTGAGCTTGACGACGCCCGAGGCGAACATGAGGCGGAAGAGGAGCCAGCGCACCAGCCAGAAGGTAACGGCGTCGTGGGGGCGGGCGCTCACCGAGCCCCCCCGCCGCAGGAGGCGCAGGGGGGCCACCAGCACCCCCAGGAAGCCCGCCTCCAGCAGTAGGCTGTCCCTGGGGAGGGGGGCAGTGAGCACCATTTCCCCCATCGCCTCCCAGCGTGGGGCCCCCCCAGCAGGAAGCCCCCCCAGGTGTACAGAAGGGGCCGACTTACCACTGGAAGTAGAGGAAGACCTGCCCCACCTGCGGGGAGAGGAGGGGTCAGCGTTTGGCCCCCCGCCCCCTCCCCACGCAGAGGGGGCTGAGGTGGGGGCGCAGATCCTCCCCCCGCCCCCGGTGTTGCTCCCACCCCCCAGGCTGGTGAGCAGAGTTGGGGGGGAAAGAGTGGGACCCCCCGCCCAGTTCAGCTGTGCCGGGATCAGGGACCAGGCAGGCAGCAGAGGGGGGTGTCACCGCCAGACTGGGGGGGCCACAGGCCAGGGAGACAAGGGGATGGGGCAACAGCACCACGGGGTGCCCCCTCCCCAGGGAGAACCCCCCCAGGGCTCGCTCTCCCGGCCTCCCCACCCCAAGCCCTGCAGCCTGAGCACGGGATGAGCCCCCCCAGGGGGGCTGGTGGGGCAGGACAGCCCCTCCCTGGGGCAAAACGGGGGCCCCATCCAGGAAGGACGCCCCAGCACTGGCGTCTGGGGCTTTTCTGTTTTAGTTCCTTTGGGTTTGGAGGGAAGAGAAACATCCCCCCCGGCCCCCCCGCCCTGCGCCAGCTCTGACTCACCCGCATGGAGCGGCCAGAGAGTGAAAAATAGCTCAGGGAGGGGGGGGATTTGTGGGCTGGGGGGGGAATGGAGGGAGGGATGCGAGGAGAGGCACCGGTGCTTGAGACAAAGGTGCTGGGGGGCCGGTGTGCGAGCAGGGGACAGGGCAGGGTGGTTTATGTGGCACAAGGACGAGGTTTTAGCCCCCCCCAATCGGTCAGTGCTTCCACGCGGGACGCAGAGGGCGCGGATGAGGCTTAACTGCAGGAGTCACTCCCCCAGTGACAAAATCAACCCCTCAAAAGTGAGTAAACTGAAAAAAAAAACCCTCGGTGACAAAAATCAACCCCTCGAGGGGGTGCAAATTGAAGAAGTCACCCCCCCAGTGACAAAATCAACCCCTCATGGGAGTGTAAACTGGAAAAGTCACCCGCTCGGTGACAAAATCAACCCCTCGAGGGGGTGCAAATTGAAGACGTCAGTCCCTCAGTGACGAAATCAACCCCTCATGGGGGTGTAAATTGAAAAAGTCACCTGCTTGGTGACGAAATCAACCCCTTGACTGGGTGCAAACTGAAGGAGTCACCCCCCGATGACAAAATCAACCTCTCGAGGGGGTGCCAACTGAAAAAATCAGCCTCTCAGTGACAAAATCAACCCCTCGAGGTGTGCAAACTGAAAAAATCAGCCTCTCAGTGACAAAATTAATCCCTCAAGGGGGTGCAAATTGAAGAAGTCACCCCCTCAGTGACAAAACCAACCCCTCGAGGGGGTGCCAACTGAAAAAATCAGCCCCTCAGTGACAAAATCAACTCCTCAAGGGGGTGCAAACTGAAGGAGTCACTCCCCCAGTGACAAAATCAACCCCTCGAGGGGGTGCACAGCCCCTCAAAGCCCCCTACCTGGTAGAGCGAGAGGTAGAGCACCCTGAGCAGGGCGAAGAGCAGGCTGTCCCGCAGCGGCTCCCACAGCAGCGCCCCGAAGGAGGCGACGCTCCCCACGAGGCACAGCAGCTCCATGCCCATCTCTGTGTCCAAACCCAGGTGGGGGACGAGCCACAGCAGGGTGGGGACGTCCCGCAGCTGCTCCCACAGCCCCTTGCCGCTCAGACGGAGCACCCGGCGGGCTGGCAGGATTCCTTCTCGCCCGTACAGACCTGCAGAAACACCCCCAGGGGCGCCTCGATGAGCTGGGGGGCCGACGCGGAGACTCTGTCTCCGCGTCGGACCCCCCTGCTCGTCGAGGCGCCCTGATTCTATTTCCCTGGGGTTCAAACCCCTCCAGGGCTGGGCAAGCCTGTGCCAGGGCGTCACAACCCTTCCCAACAAGGATTTGTTCCCCTCACACCCAACCGAAACCTGCCCTGGTGCCACTCGAGGGGGTTTGGCAGAATGTTGGGGGTCGGGAGGGACCTCTGGAGATCCTCTGACACCACAGGGTCACGGGAGGGTTGGGGTTGGGAGGGGTCTTGAAGGATCATCTGCTCCAACCCCCTGCCAGAGCAGGGTCACCCAGGGCAGGTCCCACAGGAACGCGTCCAGGCGGGTTGGAGAGTCCCCAGAGCAGGAGACTCCACACCCTCTCTGGGCAGCCTGGGACAGGGAAAAAGTTCTCCCTCGTGTTTCTGTGGAACCTCCTGTGCTCCAGCTTGTGCCACTGCCCCTTGTCCTGTCACTGGACATCCCTGAGCAGAGCCTGGCTCCATCCTCCTGACACTCCCCCTTTAGATATTTGTAAACATGAATGAGGTCACCCCTCAGGCTCCTCTTCTCCAGCTGCAGAGCCCCAGCTCCCTCAGCCTTTCCTCACCAGGGAGATGCTCCACTCCCTCCATCATCCCTGGGGCTGCGCTGGACTCTCTCCAGCAGTTCCCTGTCCCTCTGGAGCTGAGGGGCCCGGAACTGGACACGATATCCCCGATGTGGCCTCCCCGGGGCAGAGCAGAGGGGCAGGAGAACCTCTCTGGACCCTCCCTCCGCCTTTTCCTTCCCCTCCCCAGCGCCAGCGGCCAACAGCGCCGGGAGGAGCCCGCCCGGAGCCCGTTTGGCCGCGTAAAACGGAGACAAACCCCTGCCCTCAGGGGGGAGAGCGGCTTGTGCGCCCCCCCGAGGCCTGCGCGCCCCCCCCGAGGCCTGCCCGCCCCCCCGAGGCCTGCCCGCCCCGCCGGCTGGCGCGGTCCCCCCGCGGGCTCTCGCCCCCCCCCTCCCCGCGGCGGTACCGGGGATCTGCAGGTAGAGCGACACGAAGGCGGCGAGGTACGCGGCCGCCAGCCCGGCCAGGAACAGCGTCCGCGGCGCCGCCCGGGACTCCGCCATGACGGCGGCGGCGGCGGCGGCGGCGCCGCGCGGGCACGGCCTGCGCGCGCGGGGACACGGCGGCGGCGCGCGGTGACGTCATCGCGCACGGAGCGGGGGAGGGGGGCGCGCGTGGCGGGAAGCGCGAAAAATGGCGGCGGCGGCGGGAGGGAAGCGGGAGCGGTGAGAGACCGGGAGGGAGGGATGAGGGGCACCGAGAGGGACCGAGCGTGGGAGTGGGAGTGTGCGGCGGGGACCGGGAGCGCTGGGAGAGCGAGACAGGGAGTGATGGGCCCGGGGGGCGGTGGGAGCGGGAGCGGGGCCTGGCGGGGGTGAGGGGGGGTGTGAGGGTGACAGGGTGAGGGGGACAGGGCCTGTCCCAGCGTGCCCTGGTGGGGAGAGGCTGAGGGAGCTGGGGCTCTGCAGCTGGAGAAGAGGAGCCTGAGGGGTGACCTCATGAATATTTATAAATATATTAAGGGCGAGTGTCAGGAGGACGGAGCCAGGCTCTGCTCAGGGATGTCCAGGGACAGGACAAGGAGCAGTGGGCACAAGCTGGAGCACAGGAGGTTCCACAGAACGAGGGAGAACTTTTTCCCTGTCCCAGGCTGCCCAGAGAGGGTGTGGAGTCTCCTGCTCTGGGGACTCTCCAACCCCCCTGGACGCGTTCCTGTGGGACCTGCCCTGGGTGACCCTGCTCTGGCAGGGGGTTGGAGCAGATGATCCTTCAAGACCCCTCCCAACCCCAACCCTCCCGTGACCCTGTGGTGTCAGAGGATCTCCAGAGGTCCCTCCCGACCCCCAACATTCTGCCAAACCCCCTCGAGTGGCACCAGGGCAGGTTTCGGTTGGGTGTGAGGGGACCAAATCCTTGTTGGGAAGGGTTGTGACGCCCTGGCACAGGCTTGCCCAGCCCTGGAGGGGTTTGAACCCCAGGGAAATAGAATCAGGGCGCCTCGACGAGCGGGGGGGGCCGACGCGGAGACTCCGTCTCCGCGTCGGCCCCCCCGCCCGTCGAGGCGCCCCTGGGGGTGTTTCTTCAGGTTGGACTGGGTGATCCTTTGAGGTCCGAGTGGGCCAAGGGGGGCACAGGAGAGCTGGGGAGGGGCTCTCGGTCAGGGGGTGTGGGGATAGGACAAGGGATAACGGTTTCAAACTGAAAGAGGGGAGATGTAGATTAGATATTAGGAAGAATTTTTTTACAGTGAGGGCGGTGAGCCCCTGGCAGAGGTTGCCCAGAGCAGCTGTGGCAGCTTCCACCTCCCTGGCAGTGCCCAAGGCCGGGTTGGATGGGGCTTGGAGCGACCTGGGCTGTGGGAGGGGTCCCTGCCCAGGGCAGAGGTGGAACTGGATGGTCCTTAAGGTCCCTTCCAACCCAAACCCTCCTGTAATTCTGCCATTCTGTGACCATGCTTTTGCTAAAAACCTCTGTTTCTGCTGAAATCCAGTTGACTCCCGCCAACCACCAGCTGTCACAAGCGCCTGTCTCTCCGACCCGTGACCCTTGGATGTTGCCTGTGGGATTGTCCTTCCAGAACCTGGTGGTTTAACTCCACTTTGAGCAGCCCCGGGGGGCTGCCCGGCATCCCAGTGGGCCGGGAGCCGCCGCCATGGAGGAGGTGGAGTCGCGCTTCCTGCACCTCCTGCAGCCCATCCGCGACCTCACCAAGAACTGGGAGGTGGACGTGGCTGCCCAGCTCGGGGAGTACCTGGAGGAGGTGAGGGGGCAGTAAGTCCAGAGAGGTTCTTCTCCCCGTCTGCTCTGCCCTGGTGAGGCCACATCTGGAATATCGTGTCCAGTTCTGGGCCCCTCAGCTCCAGAGGGACAGGGAACTGCTGGAGAGAGCCCAGCACAGGGCAACTGGGATGATGGAGGGAGTGGAGCATCTCCCTGGTGAGGAAAGGCTGAGGGAGCTGGGGCTCTGCAGCTGGAGAAGAGGAGCCTGTGGGGTGACCTCATGAATATTTGTAAATATATTAAGGGGGAGTGTCAGGAGGACGGAGCCAGGCTCTGCGCAGGGATGTCCAGGGACAGGACAAGGGGCAGTGGGCACAAGCTGGAGCACAGGAGGTTCCACAGAAACGCGAGGGAGAACTTTTTCCCTGTCCCAGGCTGCCCAGAGAGGGTGTGGAGTCTCCTGCTCTGGGGACTCTCCAACCCGCCTGGACGCGTTCCTGTGGGACCTGCCCTGGGTGACCCTGCTCTGGCAGGGGGCTGGAGCAGATGATCCTTCAAGATCCCTCCCAACCTCAACATTCTGTGACTCTGTGGGGGCCCCCCATCCCCCAGGCTGGGTTGAGGAGCTCGGGGACAACTCCCCCTGGTCCCTGCGCTGCCCTCCGACCCGGTGCCCGTGTCAGCCTCTCGCGTCCCTTCTCCCCCCACCCCGCAGCTGGAGCAGATCTGCATCTCCTTCGACAACGGCAGGACCACCATGAACTTCGTGGAGGCGGCGCTGCTCATCCAGGGCTCCGCCTGCATCTACAGCAGGAAGGTGAGGGGGGGACACACGCGCTCCTGTCACCTCTGAGCTGAGCTCTGCGGGATTCCTGAAAGGCCTGGATGTTTTAACAGCTGGGTGTTTTAGCAGCTGGATCTTTTAGCAGCTGGGTGTTTTAGCAGCTGGATCTTTTAGCAGCTGGGTGTTTTAGCAGCTGGATCTTTTAACAACTGATGGAAACAACGGGATTTAGATTCGTGATTCGCAAACACACGTCGGGGTGGGCAGCCCGGGAAAGAGCAAGAATTTTGCTGCTCGATGCTTTTCTCCCAGGGTAGAACGCAGAAACCTGCTTCCCCCAGCCTGGCCTTAGAGTGGCTCCACCAGGGGCGAGAGCAGCGGGATTGCTGAGGAGCAGAACCCCGGGGGGCGAGGGCGGGGGTGCGGGCATCAGCCTGAGGAGCTTTTCCGTGAGCTCCTTCCTCCTCCTCCTCCTCCTCCTCGGGCCGGCTGCTGTTTTGCAGGTGGAGTACCTCTACTCCCTCTTTTGCAGGTGGAGTACCTCTACTCGCTGGTTCACCAGGCGCTCGACTTCATCTCCAACAAGAAGTGAGTAGAGCCGGGGCTGGGGGCGGCCCAAGGTGGATCCTGACCCCCCAAGGTGCATCCTGACCCCCCAAGTTGGATCCTGACCCCCCAGGCTGGATTCTGACCTCCCAGGCTGGATCCTGACCCCCCCCCGGGTGAATCCTGACCCCCCCAAGTTGGATCCTGACCCCCCCCAAGGTGGATCCTGACCCCCCAGGGTGGATCCTGACCCCCTCAAGGTGGATCCTGACCCCTCAAGGTGGATCCTGACCCCCCCCCCCGGGTGGATCCTGACCCCCCCCAGGGTGGATCCTGACCCCCCCCGAGTGGATCCTGACCCCCCCAGGGTGGATCCTGACCCCCTCAAGGTGGATCCTGACCCCCCCCGGGTGGATCCTGTCCCCCCCAGGGTGGATCCTGACCCCCCAAGGTGGATCCTGACCCCTCAAGGTGGATCCTGACTCCCCCAAGGTGGATCCTGACCCCCCAAGTTGGATCCTGACCCCCCCCAGGGTGGATCCTGACCCCCCCCAGGGTGGATCCTGACCCCCCAAGGTGGATCCTGACCCCCCCGGGTGGATCCTGACCCCCCCCAGGGTGGATCCTGACCCCCCCCAGGGTGGATCCTGACCCCCCAAGGTGGATCCTGACCCCTCAAGGTGGATCCTGACTCCCCCAAGGTGGATCCTGACCCCCCAAGTTGGATCCTGACCCCCCCCAGGGTGGATCCTGACCCCCCCAAGGTGGATCCTGACCCCCCAAGGTGGATCCTGACCCCTCAAGCTGGATCCTGACTCCCCCAAGGTGGATCCTGACCCCCCAAGTTGGATCCTGACCTCCCCCAGGGTGGATCCTGACCCCCCCAAGGTGGATCCTGACCCCCCAGGGTGGATCCTGACCCCCCTCATCCTTCCCTCCCCGGCGCAGGCGGGAGAAGCAGCCCAGCTCGTTGCAGCCGGACGGCAGAGACGCCGACGCCAGCTTCGGGACCGAGGAGGAGGAGGTGAGGGGGGGGGGTGTCTCTGCCCCGGGGGGTGTCCCTCGGGGTCTGGCGTCTCGCTGCCCACGCCCCGCGGTGCTTGGGGTCCCTGGGGGGTGACTGCGGGGCGGGGGGCTCTCCCGGCAGTTCCTCTCGCTGGATGACATTGGGGACGGCAGCCAGGCCGGCGTGGACATGAGGCAGGACCACCAGCCCAACGTAAGAGCACCCGATGTCCCCACCCCGCTGCTCCCCACCCCTCCCCAGGGGCCCCCCCCTCCCACAGGGGCCGCCGCCCTCCCGCCCCCTCCCCTTCGCAGGCCGTCAGCGTCGTCCCCTTGACGCCGATGTCTTTGGTGCCCCCGGAAGACGTCGAGAAAAAGGACAACCCCCTGCTCAGGTGAAAACCAGCCCCCCCGGGTTTAGCTGAGCCCCCCCTCCTCGCTGTGGCTGGCGGGGGGGGGGTCGGGTCCGAGCCCAGTCCTGGGGTCCCCCGCTGCAGCCGCAGAGGGGAGCTCCTCGCCAGCCGCAAGGATTTTCGGATGAACACCTGCACCCCCCACCGCTCCGGCGCCTTCCTGCTGGAGCTGGCCGGCCTGTCCCCCACCTGCCTGCAGCACGCAGGGACCCCCCCGAGCCGGGCCACAGGTACAGCGCGGGCTGGGGTCACCCCGGAGCCCCGCCCCGGGCTCAGCGGGGAGGCCGCGCTGGGGGTCCTGCCCGCCGGTGACCTCTCGCCACCGTCCCTCCAGGCAGAACGTCGTCACGCGACTCCGGTGCCGGGAGGGACGGCACGAGCCCCGTGCGGGTGCTGAGCTTCTCCGAGGAGGGGGGTGAGTCCTGTGGGTGCGGGGCACGGACCCTCGGCTGCCCCGCCTGGGCGTGTGGCTGCTCCTGCTGCTGCTGCTGCTTGGGCTGGCTCTCAGGGGCTTCTACCTGGCCCCTGGTGGCCTTGGCTGGCCCTCGGTGGCTGGAGCTGGCCCCTGGTGGCTCTGGCTGGCCCTTGGGTTCCAGCTGGTCCTCGGTGGCTTGAGCTGGCCCTCCAGGGCTCTGGCTGACTCTCAGCAGTTCTAGGTGGCCCCTGGTGGCCCTGGCTGGCCCTTGGGTTCCAGCTGGTCCTCGGTGGCTCGAGCTGGCCCTCCAGGGTTCTGGCTGACTCTCAGCAGTTCTAGGTGGCCCCTGGTGGCCTTGGCTGGCCCTCGGTGGCTGGGCCTGGCCCTCGGGTTCTAGCTGGTCCTTGGTGGCTCGAGCTGGCCCTCCAGGGCTCTGGCTTGCTCTCAGTAGTTCTAGGTGGCCCCAGGTGGCCTTGGCCGGCCCTCGGTGACCTGGGCTGGCCCTTGGGTTCCAGCTGGTCCTCGGTGGCTTGAGCTGGCCCTCCTGGGCTCTGGCTGACTCTCAGCAGTTCTAGGTGGCCCCTGGTGGCTCTGGCTGGCCCTTGGGTTCCAGCTGGTCCTCGGTGGCTTGAGCTGGCCCTCCGGGGTTCTGGCTGACTCTCAGCAGTTCTAGGTGGCCCCTGGTGGCCTTGGCTGGCCCTCGGTGGCTCTGGCTGGCCCTTGGGTTCCAGCTGGTCCTTGGTGGCTCAGGCTGGCCCTCAGGGGCTCTGGCTGACTCTCAGCAGTTCTAGGTGGCCTCTGGTGGCCTTGGCTGGCCCTCGGTGGCTCTGGCTGGCCCTTGGGTTCCAGCTGGTCCTCGGTGGCACGAGCTGGCCCTCCAGGGCTCTGGCTTGCTCTCAGCAGTTCTAGGTGGCCCCTGGTGGCCCGGGCTGGCCCCTGACGAGGGAGGCCCCTGGGGAGCCCCGCGTGGGTGGGCCGGGCCTGGGGGGTCCTGGTGACTTTTGCGGCGTTTGACCGCTCTGTTCCCGAGCAGAAGCTGCGGGACCGGACGATGACGACGACCTTCCCGGGGAAGCAGCTGGCGCTGAGCACGTGGAGGCACAGAGGGTAGGGGCGGGGGGGTGCTGGGGAGGGGGGCAGCCCCTCGCTCTCCCCCCGGCCCCCCCCGTGGGGAACTCACCCTCCGGTTCCACAGGGCGCGCCGTGCGCCCGGGGCTACGCGCTGCGGGAGCGAGCGCCCGCCCAGGACCCCAGAGCCCACGTCAAGGTGAGGGGGCTGGAGGGGAGGGGGGGATGCACCTGCCGTGGGTCCCTGTCCCCCCGTGCCCCGGGGGACACCCTCTGTGGGCACCCTGGGGCGCTTTGCCAGCTTCACCTCACCCCCTGCAGGAGCCGCCGGACCCGTGGCAAAGCCTCGACCCTTTCAGCGACTCCGAGGACAAGCCCTTTAAGAAAGGTTTTGGGGGGGGGTCTGGGGGCGGGGGGCTGCTCCCCGCGGTTGGGTCTGGCCTGGCTGCAGCGGGTTGTGCCCACGGCCTGCGAGGGGCAGGGGGGTCTGGCTGTCCCTGCCCGGACCCTCGGGGTTCTCCCGCCGCCGCGGGGGGGGGTGGGGGCTGCTGACACCCCCCTGCCCCCAGGGCGGCCCTTCGCGGTGCCGCAGGGCCTGGAGGAGGTGGCGGGGGGCAAGAGGAAGAGGAAGGGCCCGAGGAAGCTCCAGGAGTTCATGAGGTGGTTCTCGGCTGCCTGTGAGTGTCGCGGCCACGCGTTTCCCTGCGCGACCCCCCCTCCCTGGCCCGGGACCCCCCCAGGGTCGTCCCGTAGCTGGGGGGGGCCCGGCAGGGACACCCTCAGGGTGGTAGCGGGGGGGTCGGTGGTGCCAGCACGGGGTGGGCTCCCAACTCGGCGCCCCGGGAGCCCTGTGGAGCTGACACCCCCCTGCTCTGTAACTTTAAAACTCCCCTCTGGGCCCCCCCCCAGACAACAACGTCACCGACAGCGGCAGAGCCCGGCGGAAGGGGCCGACGTTTGCAGGTGAGCGGGGTGGGGGGGCCGGGGGGGCGGCGGGAAGGGGCTGTTTTACCCCCGTTCTGGCTGCCCCCCGGCCAAGGGCTGAGTGTGACAGGGGGGCTGCTGTGCCCCGCGCTGCTCGGCCTCCCCGCGTGGGCTTTGGGCTGGGTGGGGCTCTGGAGGGGCTGAGCCCTCCCCGAGGGGTGTGGAGCCCCCCCCAGGGTGCGGAGGGGTGCTCCCCAGGCCCCCCCCTCTCTGCGCAGACCTGGAGGGGCTCTACTGGCAGCAGCTGAGGGAGCGTCTGGCGGCGCAGAGGAAGCTGCAGAGCCGGGGGGTGAGTGTGCAGGGGGGGCCGGGACCCCTGCATGTCCCCCCCGCAGGCACGGGGGGGCTCAGGGCCCGTGGAGGGGCGGGGGAGGCCTCAGGGCTGTTCTTTGCCAGGGCCCCCTGCGTGAGGAGGGGCTGGTGCTGCGTGAGGAGGAGCGCGGGGCTGACAGCGATGAAGGAGCCGGTACGTGGGTGCCCCGAATCCCCCCCAGGCTCCCCCCATCCCCACTAAGGGGGTCCCAGATGGTCCTTGTGGAGATGGGACCGGGCCCGGGGGGGCGCTGAGCGGGTATCCCCCCTGCACAGGTGACTTCGGGGAGGATGAGGATGTCCTGGCCGAGGGCCCGCAGGAGCTGGGGGGGGACGCAGACCTGGGTGAGCGCACAAGCCCCCTGGGGAAATGCCGGCGGGGGGCGGGGGGCTTCTGCCCTGCCCTGCCCCAAGGGCTCCCTGCTCCCCGGGGGGCGTCCCTTGGCAGGAAGTGGGGGCTGCGCAGGGACACTTTGCCCCTTGCAGAGCCCCCCCGTGCCCTGAGCTCGCTGGGCTACGAGGAGCTGGTGCGCAGGAACGTGGTAGGTGCTGCCGGCGGGGAGGGGGGCGGCGAGGGGGGCTCTGGAGACGAGGGTGGGCACACGGGCAGGCACTTGGGGGGCCCCCCCTGCCCTCTTTTTTGCCCTCCCCCCCCCCCCCGCAGGAGCTGTTCATCGCCGACTCGCAGAGGTACGCGCGGGAGACGGAGCTGTCGCAGCACGTCCGGCGCTGGGAGGAGAGGATGGGGCCGCTGCTGCAGGAGCAGGCAGGGACCGGGGCTGGGGGGGGGGGCAGGGGGGCCGGGGCGGGGGGCCGGCAGCCCCTTTCCCACGGCTGAGCCCCCCTGCCCTTCTGGAATCCCGCAGGAGGAGCGAGCCCCCTTCGACATCCACGGCTACGGGGAGGCGCTGGCGGGGCGCTGCGGGGCGCTGGGCCGGTGGCGCTCCTTCGCCAGCCTGGTGGGGGGGGCAGCCCCCCTTCGAGGTGTGCCGCTACCTGCTGGCCGCGCTCCAGCTGGTGAGGGCCTGGCGCGGGGCACGGACACCCCGGGGCTCTGCTGGGCACCCCCCTTCCTTCCTTTCCCCCCCGCTTCTGTCTTTCCCCCCATTTCTCTTTTCTTTCTCCGCCACGTTTCTTGCTCCCTTTCTGTCTTTCTCCCCACCACATCTTTCTTCTCTCCTTTCCCCTTTCCCTTTTCCCTCTTTTCCCTCTTTTCCCTCTTTTCCCCCTTCCTTTTCCCCCTTCCTTTTCCCCCTTTTCCCCTTCCTTTTCCCCCTTCCTTTTCCCCCTTCCTTTTCCCCCTTCCTTTTCCCCCTTCCTTTCCCCCTTCCTTTTCCCCCTTCCTTTTCCCCCTTCCTTTTCCCCCTTCCTTTTCCCCCTTCCTTTTCCCCCTTCCTTTTCCCCCTTCCTTCCCCCTTCCTTTTCCCCCTTCCTTTTCCCCCTTCCTTTTCCCCCCCTTCCTTTTCCCCCTTCCTTTTCCCCCTTCCTTTTCCCCCTTCCTTTTCCCCCTTCCTTTTCCCCCTTCCTTTTCCCCCTTCCTTTTCCCCCTTCCTTTTCCCCCTTCCTTTTCCCCCTTCCTTTTTCCCCCCTTCCTTTTCCCCCCTTCCTTTTCCCCCCTTCCTTTTCCCCTTCCTTTTCCCCCTTCCTTTTCCCCCTTCCTTTTCCCCCTTCCTTTTCCCCCCTTCCTTTTTCCCCCCTTCCTTTTCCCCCTTCCTTTCCCCCTTCCTTTTCCCCCTTCCTTTTCCCCCTTCCTTTTCCCCCTTCCTTTTCCCCCTTCCTTTTCCCCCTTCCTTTTCCCCCTTCCTTTTCCCCCTTCCTTTTCCCCCTTCCTTTTCCCCCTTCCTTTTCCCCCTTCCTTTTCCCCCCTTCCTTTTCCCCCTTCCTTTTCCCCCTTCCTTTTCCCCCTTCCTTTTCCCCCTTCCTTTTCCCCCTTCCTTTTCCCCCTTCCTTTTCCCCCCTTCCTTTTCCCCCCTTCCTTTTCCCCCCTTCCTTTTCCCCCCTTCCTTTTCCCCCCTTCCTTTTCCCCCCTTCCTTTTCCCCCTTCCTTTTCCCCCTTCCTTTTCCCCCTTCCTTTCCCCCCTTCCTTTTCCCCCTTCCTTTTCCCCCTTCCTTTTCCCCCTTCCTTTTCCCCCCTTCCTTTTTCCCCCCTTCCTTTTCCCCCTTCCTTTTCCCCCTTCCTTTTCCCCCTTCCTTTTCCCCCCTTCCTTTTCCCTTTTCTTTCCCCCCTTCCTTTTCCCCCTTCCTTTTCCCCCTTCCTTTTCCCCCCTTCCTTTTCCCTTTTCTTTCCCCCCTTCCTTTTCCCCTTCCTTTTCCCCCTTCCTTTTCCCCCTTCCTTTCCCCCCTTCCTTTCCCCCTTCCTTTCCCCCTTCCTTTTCCCCTTCCTTTTCCCCCTTTCCTTTTCCCCCCTTCCTTTTCCCCCCTTCCTTTTCCCCCTTCCTTTTCCCCCTTCCTTTTCCCCCTTCCTTTTCCCCCCTTCCTTTTCCCCCCTTCCTTTTCCCCTTCCTTTTCCCCCCTTCCTTTTCCCCCTTCCTTTTCCCCCTTCCTTTTCCCCCCTTCCTTTTCCCCCCTTCCTTTTCCCCCTTCCTTTCCCCCTTCCTTTTCCCCCCTTCCTTTTCCCCCTTCCTTTTCCCCCCTTCCTTTTCCCCCCTTCCTTTTCCCCCCTTCCTTTTCCCCCCTTCCTTTTCCCCCCTCCCTTTTCCCCCCTCCCTTTTCCCCCCTCCCTTTTCCCCCCTCCCTTTTCCCCCCTCCCTTTTCCCCCCTTCCTTTTCCCCCCTTCCTTTTCCCCCCTTCCTTTTCCCCCCCTCCTTTTCCCCCCCTCCTTTTCCCCCCCTCCTTTTCCCCCCCTCCTTTTTCCCCCTTCCTTTTCCCCCCTTCCTTTTCCCCCCTTCCCTCTTTTCCTTCTGTTTCTTTCCTTCCTTTTTGTTTCTTTCTTATTTTCTTTCCTGCCCCCCACGTTTCTGCCTTCCTTCCCCCCCAGGCCAACGACTACGTGGTGGAGCTGGCGCAGGACGCGGGGCTGGAGCGGGCGCTGGACACGGCGCGGCTGCGGCTCCTCACGCACCAGGCGGCCCACGAGCGCTTCCGCACCTTCCAGCCCCCCTCCGCCTGCCCCTGAGCCCCCCCGCAATAAACCCCGGCTCTGGGAAAGGCTCCGCTGTCGTGGGGGGGCGGGCAGGGAGGGAGCAGCCCCTTCCCTCGGGGCCGGTGGTGCTGGGGGGGGGCGCGGGGCAGGGGTGCCTTTTCCTGCCCAGGGCCCCCAGCCCCACGGGACAGCCCCGGGGGGGGGTTGCAGAGGGTGGGGGTGGTCGCTGCACCCACCTGCTTGGGGCCCCTCTCCTCGTGGGGCAGCCCTGGGGGGCTGCAGGGGGGTGGGAAGGGGCTACAGGGGGGTGGGAAGGGTCCCTCCCTGCACCCGTTTGAGGCTTCCCTCCCCGCGGGACAGTCCTGGGGGGCCATGGGGGGGGTGGGGGGGGCTGGCAGGGGTCCCTCTGACTCTCCCAGGAGGTTTCCTTACAGTCAGAATAAAGCTGCAGAATTTTTCGGGTTGGGAAAGAATTTTAAGCTCACAGAGTCCAACCGTTACGCCAGCGCTGCAGCCCCATCACCGACCCGTGTCCTGGAGCACCGCGTCCCCCCGGGGGTTGTTCAAATCCCCCCAGGGGTTGTTTAAATCCCCCCGGGGGTTGTTTAAATCCCCCCGGGGGTTGTTCAAATCCCCCCGGGGGTTGTTCAAATCCCCCCGGGAGTTGTTCAGATCCCCCAGGGGTTGTTCAGATCCCCCCGGGGGTTGTTCAGATCCCCCCAGGGGTTGTTCAAATCCCCCCGGGGGTTGTTCAAATCCCCCCGGGGGTTGTTCGAGTCCCCCCGGGGGTGGGGACCCCACCCCTGCCCCGGGCAGCCCGGGCCAGGGCTTCACCACCCTTTCCATGAAGAAATTTT
Organism: Trogon surrucura; assembly: GCA_020746105.1. Classification (NCBI taxonomy): domain Eukaryota; kingdom Metazoa; phylum Chordata; class Aves; order Trogoniformes; family Trogonidae; genus Trogon; species Trogon surrucura. The sequence goes on from CM036617.1 coordinate 221,616,244, forward strand.
TCCTAAAGTCCAACCCAAACCTCCCCTGGTGCAACTCGAGGCCGTTTCCTCTCGTCCCGTGGGTGGGAGCAGAGACCCCCTGCCCGGCCCCCGCCTGGATTTCACCCCCTTCCCCACCAGCCCCGTCCCAGCCCCGGGCAGACGGGATTTTTCGTGCCGTGGGGGACAACATCAAAGGCTTTGCTGAGCTCCAGGTGAACATCCGCAGCCTCTCCCTCGTCCACCGCGCGGGTCACCCTGTCCCGGGAGGAGACGGGCTTCGCTGAGCAGGACCTGCCCTGCGTGGCCCCGCGCTGGCTGCGCCGGGTCACCGGTTGTCCTGTGACTGGTGCGTGCTGGCACCGGGGAGGATTTGTCCCATGACCTTCCCTGGCACCGAGCTCCCACCGACTGCGCCGTAGCTGCTCCTGGCCCCTCTTGTAGACGGTCGTCGCATCTGCTGATCCCGTCCCTTGGGGCCTCCCCAGGGGCCAGGACTGCTGGTCACCGGTGACGGGGGGCTTGGGGAGCGCGTCTGCCGGCTCCGTCATCGCTCTGGGCGGTACCGGGGTGGCCCCACAGATCTGTGTCCATCTGGGGGCTGCGGAGGTCACGCGCCACCTCCTCTTGGGTTATGGGGGTCTTGTGCTGTTCTGTTCCCCGTCCCTGTCACCCCCAATTACCTCATTCATGTTATAAAGATGGAAAGGGGGGGGTGTCAGGAGGACGGAGCCAGGCTCTGCTCAGGGATGTCCAGGGACAGGACAAGGGGCAATGGGCACAAGCTGGAGCACAGGAGGTTCCACAGAAACACGAGGGAGAACTTTTTCCCTGTCCCAGGCTGCCCAGAGAGGGTGTGGAGTCTCCTGCTCTGGGGACTCTCCAACCCGCCTGGACGCGTTCCTGTGGGACCTGCCCTGGGTGACCCTGCTCTGGCAGGGGGTTGGAGCAGATGATCCTTCAAGACCCCTCCCAACCCCAACCCTCCCGTGACCCTGTGGTGTCAGAGGATCTCCAGAGGTCCCTCCCGACCCCCAACATTCTGCCAAACCCCCTCGAGTGGCACCAGGGCAGGTTTCGGTTGGGTGTGAGGGGACCAAATCCTTGTTGGGAAGGGTTGTGACGCCCTGGCACAGGCTTGCCCAGCCCTGGAGGGGTTTGAACCCCAGGGAAATAGAATCAGGGCGCCTCGACGAGCGGGGGGGTCCGACGCGGAGACGGAGTCTCCGCGTCGGCCCCCCCGCTCGTCGAGGCGCCCCTGGGGGTGTTTCCTCAGGTTGGACTGGGTGATTTTTTGAGGTCCCTTCCAACCCACAACATTCTGTGATTCCAGCCCAGGCACCCAGCAAACAACTCACCCACAAGGAAGGCACGAAGCACCTCAGCCTCTTCCTCATCCTCACTCCTCAGGCTTCCCCCTGCATCCAACACAGGACGGTTCTCCCCACACCTCCTGTTGTTCCTGTACCTAAACAAGCTTTTAGTCTTTCACGGCAACAGCCAGATTGATTTCCAGTTCTCATTTTCTCCCTTTGTGGCTTCACTGCATCCTGGGGGTCCTCCCGCGTGTCCCGCCCCCTTTCCCAAAGGCCACCAACTCGCCACCCCTAGAGATGCTCAAAAACGTGGCACTTGGGGACAGGGTCCAGTGGCCACGGGGGTGCTGGGCTGACGGTTGGACTCGACGACCTCAGATCTTTCCCAACTGTGAGTCCCTGGTGGCAGCTCCTGCTCATCCCCCTCCTCGCTCCTCCGGGATCGGGAAACTCCATCGCTCCCCCGAGGGCTCGCGCGCAGAACGCGAAGGAGCCACGGAGAAGCGGGGACGAAGGCACGGGTCGTTCCCTCAGGTGAGCTCAGGCCCTCCCAGAAACTCCCACGAGCGCTCAGGGAACAGTTTTGGTTTATTGTGTCGGTTTTTTTGTTGTTCTGTGAACACCAGTTACGCCCAAAACCAGCAGAAGAAATCCTGCACCCCAAGACCCTGCGCCCCCGCGCTGGATCGTGCCCGATGGATGTCACTGAAGGGGCAGCTCCTCCCTGACGAGGTGCTGACACCCCCCAGGCCCTGCTTCAGTGGGGGGGGCTGGGTGTGACCTGGGCCACGCTAAAAAAAAACAAAAGAATTAATTTGGTTTTGGGTGTGCAGCCTGCGGACGGGCAGCAGCGATACCCCCGCCCCGCTGGAATCACCCCCCGTGCCTGCCCCCTGCTCCTGGGGACGGTCCTGGGGGGCCACAGGGGGTGAGGGGGTCCCTCCACCCAGGGCCTCAGGGGTGCCTCCCCCCCATCCACCCGGGTCCTCCATCCCCGTGGGAGTCTGGGGGGCGCTGGCAGGGGTCCCTCCCCCCACCCACCGAGGGCCTCTATCCCCCAGGGACAGTCCTGGAGGCCCACGGAGGGTCCCTCCCCCCCATCTACCCAGGGCTTCCGTCCCCACGGGACAGTCCTGGGGGGGCTGGCAGGGGTCCCTCCCCCCACCGAGCGTCTCTGTCCCCTTTGGGCAGCCGTGGGGGGCCACAAAAGGTCTCTCTGTCCCCCCTCCCCAGGGTTCTCCCCTTTCATGGGGGGTTTGGGGGTCCCTTCACTTGCCTGGCGCCTCCCTCTCCCCCAGGGGGTGGCCGGGGTCCCTTCCTGCCGCAGGAAACGTGGTTTTTTTTCCTGAGATGTGGTTTTTTTTTTCATCGCTCCTCCTCGTCGTCGTCGAGGAGGGGCTCGTAGCTGCGCATGTGCTGCCGGACGCTGCGGGCGATCTGCTCGGGGGTCTTGCCGCGGCCGTAGTAGTCGTGGAGGAGCCCGTCGGGGCCCACGAGGTAGATGAAGGTGCTGTGGTCCACCAGGTAGCCGCCCTCCTCATCCTCGGGGCCCGCCTGGGCGAAGACGCGGAAGGCTCGTCCGGCCGCCGCCACCTCCTCGGGGCTGCCCGTCAGCCCCAGCAGCCGCGGGTGGAACTCGGCCACGTAGCGCCCCACGGCCGCCACGTCGTCGCGCCGGGGGTCCACCGTGATGAAGAGGGGCTGCACGGGAGGAAGGCCGCCCTCCTCGCCCTCGTCCAGCAGGCGCACGGCCCCGCTGAGCCTCTCGAGCGCCTCGGGGCAGATGTCGGGGCAGTGGGTGAAGCCGAAGTAGAGCAGGACCCAGCGGCCGCGGAAGTCCCCGGGGCCGCACGGCCGCCCGTCCTGGTCCACCAGCCGGAAGCGGCCGCGGCCCAGCGCGGCCGCCCGCAGCTCCGCCCGCCGCCGCGCCCGCCGCCGCCGCTCCTTCTCCTGCCGCAGCAGCAGCCAGCCCGCCCCCGCCGCCCCCGCCGCCACCCCGGCCACCGCCAGCCGCTGCCACAGCGGCAGCGACCCCCGGCCCCCCGACGCCCCCCAGGATGCGGCTCGGCGCGGCGCGGGGGGAGGGAGGGCGGCGGGGCGGGGCAGGCCACGGGGCAGGTTATGGGGCAGGCTATGGGGCAGGCTGTTGGGCAGGCCACGGGGCAGGTTATGGGGCAGGCAATGGGGCAGCTTATGGGGCAGGCTGTGGGTCAGGCGATGGGGCAGGTTATGGGTCACCCCGTGGGTCAGGCGATGGGGCAGGCTGTGGGTCAGGCGATGGGGCAGGTTATGGGTCAGGCTGTGGGTCAGGTTATGGGTCAGGTTGTGGGTCGGGCTGTGGGTCGGGCGATGGGGCAGGTTATGGGTCAGGCCATGGGTCGGGCCGTGGGTCAGGCCGTGGGTCGGGCTGTGGGTCAGGTTATGGGTCAGGCCGTGGGTCGGGCCGTGGGTCGGGCCGTGGGTCAGGCGATGGGGCAGGTTATGGGTCAGGCCGTGGGTCAGGCCGTGGGTCAGGCTGTGGGTCAGGTTATGGGTCAGGCCGTGGGTCAGGTTATGGGTCAGGTTGTGGGTCAGGCCGTGGGTCAGGTTGTGGGTCAGGCCATGGGTCAGGCCGCGGGCGGCGGGCAGGAGCAGCAGCAGCGCCGGGGACATGTCGGGGCTGTGGGGCAGAGCACAGTGGGGGGGGGGATGGACGAGCTGCCCCTCCCCCTCTGACCCCTCCCCCCACGGCCCTGCTGACCTCTGGACCCCAGCCCCGCCCCACCCTGTGCCCTTTGACCCCTCACGTGACCTCAACGCCCTCTGACCCCCACCCCAGCGCCCCTTGACCCCTCCTGCCCCCCAGCCCTGCCCCCCAAATGCCCTTTGACCCCAACTCCCTTTGACCCCTGCACCCCAGCGCCCCTCCCCCTCCCCCCACGGCGACTTTCTGGTCCCTCCCTCCCCCCCCGCTGCCCTCTGACCCCCCAGATCTGACCCCCGGGGGGCCCTTTGACCCCCCCTGCCCCCTCCTCCCCCCCCAGCCCTGCCCCCTCGTGCCCTTTGAACCCTGCCCCTCCCCCAGGGCCCTCTGACCCCTCCCCCAGCGCCCCCTCCCCCCTCCCCTCCTGCCGCCTTCTGACCCCCACGTGCCCTCTGACCCCCAACCCCCGCCCTCTGACCCCAGCCCCGCCCCGCCCTTTGACCCCAACCCCTCCCCCACCCCTCCCCCTCCCCCACACACCCCCTTTGACCCCTCCCCCCACCCCCCTGACCCTCGCACCCCCCAGATTCGACCCCCCAGTTGCCCTCTGACCCCCTACCCTTTGACCACCCCCCCCCCCTTTTTACCCTCCGAGCTCCGGGGGGGGGGGGGGGGGGAGGGGAGAGCGCCCCGTCCCTCCTCCGCCGCTCCGCCGCGCCGCCACCGGAAGCGGAAACACCGGAAAAGGCGGGAGGGGCGTGGCTTTACGCATGCGCGCAGAGCGTCCCCAGGCGGTGCGGAGGGGGGCGTGGCTTACGCATGCGCGCGGCGCCCCCTGGCGGCGGGAGGGTTTAACCCTCCCGCCGCCAGGGGGCGCCGTGCGCATGCGCAGCCCTCGCCCCGCGCCCGTGAACTTGACCTCGAGTAACCCCAGACCGCACCGGCCCTTTTATTGCTTTTAGCGCATCCCCGCCCCGCCGCGACGGGGTTTTTAGGGTTCCCGAGGTGTTTTCTCGCCGCCCGCGGGTATTTTCGTGCCGTCGGGGGGCAGGATGGTCTCGACCACCAGGGGTCGGGGGGGTGGGGGGGGGTCTGGGGTCAAGAGGAGGGCGCCCTGCAAAGCCCCCCGGGCCGCCTCGCTCAGGTCGCCGTCGTGGTGGACCCGCAGCCAGGGGTCGCCTGCGGGGAAAGAGGGTCAAGAAAGAGGTTGGGGGGCCGTCCCCCCGGCCAGCCCCACCTGCCACAGCAGCAGCCCCCCTGCGGGACACGGCTGGGACCCCCCCCCGGAAACCCCCAGCCCTCCCCACCCACCCACCCGGCCCTGGGAGTCAGCTCCAGGGGGATGGGGTGTCAAGGGGACGAGGACAGTGAGAGGTTGGTGGGGTCCCCCCACCCCCCAGATTCCCCGTCTCCACACAGAGCCCACCCCCCCCCCCCCCCAAATTTACCTTCCTGCAGGCGCTGCCCCGCGGTGACCAGCAGCTCGGCCCCCACCCGGGGGTTGATGGGGTCCCCCGCCCGCGCCCGCCCGGCCCCCAGCTCGTGGAGGACGTGAGCCAGCGGCAGCGCCTCCACCCGCTGCACCCAGCCTGGGGAGGGGGGGACACCCACAGGAGGAGGGGATGTGGGGGGGGCAGGGGATGGGGTGGGGAGCCCCAAATATGGGGTATGTGGGGCAGGTGCGGGTGTGGAGCACGAGGGGTGCGGGGTCTGGGGCTCGTGGGGAGCTCAGGTGAGGGGGATGCTGTGGGGCAGGGGGTGCAGATGGGGATCTGGGGGAGGGGGGCACGGAGAGCAAGAGCTTTGGGGAGCTCCAGATACAGGGAATGTGGGGTGGGGAGGGTGCAGGTGTGGGGCACTGGAGTTCTTGGGGAGCTCGGGGAGGGGGGGCGGCTGTGGGACAGGAGGTGCAGGTGGGGGTTTGGGGGATTGGGGCGAGGGATCAGGGAGGCCTTGGGGAGCCCTAGATATGGGGGATGTGGGGTGGGGGATGCAGGTGGGGGGTCTGGGGCGTCAGGGAGCATGGGGGGGAGCAAGGGCTGGGGTGCGTGTGGAGCCCCAGGTAGGGGGGATGTGGGGTGGGGGGTGCAGGTGGGGGGTCTGGGGGTCAGGGAGCATGGGGGGGAGCAGGGGCTGGGGTGCGTGTGGAGCCCCAGGTAGGGGGGATGTGGGGTGGGGGGTGCAGGCAAGGACTTGGGTTCAGGGAGCCCGAGGGGTGTGGGGACCCCCAGATGTGAGGAATGTGGGGCAGGGGCTGCAAGCAGGGGCCTGGGGGTTGTGGAGCCCCAGAAATGGGGGCTGGGGGCCACAGGGAGTGCGGGGCACAGGCTCTGGAGCATGTGAGGACCCCCAGCCGAGGGGGGGCTGTGGGGTGGGGGGTGCAGGCGGGAACCCGAGGAGGTGGGAGGGAATAAACCGGGGGAACCCTGAGCATCCTGGGGGGGTGATGGAGGAGAGGGGACACGGAGGGAGGGGGAGCAGGAGGGGATGGGGCAGCCCTGGGAAAGTGTGAGGGGGGCAGGGGGGCCACTGGGGGATGAGGGTGGGGTGCAGGGGTGAGGTTGGGGTGTGGGAGGTGACACAGGGCAGGGGCGTGGGGCTCCCCCCCCCTCCGTCCCCACTCACCTCCGCGGGGCGCGAGCAGCTCCTCCTGGACCCTGGCCTCCCCCAGGACCTGGCGGCGCTGGGCGGGGGTCCCGGCGCAGAGGCGTCGGGCGGTGTCGGGGGGCACCCCCTGCGCCCCCAGCATGGCCTCGAAGGTGCGAAGGGCTGAGCCGTCGTCCAGCGCCTGCTCCAGCTGCCGGCGGCCCTGCGCCGTCCCCCCGGCCAGCCCCACCTGCCACAGCAGCAGCCCCCCTGCGGGACAAGGCTGGGACCCCCCCCCCCGGAAACCCCCAGCCCTCCCCACCCGCCCACCCGGCCCTGGGAGTCAGCTCCGGGGGGATGGGGTGTCAAGGGGACGAGGACAGTGAGTGCCAGGTAGGGGGGGTAGGAGGGGATGGGGACACTGGGACCTCGGGGGGTGCGGGGCGGGAGCAGGGCAGGGCTGTTGGGGGGACACACAGGGCTGGACCCCGAGGCTGGGGGTGTGCAGAGCCGGGGGGGACACAGGAAGGTCCCCGAGGAGGGAAACTGAGCCGGGGGTGGGGGGACCTTGGGACTGGGAGGGGGCAAGGACCAGGTTCCTGGGACCTTTGGGGGTGCAAGGGTGATGGGGACCCCGAGGCTGGGGAGGTCCTGGGGTGGGGGGACAGGGGCAGGGCTGTCAGGGGGCACACGGGGCTGGACCCCAAGGCTTGGGAGGATGCAGACCTGGGGGGGGACACAGGAAGGTCCCCAGGGAGGGAGCTGGGCTGGGGGTGCAGGTTCCCAGGACCGTTGGGGTGCAAGGGTGATGGGGACCCCAAGGACAGGGGAGAGGCGGGTCTGGGACTCGTGTGTGGCTCCCCCGGGCCGTGCCCCCCTCCCCGCGACTGACCCAGGGTGGTGACCAGCTCCCGCAGGTCGGGGGGGGGCCGCCCCCCTCCAGGCACTCCAGGGCCTCCAGCACCTCCAGCGCGTTGCCCACCCGCCGGCCCAGCGGCGCGTCCATGCGGCTCAGCACGGCCGCTGTGCGGACCCCCAGCCGCTGCCCCACCGACACCTGCGGGCGGGGGGATCGCTTGGGGCTGGGGGCGTCACTTGGGGCACGGAGGGGCCACTTGGGGCAGGGGGAGTCACCCGGGGCTGGGGAGGTCAGGTGGGGCAGGGGGACGGGGAGCAGGCAGAAGGGTCGGGGGTCTCACCAGGCTGAGGGCCAGCTCCCGCGCACTCTCCGGCGTGGGGTACAGCGCCGCCCCCCCGAACTTCACGTCCAGCACCAGCGCCGAGAGCTGCTCCGCCACCTTCTTGCTCAGGATGGAGGCTGGGGGGGAGGCCTCGCTGGGACCCCTGCCCTCGCCAGGACCCCCGCCCGCCCCCCCAGCTGCCCATGCTCCCCGTTACCGGTGATGAGGGGCAGGCTGTCGACGGTGGCGGTGACGTCGCGCAGCGCGTACAGCACGCGGTCGGCCGGCGCCAGCTCCTCGCTCTGCCCCACGATGCAGCAGCCGGCCCGCGCCAGCGCCCCCCGCATCTGCGGGGAACGGGGGCTGCCCACACCCGCCGGCACCCCACCTGCCCCCTGTGCCCCCAAACCAAGCCCCACCAGCACCCTGACGGCGTCTGACACCCCACTGGGGTTCCCCAGCCCACCAATACCTGCACCCCATCAGTACCCGCACCCCGTGGGCATTGTCCCCCTCCCCACGGATGTCATCCCCCACCCCACAGGCATCCCCTGCCCTATGGACATCGTCACCCACCCTGCTGGCACCTGACACACACCCACACTCCCACCCTGTCCTGCACCCCACCAGCACCCACGTCCCATCAGCATTCCCCACCCACTGACATCCCTCCAGCACCTGCGCCCCACCGGCATCGCCCAACCTGTGGACACCCCCCACCCCGCTGGCACCTGTGTCCCCCCAGCATCCCCATCCCATCAGCCTGCATCCCACCATCCTGCATCTCCCACCCCGCTGGAGCCTGTGTCCCCCCAAAATCTCCCACTCTGCTGGTACCCATGTCCCCCCAACATCTCCCACTGACACCCGTGTCCCCCCAGCATCCCCCACCCCTCTGACACCCTGCACCCCATTGGTACCTGCATCCCCCCAGCATCCCCACCCCACTGATGTCCCTAATCCTGCCAAAACCTGTACCCCGTGGGCACCCTCACTTCATGGACAACATCCCCCACCCCGGGGACACCCCACCAGCATCCGCCATCCCCTGTGTCCCAACACCCCGCACCCCCCTGACACCCCACCCCCGTTGGTACCCGGGCCTCACCGGCACCGGGCATCTCTCTGGCACCCCCCACCCAGCCGACACCCCCACCCCACTGACACCCCCCATCACCCCACCCACACCTCCGCCCCGCCGGTACCCGCATCCCGCAGCCCAGCGACGCCCCCCGCCATCCCTCGCCCACCACAGCCCCCCGGCGGGTTCTGGTGGGCGTCCCCCCCCGCTACCCCCCCCCCGCTCACCTCGTCGGGGCTGAGGCTGACGCGGAGGCCGGGGATGGCCTCCAGCTTGTCGAGGGTCCCTCCGGTGTGCCCGAGCCCCCGCCCGCTGATCATGGGCACTTTGCAGCCGCAGGCGGCCAGCGCGGGGGCCAGCGCCAGGCTCACCTTGTCGCCCACCCCCCCCGTGGAGTGCTTGTCCACCAGAGTCCCCCGCCAGCCCGGGGGCCACCGGAGCTCGCGCCCCGACGCCGCCATCGCCCGCGTCAGCGACAGCGTCTCGCCCGCGTCCATGCCCCGCAGCCGGATCGCCATCAGCATCGCCCCTGGGCGGGGGAGACGGGGGGCAGGGGGTCACCCCGGCACCCCCCGGCACTGAAAAACGACCCCCCGGGGCGGTCTCTGGCCGCCACCTCCAGCCGTGTCCCCCCGCCAGCCTCGGCGTCCCACCTGCTGCCCCCCGACACCGGGGCCCTGCCACCCCTCAGTGACCCCCGCCCTGTCCAGTCCCCCAAGAGCCCCCACCCTGTCCCGTCTCCGTCCCCCAGTGACCCCCGCCCCCCAGAGACCCTGCTGTGCCCCGTCCCCTAGGGACCCCCACCCTCTCCTGCCGCCCAGGGATCCCCCCGTGCCCCATCCCCGTCCCCCAGGGACTCTCCCGTTCCCTCCCCGCCAGGGACCACCGTGCCTCGTCCCCCCCCCGCACTGACTCCCCCACCCGCCCCTTCCCCGGCGCGTCCCCCCGCCTCAGCCGCTGCCGTTCCCGCACCGGTTACTTGCGGTGCCCCCGCCGTGCCCCACCGCCTTTTCTCCCGGTCCCTCCCGGTCCCCTCGAGGTGTCCCGGTTCCCGCGGCCCCCCCGCCCCCCCTCCCGCACCGATCTGCGCGTGCTGCGCGGTGCCCTCGGTGACGCCGCGCACGAAGCTGCGGATCTCGGCGTCCTCCAGGCGCTCCCCATCCCGCTTCTTGCGGATCAGGGACGGCAGGGACATCGCCCCCCTTCCCCGCAGACCCCTCCGCACCGGCCCCGCTCCCCGCACCGCTCCCTCCCGGCCCGGTGCCCACGGGAAGGCGGCGGCGCCGTCGCTGGACTCTGTCCCCCGGGGCAGCGAGCGAGAGGCGAGGGTGGCAGGGACAGCCCGAGGCGGGGCGGGTGGCAGCATTGGGCACCCCCAACCCCCCGGACCCCCCACCCTCACGGGGCGGCCCCCAGGTTTCAAACGACCCCCCTCGTTCTGCTTCGGATGCGTCCGGAGCTCGGCAGCCCCACCCGCGGCACCGGGGGGTGTCCCCCGGCACGAGGGGTTCAACAACGCGGGGGGTCCCACGGCACTGGGAAGGTCCCACGACACTGGGGGGTCCCACGGCACGAGGGGTTTCCACAGCACGGGGAGCGTCCCACGGCACGGGGGGTCCCACGGCACTTTACCTCCCCCCGGTCGGTGCCACCCCACACTCCGGGGTCCTGCGTGGGGTGACCGTGTGTGTCCCCACCCACCGGGGTAGCCCCGCGGGGAGCAGGGGGCGGGGCTGGGGTCGGTGCCTGCGAGGGGCTTTAGTGCCGGGGGCGGAGCTGAGCGCCGACGGGGGAGCCCGTGAGGGGGAAGTGGGTAGCAGAGCCGGGCACAGGGCACCGGGAACCGGGAGGGGACAGGGAGAGGCGCAGAGCCCCGGGTCCTGGGGGTCCTGGGAGGGCAAGGTGGGATGGGATAAGATGGGGATGAGGGTGAGGATGAGGATGGGAATGGGAATGAGATGAGATGGGGATGAGGATGGGGATGAAGAGGATGATTATGAGGGTGGGAATGGGATGGGATGAGGATGGGGATGAGGATGAGGATGAGGATGGAAATGGGAATGAGATGAGATGGGGATGAGGATGAGGATGAAGAGGATGAGTATGAAGGTGGGAATGGGATGGGATGAGGATGGAGATGAGGATGGAGATGAGGATGAGGATGAGAATGGGATGGGATGGGATGAGGATGAAGAGGGTGAGGATGAAGGTGGGGATGGGATGGGAGGAGGATGGGGTGGGATGACCAGCAGGAAAGTGTGGGCTGGGGGTCTGGGCAGCGGGGGTGGGCTGGAACAGGGAGGGGACTGGGACCCCCATGAGTGCATCCTCCAGCTCCGGCACACGCTGCACTGGCTGGGGGGGGCTGTGTGGGGCTGGGGTCTGTGGGGCAGAGCTCAGCCCTGCTTCCTCCCTCTGTGACCTTGCCAGGCTCTGCCCTGGGCATGAAGGACAGGGGCTGGGGCAGCTGGTGGAGGGGCTGATGCCCCCGACCCCCCCAGTCTGGCTGCGATGTCCAGGCAGGGAGGGAACACAAGGGAGACACACTGAGGGGGACAGAGTGGGGACACGGGGGAACCCCGTTGGCGTGGCGGGACACAAGATGAGGCGTGAGGCCAAAAGCATCAATCTTTTGTCACCCGGGGTGGGGGGTCTCTGCTGCCCCCGCCTTTAGTCGGGCACGTCCACAATGAGGGGGGCCACGTAGGGCGAGTGCCGGATCCCGAACGTGACGCCCTGTGGCCGGCTCTGCAAGGCGGGGACAGGTGGTGGCGGTGAGGGCAGGGGTCCCGGGGGTCCCGGGAGTCCCAGCCCCCTGAGCGACTTCCCCCTCACCTGCTGGGGGTTGTAGGCGCCGGGCCCGGGCTTGGCGGTGTTGTCGCCGGGCAGGGCGTTGCGTGCCAGCATGCTGTACTGCGGCGCGCGGCGCTTGTACACGTCGGCCTCCACCACGCGGTACGTGCAGGGGGCTGGCGTCTGGCGGGGGGGGCACGTGGTGACACCCCGGAAGCACAGCACCCCACTACCCCGAACCCCAGCACCCCACTACCCCCGATGCGCAGCAGCCCCGACCCCTGTCTGTACAGGCCCCCTGGAACTTCAGATCTCTGACACTCCAGCACCTCAATACTCCAGACCCCCAGCACCCTGGCATCCCAAATACCCCAGACTCCCAGCACCCCAATACCCCAGAAGCCCAGCACCCTGGCACCCCAGAACCCCAGCACCCCAGAACCCTGGCACCCCCTACCTCAATACTCCAGTCTCCCAGCACACCAGACTGCTGGCACCCTGGTACCCCTGGCACCCCAGTACCCCACACTCCCATCACCCCAGACCCCCAACACACTGGTACCCCAATACCCCAGATTCCCAGTAGTCTGATCCCCCAGCCCCCTGGTACCCCAATACTCTAGCACCCTGGCACCCCAGATCCCCAGAATTCTGGCACCCTGTGCCCCAATGCCCCAGTCTTCCAGCACCCCAGACCCCTGGTACCCTGGCACCCCAGACTCCCAGACTCCCGGCCCCCCAGCACCCCAATACCCCAGACTCCCAGCACCCCAGTCTCCCAGCACTCTGGTACCCCAATACCCCAGACTTCCAGCAGCCTGATCCCCTAGCCCCCTGGCACCCCCATACTCCAACCCCCCTGGCACTCCAATACCCCAGCACCCCAGACCCCCAGCACCTCAATACCCCACACTCCCAGCACTCAAACCCCCTGGCACCCCAATACCCCAGACCCCCAGCACCTCACTACCCTAATATCCCAGCCCCCCCATCACCCTGTCCCACCGGAACCCCAGCCCCTGCTTCCCCGGAATCCTGCCCGACCCCGCCCCCCCGTGCCCCCCACCTTGCGCAGGTCCTCGCAGAAGGAGCCGATGGCGCTGCGCCCCGGCATCGAGTAGTTGGGGGCCGAGCTCTTGCCCACGACTTTGGGGCCCAGCATGGGGGGCAGGCGGTACGCCGCTGGGCCTGGGAGAGGGGGGTTCAGGGGGGGGCCGTGGGGGGCCAGATGGAGGTGGGGCGCAGGGCTGTCCCCCTTGTGTGGCATGGGGGCTGCACAGGGGGGCTGGGGGCTCAGCCTGGCCTGGGGGGGTCAATGGGGGTCCTAGCCCAGGGGAGTCTATGGGGTCTCACACCAGAGGGTTGGTGGGGTTGGAGATTGGGGGGGTCAATGGGGGTCCCAGAGTGGGGGGATCAATGGGGTCTTGTCACAAGGAGTCAGTGGAGTCCCAGCCTGCGGGGGTCAATGGGGGTCAGCTGGTAGGGGATCTGTGGGGTGCCAGTGGGGGGCATTGGTGGGGGTCTGACCCCAGGTGGTCAGTGGGCACCCCATCTCACAGGGTCAATGGGATCCTGTCCCAGTGGGTCAATGGGTTCCTGTGGTGGGGGGGTCAATGGGGTCCCATGGAGGGGGGGTCAGTGGGGTCCCGTGGTGGGGGGCTGGTTGTCTCCCGTGATGGGCGATCGGTGGGTTCCCATGGTGGGGCCCGATGTGTCCCCGCCACAGGGGGTCGGTGGGGGCCCCCCAGGCCCCGTCCCCTACCTGGTGTGAGGAAGGTGCTGCCCTGGCGGGTGCGGGAGCGGAGGGAGCAGGCGGGGGCCGTGGGGAAGGCCACCCGCTCCGCGCGCTCCGGCGAGTAGCAGCCTGGGGGGCGACAGGGCGGTGGGCAGGACTGGGGGGGGGGTCCCCGGCCCCGTCACCCCCAGCGGGGAGCTCCCGGCCCCCGCCTCACCTGGCCCGGGGACGAGGAAGGGGGTCAGGTCGCGGGGGCGGCTGTAGATGGAGTAGGCGGGGGTCCCGTTCTTGCCGCGGACGGTGGTCCCGGGGGGAAGCAGGTACGCCGGCCCGGGGGAGCGATCCTCCGGCCGCCCCTCGCCCCGCAGCCCGAAGCTGTAGGCGGGGGCGCGGACGCGGGAGGGGTCGTGCAGACGGTAGCCTGGGCGAGAAGGGGGGGCTCGGTGGGCTGCCCGACCCCCGGGACCCCCTCGGCCCCCCCCGGCCCCCCCAACTCACCGACATTGGTGGGGAGCCCGTACTTGGGGCCGGGACTGGTGTAGAGCGCAGCGATGGGGCCGCGGGGGCGGTGGGGCCGCCAGGAGCCCACCCAGCCCTCCTCAGCCATGGCAGGGGCTGCGGTGGCCAGTGCGGACCCTCAGCCCTCCCTCGCAGCTGGGCTGGTGTCACAATGGCCGGGGGGGGGCACTCCCTGCGCCCCGGAACCCCCCTGCTCAGCCCAACCCCGGGGGAGACAGCCCTGACACCTCGGGGGGATCCCACGAGCCCCGGGGAGGACCCTGTGGGGTTTGTGGGGGCGGCATCCTGGGGGTGAACCCCAACAACTCCCCGGTAACGGCCCCGGTGCCCCATAGGTGCACCCCCAGCACCCCACAGATCCAGCCCCCCAGGGATGCAGCTCCTGGGACTCCATAGATGCACCACCAGCCCCCCCAGCAACCTCCACCAGTCCCACAGATCCAGCCCCCCGCACCCCACAGATCCAGCCCCCCACGGGTGCACACCCAGCCCCCCATAGATGCAGCTCCCCTGCACCCCATAGATCCAGTCCCCCACAGATCCAGCCCCTGGAACTCCATGGATCCAGCCCCCACCCCCCCTGGATGAGCCCCCACCCCCCCCCAGATCCAGCCCCCGGGCCCCCCCCGGGGCCGAGCCCCCTCACCCCGAGCGACGCGGCTCTGGCCGAGCTCCCCTCCCCCGTTCCTATGGCACCGCACAACAAACCGCAACGGGCACCGGGGGGGGGGACGGGGGGCCGGGGGTCGCAGGCAGCCGGGGGCACGGCGGGTCACAGTAGGAGAGGCTGCTCTGGAGGCACGGGGGTCTCGCAGAGCCACAGGGGGTCTGCGGGGCTGGGGGGCAATGGGGGTCCCGGGAGGGGGGGCTATGGGTTCCCGGGGGGGGCAATGGGTCTCCACAAGAGCCGGCGGGTCCTCACTGGGATCATCTTGGGATCACGGGGGTCCCACATACCACAGACTGTCCCCACGGCTGTGGGGGGCCCTTGGGCACCACGGGACCCCCCCGCAGCCACGGGACCCCCCTGGAGCTTTGGGGTCCCCTCTGGGACCATGGGGATCTCCGGAGGCCCGTGGGGGGGTCTATGGGGGTCCCATGAGCTGTGCTGCCCAGAGCTGTCCCCACACCCCGTGGTGGCTGGAGCTGTGTGACCCCACTCCCCCCCTCCCCAACCCCAGGCCCCCGTAGGGTCCCCCCTCCCCAGCCCCACAGTGCTGGGGGTCCCAGCAGTGAAATGAGGGGGCACAGACCAGGCTGGGCTTGGGGGCTTTACTGCGACCGGGCTGGGGGCCACTGCTGGGGGGCAGTGTTGGGTGGAGCAGGGTTGAGGGGCAGGATTTTGGGGGCAGGGCTGTGGGGCAGGATTTGGGGGGTGGGTCTGGGGGGGCAGGATTTGGGGGGTGGGTCAGGGGGGGAGGATTTGGAGGGCAGCCCCCTCCCTAGGCGCTGCTCTTGCAGACGAAGGGTTTCCGGCGGGCGCAGGCGTCACTGTGCCACCTCAGGAAATCTGCAAGAGAAAAAGCCCCTCAGACCCCTGGGACCCCCCTGGGACATCCCCTGGACCACCCCAAGAGCCCCCCAGGGACCCCCTGGAACCCCTCTGGGACACTGGTGGCCAAGGAGCCTGCTGCCTGGGGACACTGGTGGCCAAGGACTGTCATGGCTGGGGATAGTGGTCGTCAGGGACCCCAATGGCTGCTGGTGGCCGAGGACCCCGCTGGCTGGGGACTGCAGTGGCCGGGGATGCTGGGGACTTCGGGTGATGGTGGCTGAGGACCCTGCTGGCCAGGGACACTGGTGGCCAGGGATACTGGTGACTGGGGACACTGGTGGCCAAGGATCCCAAAGGCTGGTCACACTGGTGGCCTGGGGTGGTGGTGGCCAGGGATGCTGCCAGCTGGCCCTGTGGTGACCCTGTGGTGGCCCTGTGGTGGCCTGTTGCCCTGTGGTGACCCTATGGTGACTCCATGGTGGGCCACTGCCCCGTGGTGACCCTGTGGTGGCCCTGTGGTGGCCCCGTGGTGACTCCACGGCGGACCATTGCCCCATGGTGACCCTGTGGTGGCCCTGCGGTGGCCCGTTGCCCCGCTGTTGCCCTCACCGTTGGCGTGGCGCAGCGCAGCGCAGGCCCTGTCCCCATGGCCGGGCCACCCGTGCCAGGAGCCATTGTCCACCACGGAACCATCAACCCATCGCCAGCCGCCCGCCTGCGGGGACACAGCTCTGACACCCCCTGCCGCCACACCGGTCCCCAGAGGGGATGCCAGGAGTGGGTGCTGGGGGGGTCCTGGGATGACACGCACCCCCAGGGGCTGGTGGAGGCCGATCCAGATGTCTTCATCCCCCTCGTCGTCCTCCTCGTCGTGGCTACTGTCCTCGTTGGAGCGGGAGGTGGCCAGCATGGCAGCCAGCGCCCCCCGCTCCCCCGCGCTGGGCACCGAGGCCAGGTGGGCGCCCAAGCGCTGGCAGAACGTCTGCGCCGGGGACCCGCGGGTGGCACCGGCCCCCAAACCAGCCCTGAGGTCCCCAACCCCTGGCCCCACGCCCCAGTCCCTTCTCCTTGAACCCAAGCCCTGGTCCCCAATTCCTGTTCCTCAACCCCAATCCCGGGGTCCCTGACCCCAACTGGTGGTCCCCAATCCCAGTTCCTGGCCCCACACCCCAGTCTCTTCTCCTTGACCCCAAACCTTGGTCCCTAACCCTGGGGTCCCTGGCCCCACACTCTGACCCCAAATCCTGGTCCCCAATTCTTGTTCCTCAACCCCAGTCCCCAGGTCCCCGACCCCAACTGTTGGTCCCCAACCCCATCTCCTGGCCCCACACCTCAATCTCTTCTCCTTGTCCCTAACCCCTGGACCCCACCCCCTGGTTCCTGACCCCAGCCCAGGGTCCCCAACTTCTGCCCCACCCCCAAGCCTCTTCTTCTTGACCTCAACTCCTCATCCCACTGCACCACCCCGTCCCTTCCCCTGATCCCATGGGGTGGGTCTTGGTGCCACCCTGGGGACAACACACCGGGACACCCCCTCGGAGCGTCTCGAGGTGGGTGGGGCACCCCATGGGGGGATGGGGTCACCCCCAAACCTCCCCCTCACCTCCGCCCCCCTCCAGCTCAGCGGGTGGGGGAAGAAGCCGTAGCACCCCCCTGGGAGGGACCACCAGCCCCGGGCGCAGGCGGCCGCATCCTGCCCTGTTTTGGGGGGAGAGGGGTCAAAGGGAGGGTCAGGTCATGGGGGGACACCATGGGGTGTCGCCCCCGATCCCCTCCCCACTCACCTCGCAGCGGGGGGAGCAGCATCAGGCACCCCAGCAGCCCCAGTGTCTGCATCAGGACCATCCTTTCCTGGGGGTGACACACCGGGGGGAAGGGGGTCATGGTGAGCGCCCCCCAACCCACGGGGGAGGATGAGACACCCCCCATGGCTCTAGCCATGGCTAGGTGCAGGATGGGGGCTCAGCACCCTTCTATGGGGGTCAGCACCCAGATGTGGGGCTCAGCACCCTTCTCTGGGTCTCAGCACCCACCTCTGGGGCTCAACACCCATCTGTGGGGCTGAGCACCCTTCTATAGGGCTCGGCACCCAGCCATGGGGCTCCGCACCCATCTGTGGGGCTCAGCACCCATCTATGAGGCTCAACATTGTTCTGTGGGGCTCAGCACTCACCAAGGGGGCTCAAGACCCAGCTGTGGGGCTCAGCACCCATCCATGGGTCTCAGCACCCTCCTGTGGGGCTCAGCTGCAGAGGGAGGTGCAGGGGGTAGGGGTGCGGGGGGTAGAGTGTGGGGAGCAAGAGGGTGCAGGGCAGGGCACAGGGTGAGGGGGTGCTGGGATTGTGGGGGTGCAGAGTGGGGGGTGCAGGGTATTGGGGTGCAGGGGGGGGGTGCAAGACTCGTGCAGGATCGCACCTGAGCCGGGTCCCCCCTGTCGGGGGGCACTGACCTGTTCCCCGTGGTGGCCGGGGGTGGTGGGCGCGGGCGGCAACCCCCGTGGGGTGGCCCCGCTGGAGGATTTATCCCTGGGCAGGGGCCCCCGAAATGTCAGCCCCGCCCTCGGAAAAAGGGGACTGGGGGGGGGGGTCCGGCGGCACCCGATGCCGTCAGCCCCACAGATGCCGTCAACCCCACACGTCATTGCCCCCCCCGACGTCATCAGCCCCATAGATGCCGTCAGCCCTCCCCCCCCGACGCCGTCACCCCGGGAAGGGCCGAGGAGGGGTGGAAGGTGGAAGGCGGGGCTCGGCCGTATCGCAGCCCCCCCCCCGCCCCACTGGCAGCCGGGGACAGGGGGGTTCCTCCAAACCATGTCCGCCCCCCCAGGGGGGCCTGGGGATGCTCGGCGGGTCTGGGGTGTCCCCCAGCAGCCCCTGCCCCCGGCAGTGGGTCTGGGGGCTCCCCGCACCTCCCCCGCCCCACCCAGCGCCGCCGCCCTTCACGGCCCGAGATCAAACCCGGCACCGCGGGGGGGGCACCCATCGGAGGGCTCAGCACCCACCTGTGGGGCTCAGCACCCATCCGCAGGGCTCAGCACCCATCTATGGGGCTCAGAATTCATCGGCGGGCTCAGCACCCATCTGAGGGGCTCCGCACCCATCCGTGGTCTCCGCAGCCGGCCGGCTGGGGGACTGGGGGTCGGTGCTGGGGGAGCTAGGAGTGGTTGCAGGGGGGCTGAGGGTCGGTGCCGGTGGGACTGGGAGTCGATGCGGGAGGGCTGGGGGTCGGTACGGAGGGGCTGGGGGTCGGTACGGAGGGGCTGCGGGTGGTTGCAGGGGGGCTGGGGGTCGATGCGGGGGGGCTGGAGTGTCCGTGCGGGGAGGCCGGCTCTGTCCCTCTCCGACCCGCGGGGTCCCTGGCGAGTGCCGGGGGCGGGACCGGCCCCCGCGGAGCAGCGGCCGGTGCCGAGAGTTTGACCGTGCCCGGCGGCGGGGGCAACAGGGGGGGACATCCTGGTGCCGCTGCCCCTGGGGACACATCCTGGCCGGCCCCGGGGGGGTCAGGAGGCGCCAGCCGGGGGGCCCCGGTACCCTCCTCCTGGTCCAAGAAGATAGAGACCCCCCTCGCCCCCAGAGGTGTTATGGCCCGCGGGCTCCCCCGAGGAGAGTGTAACCCCCGCCCCGGCACCAGAGCCCGGCCCCTACGCAGCGTGTGGGGGTCCCCCCCCAAACGTGTGTGCCCCCCGCATGCACATATGGGTTCCTACACGCATATATGTGACCCTACACAACATAGGTGTGCCCCTACACATGCATATGGCCCCATACACACATATCTGTACACCTACATGCATATGTAGGACCCATCACACATGTATGTGCCCCCACAAAGTATATACGTGCCCCTACACAAATATACATGTTCCTACACATGTATATGTACCCCTACATGCATATATGGACCCCTACATAGTGTATGTGTGCCCCTACACACTTATACTGCCTCCTACACACATATATGTATGCCCCTGCACAATATATATGTCTCTACATGCATGTACACCTACACACCTATATGGGCCTCCTACACAGCATCTGTGTGCCCCTACACACATATATGGGCCCCTACATGCAAAAGTGGGCCCCTACACACATGTATCCGTGCCCCTACACAATATATAGGTGTCCCTGCACGCATGTACACACATATATGGGCCTCTACACATGTATATGTGCCCCTACAAAATATACATGTCCCTACACGCACATATGGGTCCCTACACACGTGTATGTGCTCCCCCCAGCCCCAGTCCCTACAGAGCACACAGGGCCTGAGACCTCCCAGCCATGGGGCTCAGCCCCCTGAGACCCCTCTGGCACACCCCCGTGGGGCCCCGTCCCTGGAGGTGTCACCTGGGGGGGCAGTGCTGGGGGGCACGGACACAGCGGAGGGAGACACGGGGGTCCAGGGGTGCTTTGACACAATTTATTTGAGGGGGCAGAGAGGGGGGCAGGCCAGGGTGATGAGCGGGGGCGGTGGGCAACAGGGCAGGGAAGTTGGGGGTCCGGGCTGGGGTGGCAGTGGGGTG
The DNA here is from genome assembly GCA_020746105.1 of Trogon surrucura. Lineage (NCBI taxonomy): Eukaryota > Metazoa > Chordata > Aves > Trogoniformes > Trogonidae > Trogon > Trogon surrucura. Next base: position 221,636,140 of record CM036617.1, read on the forward strand.
GGGGGGACTGGGGGTTCTGGTGTGTGGGGGCAGTGGGGTGGGGGAGTCTGAGGGTGTGGGGGCAGTGGGGTTTGAGGGCCTGGGGTGTGATGGGGGCAGTGAGGGGGGGGGTCTGGGGGTCCAGGCTGTGATGGGGGGTTTGGGGGTCCGACACGCGGTGCGGGGGGGGCCGCAGCGCCGGGATTCTGGCTTGCACGGGGGCGTGGGGTCGGCGGGTGGCGTCCTGGGGTCCTGGCGGGGGCGGGGGGGTTGTCGCCTGTGGCCCCCCCCTATGCGGGCAGCTTGCACACGAAGGGCTTCCTCTCTCCGCACGAATCCTCCTCCCAGGACATGAACCCTGCGTGGGGGGAAAAGAGAGCTGGGGGTGGCCGGCACAGGCGCCCCCCGCCCCGAGGGGGTCTCCCCCGCCACAGCCGGGCCCCCCCTCACTCGAAGACTCCTCGAGGGCGACGCAACGCCCGGCGCGGGGGGCGTCGTCCCCGTCCCAGGCCGAGTACCCCCGCTCCGAGCCGTCCGTCCACTGCCACGACTGGCGCTGCGGGGAGCGGGGGGCACGGTCAGAGGGCGAAAGGGGCGAGGGAACGCTTTTTTTTGGGGGGGGGGGGTGTGCAGCCGTCGTGCCGCTCACCCGGTAGTAGAGCCCCATCCAGACGTCCTCTTCCTCCTCGTCCTCCTCGCCCGGCCGCCGCCGCTGCGCGATGAAGGCTGCGAGGGCGCGGTGCTCGGCGGGGCTGTGCAGCGAGGCCAGGTGCCCCCCCCGCACCGCCCGGCACCACGCCTGGGGGGACACACGGGAGGCTCGGGGGGGTGTCCGAGCTGTGGGGGGGTCCGCAGACACCTCTCCCCGCTCACAAACCCCACACGCACCTCCGCCTTCCTCCAGGGCAGCTCCTGGCCGAAGTAGCCGTAGCAGTGCCCGCCCCAGGGCAGCCACCCCCGCGGGCACCTGTCGGCCCGCACCCCTGCTCGGGGGGGGGGGGGGGGGGGCGGTTAGGGGCTTCACCGACAGCCCCCCCTTCCCCCAGCAGCGCCCCGGGACCCCCGGGCCCCGCCTGGGGCGGCGCCGGCGGGGGTACAGGGCTTGGGGAGGGGTGCGGGGGGGCTCACCCTGCAGGGAGGGGTGCGTGGCTTAGGGGAGGGGTGCGGGGGGGCTCACCCTGCAGGGAGGGGTGCGGGGCTTAGGGGAGGGGTGCGGGGGGGCTCACCCTGCAGGGAGGGGTGCGGGGCTTAGGGGAGGGGTGCGGGGGGGCTCACCCTGCAGGGAGGGGTGCAGGGCCAGGCAGCCCAGCAGCGAGAGTCCCAGGAGCGCGGCCGGTTTCATCGTCCTCCTCCTTCTCTTCCTCCTCTTCCCTTCCTGACACCGGGAGCAGCGGCTTAGAGGGGGGGGCGGCAGGGGGGGGCCACCCACCGCTTCCCCGGACACCCACCGCCCATCACCCAGACACCCACCGGGACGCCCCTCCCGCCACCCACCGCCCGAAACCCACCGGGAACGGGACGGGGAGGACTCCGGCACCCGCCACCCCTCCGGACACCCACCCGACTCCCCCCCCGCCAACCCGACACCCCCACCCGGGCCCCCCCGGACCTGCGCGGAGCGAGCGGAGCCCTGGAGCGGGACGCGGCCGCCCCGACGCCTTTTATCCCCCCGGGGGGGGGGGGCGGGGGGAGGGAGCAGGACGGCGCTGGCGGCACATCAAAGCGGAGGCGGCCCCCCCCGGGGGGGTGGAGGGGGAGCCCCATGGTGACACGGCCCCCCCAACACGGCCTCGCACCCACCGGGGCCCCCCCGCCACGCCGGAGCTCCCCGCACCCCGGTGCCGGGGCAGGGACCCCCCCCGGGGGAGATCGGGCCGTGCTGGGGGGGGTTAAGGGGAGGTGGGAGGTCAAGTTGGGGTGGGGGGCAGCAGCGCCCCCTAATACTCGTCGCGGCAGCTCCTGCCCCCCCGCAGGGCGCGGGATGGGGAGGTCGGTGTGCGGGATGGGACCCCACTGCGGGGTCGGGGTTGGGGGGGGGGGGGTTGCGAGGTTCGCACGCAGGGCATCCCTGCAGCGGTGCCCCCCCCGGGTGACGCTGAAGCCCCCCACCGAGCTGAGGTGCAAAGCCGGGGTCCCCCCTCCCCACAAAGCCCCCTCTCAGCAGCCCGGGGGGGGCAGCTCCCCGTCACACCCCCCGGGGACATGGGGGGGATGGCAGTGGGGGGGGTGCAGGGTGAGGGTGGGCGCCGGGTGGGCTTCTCTCCTCCAGGACGTGGTGGTGCCCACCCTGGGCCCGCCCGTGGGTGTGTCCCCCCTCCACGGGGACCGTCGGGGCGAGGCGTCCCCGCCGGACACGGCCGAGGGGCCCCGCCAGCGCCGGCCCTGTCGCCGTGCCCCGCTGCACACCGGCGCGTCACCCGCGTCACTGCCACCCACACCCACCCCGGCACCCGCACCCCCCCGGCACGGGCACCGGCAGCAGCACCCCCACCCTGGTGGCACCACCCACCGGTGTCGCCAACAACGTCACCTTCACCGGCACACTCGCTGGCATCCCCACGCTGGTGGCACCACCAGTGTCACCAGCAATGTCACCCCCACCAGCATCCCTACTGGCATCTGCACCTGCACCATGGTGGCACCACTGCTGCCACCAGCAATGTCACCCCCACCGTCACCCTTGCCATCACCCCCACTGTTGTGGCACTGCCAGTGTCACCAGAATGTCACCCCCACCAACACCTCTGCTGGCACCAGCACCCCTACTGCGGTGGTACCACCAGTGGCACCAGCAACGCCACCCCCATCCTGGTGGCACTGCTGGTGTCACCAGCAACATCACCCCCACCGCCACCACCACCAAGCCCTCCCCACCACCGCTGCCACCACGTCACCACCACCGTCACGGCACCTGCCCTGGCTCACCGGGTGCCGCCTCGACGCCCCGCGGCGCCTTTCATCCCTGTGCCACCCGCGCTGGCCGTGTCCCCATGAGAGGGGGAAAGTGCAGAGGGGGCACCCGGGGGGCGCGATTGCAGGAGCGGAGCCGGGAGGGGTTGACAGAGTTTATTGGCAGCACGGGGGGAGCAGTGACGGCCCCCCAGCCCCTCAGGACAGGGGCTCGGAGCAGCTGCCCCTCTCCTCGGCTCCAAGTGTCCCTCCCCCGGCCGGGGGTCGAGCGTGTGCCCCCCCAGCCCTGTCACTTGTCGCTGGGTTTGTCGAAGAGCTGCGCGATGTCCAGCATGGCCTGCCGGATGTTCCTGCCGAAGCGCTGCGAGTCCTGCGGGGGGGCACCAATGTCACCCCCCGCCACCCCCCTGCGCCCCCAGAGTGGAACCCGGCACCCCTCCCCTCCTGGAACCCCCCCCCCCCCCCGCTCTGGGACACCCCACCCCTGGGACCCCCTAACTCTGAGACCCACAGGCTTGAGACATCCTGTCCCTGGGAGACCCCCACCCTTGGGACCCTGCCACCCCTGGGAACCCCCATCCCTGGGGCCCCCTAATTCTGGACACCTCCGCCCTTGGGACCCACCTACTCCTGGGACCCCCACCCTTTGGAACCCCCTTCACCTGAGATCCCCTAATTTTGGGACCCTTCTACCTCTGGGACTGCCCACCCCTAACACTCCCACCCCTGGAACCCTAGTCCCTGTGACTCTCTTTCCTGGGACCCCCACCCCTGGGACCCCCACCTCTGTGACCCCTCATCCTTGGGAACTCCCCCACCCCTGTGACCCTCTGCCCCTCAGACCCCCTTTCCTGGGACCCCCCCACCCCAGGGACCCCACCGTGTCCTCGAGCAGGGTGAGGGTCCCACAGGAGAGGGTGAGAGGGCAGTGGAGCTTGGGGGGGGCTGCCCCCAACCCGTGGGGATGCCCCAGCAGACCCTGTGGCATCCAGGAAATCCCGCAGCACCCCCAGCCCCTGCACCCCCTGCCCGGGGGACCCCCTATCCCCGGCACCCTCTCCCCGGGGAGCTCCCTTCCCCCTCGACGCCCCCTTTGCCCCCCGCCCCGTCTCTCACGGTCTCGGGGCTGGAGAACTTGCTGGACACGTGGAAGGTGATGAGGTTCTCGCCCGCGATGATGTAGGAGACCCCGTAACCATCGTCCGCCACCTGCGGGGGGGGGGTCAGGGGGGGCCACGGGACCCCCAGGGCCCCCCTGGTACAACCGCCCCAGGGCCCCTCTCCCCCAGGCCATGAGGCTGGGGGCATACGCCCACCCCGGAGCCACGGTGGGGGTGCGCTGCCAGCCCCCCGCCCCTTGCGACCCACTCCCCAGCTGCCCCCCAACCCCCCCCTGCGCCCCCCCCTGCTCACGGGCCCGAAGCCGCCGCCCGAGGAGACGTGGTCGGGGTGCTGGCCCAGGTCGAACATCTTGAGCTGCTGCTGCGGGGTCTGGCTGGTGGAGAGGCGCCAGGGCTCCGACAGCACCTGCACGGCCCCACCGTGGGTCCTGCGGCCCCCCCGAGACCCACTGCCACCCGCTGCCACCCACTGAGACCCACTGCCACCTACTGTCACCCTCTGAGATCCGCTGAGACCCACTGGGACCCGCTGACACCCCCTGATACCCACTGGGACCTGCAAACCCCCCTGAGACCCACTGCCACCCATTGAGAGCCACTGCCACCTACAGCCACCCACTGAGACCCACTGGGACACACTGAGACCCCCTGAGACCCACTGGGACCCACTGTCATTCCCTGAGACTCCTTGAGACCCACTGCAACCCACTGCCACCCCCTGAGACCCACTGAGATCCCTTGAGACCCACTGCGGCCCCCCAAGATCCCCTGAGATTCCTGAGACCCCCTGAGACCCACCAGGACTCACTGCCTCTCCCTGAGACCCCTTGAGACCCACTGCACCCCAATGCATCCCCCCAGACCCCCTGAGACCCCCGAGACCCCCTGAGACCCATTGCCACCCACTGTGCCCCGACGTCTCCCACTGCCCCTCACAGCTCCCCTCCCGCCCCCGTCCCACCTCCGTGCCCCCCCGGTCCCCACCCCAGGCACGTGCCGGGGGTCTGTGGGCGCTGACCTGCGCCAGGAAGGGGGACTGCACCCCCAGGTAGCGCGACACCACGTAGAGGCAGAAGAGGTGCCGGTCGATGCCGGCGCCTGTCATGGCCAGGCGGTAGAGCTGCTGGTGCTTCTCCGCTGCCACCCGGAACAGGCGCTGCCGCTCCGCGCGCTGCGGGGGGCACCCCGGGGGTCAGCACCCCTTGGGGACCCATCATCTCCCAGGGACACATCACCCCCTGGCACCCATCACCCCCTGGGGACATGACACCCCATGGGGACCCATCATCTCCCAGGGACGTAGCAACATGTGGGGACTCATCATCTGCCAGGGACACACCACCCCACGGGGTCCCATCACCCCATGGGGACAGGACACCTCCCCAGGAACCCATCATCCCCTAGAGATACGGCACCCTGCAGAGACCCGTCACCCCATGGGGACCCATCACACCCTGGAGACCCATCATCCCCCAGGGATCCATCACCCCATGGGGACATGACATCTCATGGGGACCCATCATCTCCCAGGGACCCATCATCCCATGGGGACTCTACACCCTGCGGGGACCCGTTACCCCACAGGAACTCATCACCCCCTGGGGACCCATCACCCCATGGGGACACGACATCCCATGGGGACCCATCATCTCCCAGGGACACAGCAACACTTGGGGACCCATCACCCTCCAGGGACCCATCATCCCCTGGGGACCCATGACCCCCTGGGGATTCCACACCCCAAGAGGACCCACAGCCCCTGGGGATATGACACCCCCTGGGGAACCATCACCCCCTGGTGACACCACACCCCTCAGGGACCCCACACCCTGCAGGGACCCATCACCCCATGGAGACCCCACACCCCACAGGGACATGACACCCCATGGGGACATGACACCTCCCACGGACATGATGCCACTTGGAGACCCCAGACCCCACGGGGATCCATCACCCCCTGGGGACCCCCTCAAACCCCCTCTAGAGCTGCGCAGCCCTGGGGAGACGATGCCCAGCGCCAGGGATGTCCCCAGGGATGGGACCTGCTCCAGAGGTGTCCCCAAGGCGCAGGGACCTCCCCAAGTGACAGGGACCTCTGAACATCCCCCAGTGGCGGGCACTTTCTGCTGGGATGGGGACGTCCCCAAGGAATAGGGACATCTGCTGGGGGGGCGGTGGCTCACGCTGTGCTGGGTGTCCCCCATGCTGCGCACAAAGGCGGTGGCCTCGGCGGTGCAGGAGCGCACGGTCTCGGTGCGACCCTCGCGGAACAGACGCGTCATTGAGGCCTCGTACGTGAGGCAGAAGCGTCCCTTGTCCTGCGGGGACAGCGTCAGCGCCGCCACTTCATGGTGGGTGGCCCCCACCCACTGCCCCGTCCTCATGTCCCCATGCCTGCCCCCATCTACATCCCTGTTCCTGTCCCCATCCTCATCCTTGTCACTCTTCCCACGGCCCCGTCCCTATGTCCCCATCCTTGTCCCCACGGACCTGTCCCAGTGTTCCCACACCATGTCCCCATCCCTGCCCCAATCCCCATCCTCATCCCTGCCATCCCCACATCCTCATCCCTGTCCCCACGTCCTTGTCCCCATGTCCCCCTCCCCATACCCGTGTCCCCATCCCCATGCCCCTATCCCCATGTCCTCATCCCTGTCCCCATGTCCCCCTCCCCATATCCTTGTCCTTATTTCCATGTCCCCATCCCCACATTCTCGTTCCTGTCCCCATGTCCTTCTCCCCATTCCCATGTCCCCATCCTTGTCCCTGTTCCTGTCCCCATACCCATCCCTGTCCCAATATCACCATCCCCATATCCTCGTCCCCATCCTCATCCCCATCCCCATGTCCCCTTCCCCATCCCTGTGCCCATGTGCCTGTCCCCATTCCCATGTCCCCATACCCCTCTGTCCCTGTCCCAATGTCCCCCTCCCCATATCCTTGCCCCTATCCGCATGTCCCCATCCCCACTTCCTCATCCCTGTCCCCAAGTCCCTATCCCCACGTCCCCCTCCCCATTATCCCTGTCCCCATTCCCATGTCCCCATGTCTCCCTCCCCATATCCTTGTCCCCATGCTCACATCCTCATCCCTGTCCCCATGCCCTCATCCCTATACCCTTGTCCCCATCCCCATGTCCTCATCCCTGTCCCCATGTCCCCATGTCCCCACGCTGGTGCCCCCGTCCCACGCACGCGGAAGTGGGCGAGCTGCAGCGAGAGCTGGATGAAGGCGTCGGGGCTGGTTCGGCACCGCTTGATGAGCCCCTTCCCGAACTGGGTGAACTGGAAGCAGCAGAAGTCCACGTCGTCCGCCAGAGCCTTGGCCACCCGGTACGAGCCATCGATGGCTGCGCGGCACTGCGGGGGGGGCAGCTGTCAGGGGCAGTTGGGGGGCTCGGCCCCGGCCCCGAGGGGCAGCCGGGCCACCCTGTGTTCAGGTTGGGGGGCATGGGGGGGCCAGAGACCACCCTGATGCCATGGGGTGCAGGGGAGGTCCAGGGTGTAGAGAACCCCCCCTTTGATGGTGGGGAATGGGGGGGGGGGGGGGCAGATGGGGTGCAGAGAGCCTACCCTGGTGATTTGGGGTACAGGCAGTCTCTGGGGTGCACAGACCCCCCCCCTCGATTTTGTGGGATGTTAGGGGGCGCAGATGGGGTGCAGAGAGCCCACCCCAATGCCTTGGGGTGCAGGGGGTCTCTGGGGTGCACAGAGCCCTCCCTTGACAGGGGGGATGTGGGGGGGCCAGATGGGGTGCAGAGAGTCCACCTTGATGCCATGGGGTGGAGGTGGGGGTCTGGGGTGCACAGAGCCCCCCTTGATGATATAGGGGGGCCAGATGGGGTGCAGAGAGCCCACCCCAATGCTGTGGGGCACGGGGGTACCTAGAGCCCATCCCAATGCCATGGGGCGTGGGGAGGGGGGGTTGGGGTGCAAAGAGCCTGCCCTTGATGGTGGGGGGGGGTGGGGGGGCCGGACGGGGTGCAGCGAGCTCAGCCCGATGCTGTGGGACACGGCGGGTGCCCAGAGCCCCCCTCCAAGGGGTGTGGAAGAGACACCCCCCAGGGCCAGGGCGGGGGGATCAGACCCACCTCTTCGGGGATGTCCCACTGGAGGCGCTGGGGGGGGGGGCAGCTGGGTGTTTGGCTCCCCCCCGGCAGTGCCCCTCCTCCGTGTAGCCCAGTTGGAACTTGTCTGTCGCCAGCATGAACTGGGGGGGGGAGAGGAGCCCCTCAGTGTGGGGCAGCAGCCCCCCCCCCAGCCCCCCTGCACTGCCTCACCCACCCCCTGCTGTCCCCCTCCCCCCAGGGCAGCCCCCTCTGGCCCCCCCATCACCCCCCCAGGAGGAGGGTGCCCAACTGGGGGTGCCCCATAGAGGGCCCCAACTGCGGGGTGCTCAGCTGGGGGTGTCCAATGGGGTCCCCAGCCCGGGGGTCCCCAACCAGCATATCCAGCTCGAGGGGGGTCCCCAACAGGGGTGCCCAGTGGGGGTCCACAGCCCCTGGGTTGTTCCTCTTGAGGGTGCCCAGCCTGGGGGTGCCCCACAGTGGTCCCCAAATGGGGGGGGGGCTCAACTGGGGGTGTCCAATGGAGGTCCCCTACAGGTGTGCCCAGCGGGGATGCCCAACTAGGGGGGGTCTCCAACAGAGATGTCCAGCTGGGTGGTCCCCAAAAAGGGTGCCCAGGGCGTGCCCCACAGCCTCTGGGTGGTTCCCCTTGGGGGTGCCCCACAGTGGTCCCCAGCTGGGGGGGGGGTTAACACAGGGTGTCCAACGGGGACCCCCACCAGGGATGCTCAGCTGAGAGGGGATCCCCACCAGGGGTGCCCAATTTGGGGTGTTCCCCAGCAGGGCTTCCTCAGCCCCGGGAGGGTTCCCGAGGGGGTGCACACCCCGGGGGGCGCCCCCAGCCCCCCCGTTACCTCCCAGAGGTGCCCCACGATGGGCGCATCAGCCCACGAGTGCTCCGCGTTGGCCCCCAGCTTCCCGTTCTTGTAGACCACCAGCGTGAAGGACTTGTCGAACCACCTGCGGGGAGGGCGACGTGAGACCCGGGGGGGGTGTCCCCGGGGGTCCCGGGGCGGGGGGGGGGGGTTTGCTCCCGGGGGTGCGCACCGGTCGTAGCAGCTCCCGTGCAGCAGGGACTTGGCGTAGGCGTCCATGCAGCCCTGGCGCTGGGGGCTCTGCCCGTGCTCCTCCTCGTCCAGCGTGAGGAAGAAGGCCGCGCGCTCGATGGCCTCCAGCGACGCCTTGTTCTTGCCCCGGCTGAAGAATCGCTCCCGCGCCTCCGCCCAGGGCACCCTGCGGCCCCCCCGGCCTCAGCAGGGCTGCACCCACACCCCCCCCCCTTGCCCGGACCACCCGCCCGACCTCCGGCACAGCCGCCCGACGGGGGGCACTGGGACTGTGGGGGTGCCCAGCGTCCCCTCGAGCCCCCCTCACGAGAGTGCAGAGCCCCCATCCAGGGGTGGTCCCAGGGCCCCCACCCCAGAGCATCACCTGCACCCACTGTGCCCACCCCGACCACCCCGGGAAGCCCCCCCAGGGTCCGGTTCCCAGTGTCCCCAACATCCCCAGCACCCCCAGTATCCCCAACATCCCCAGCACCCCCAGCATCCCCAGCACCCCCAGTGTCCCCAGCATCCCCATAATCCCCAGTATCTCCAGAACCCCAAGTGTCCCCAACATCCTCAGCATCCTCAGCACCCCCAGCTTCCTCAGCCTCCCCAGTATCATCACCAGTCCAACACCCCCAGAATCCCCAGTATCCCCAGGATGCCCAGAACCCCAAGTGTCCTCATAACTCCCAGCACCTCAACAACCCCAGCACTCCCAGTATCCCCAGCACCCCGACATCCCTAACATCCCCAGCACCTCCAGTATCCCTAGCCTCCTCTGTAACCCCAGTTCCCCAGTATCCCCAGCACTCCCAGTATCCCCAGCCCCTCCAGCATCCCCAACATCCCCAGCACTCCCAGCACCCCCAGCATCCCAAACATCCCCAACATCCCCAGTATCCCCAACACACCCAGCCCCCAACATCTCCGGTATTCCCAGCACCCCCAGTACCCCCAACATCTCAAACATCCCCCATATCCCCAGTATCCCCACCACACCCAGTGTCCCCAGCGCTCTCAGTGCCCCAGTATCTCCATCACCCCCAGTATCCCCAGCCCTCCCAGCATCCCCAGCCTCTCCAGGCCGCCATCACCCCCAGCCCTGCCAGTATCCCCGGTACCCTCAGCCCCCCCAGTATCCCCATCACCCCCAGCATCCCCATCACTCCCAGCCCTGCCAGTATCCCCAGTAGCTCCAGCAACCTCAGCCCCCCCAATATCTCCATTACCCCCGGTATCCCCATCACCCCCAGTATCCCCATCACTCCCAGTATCTCCATCACTCCCAGCCCTGCCAGTATCCCCAGTAGCCCCAGCAACCTCAGCCCCCCCAGTATCTCCATCACTCCCAGTATCCCCATCACCCCCAGCCCCCCAACACCCTCAGTATCCCCATCACCCCCAGTATCCCCATCACTCCCAGTATCTCCATCACTCCCAGTCCTGCCAGTATCCCCAGTACCCTCAGCCCCCCCAGTATCCCCATCACCCCCAGCCCCCCAACACCCTCAGTATCCCCAGCCCCCCCCCAGTATCCCCAGCGCCCCCCGTATCCCCCCTCCTCGGGGAGCGGGGACCTGTCTCCGGCGGTGAGGGCGGCGAGCCTCTCCTCTCCGGGCTGGGGGGGCGCGGGGTCGTCGAGGATGCGCTGGAACTGGAGCTCCAGGTCGGGGGGGGCCAGGAGCTGCCCCCCGCGGTAGAACCAGACCTTGTAGAAGCGGCCCTTGTGGAACACGGCCAGGTGCTTGCTGTCCGCCACGTGCAGCAGCGTGTCTGGGAGGGCACACGCACACCCCAGGGTCAGGGAAGCCCCCCCCGGGATGCGCCCCCGCCTGGGGCTGGGGGAGCTGAGCCCCCCTCCCCGGCTGGATGGGCCCCCCCGTACCCCTCTCCCTGCCGGGGACGCGGGTGGTGTTGAACATCCTCTCCGACTGGTACGAGCACATGGGCACGATGCCCAGCGCCATCATCTGGGGGGGGGGGAGCAGAGGTGAGGGGGGGGGCTGCACACTAGCTCGGACCCCTAGCCCCCCTCTGAACCCCCCAGGGACCCCCTGCCAGTCCCACGGCCGCCCCTGCTGCCCCCACAGCCGCTCCCTGCCCTGCGGCCACCTGGTCCTACCCCCCCCCCAGCCTCTTTACCCCTCCAAAGACCCCCCCCCCGGCCTCTCTGCCTTCCCAAAGACCCCCCCAAAGACCCCTCAAAAACCCTCCCAACACTTCCTCTGCCTCCCTGACCCCTAAAACCTCCTTCAAAGACTCCCCGAAGACTCTTAAAACTCCCCCCAAGACCCCCTCCAGCCCCTCTAAAACCCTCCTCAAAGACCTTCCCAGCCCCTCTTCCCCCCCCCAACCCCTCTGCCCCCCCCCAAACCTCCCCCAAAGAACCCCCAGTGCTTCTGCCCCTGCAAATCCCCCCAAAGCCCCCTCCAACCCTTCGGCCCCCCCTAAACCCCCCATAAAGTCCCCCCAGCCCCTCTACCCCCAAAGACCCCTCAAAGGCCCCCAAGAGGCCCCCCAGCCCCTCTGTCCCCCCCCAACTCCCCCCAAGATCCACCCAGCCCCTCTGCCCCCCCCTAAAGACACTTCAAAGACCCTCTCAAAGTCACCTGGCCCCCCTGGCCCCCAACAACTCCCCCAAGACACCCCCAGCCCCTAAAACCCACTTCAAAGACCCCTCCCAAGACCCCCCCAAACTACCCCCCAGCCCCTCTGCCCCCCCAAAGACCCTCCCAAGACCCCTCAAAGACCCAAGACCCTGCATCCCCTCTGCCCCCCCAAGACCCCCCCAAAGACCCCCCCAAACTCCCCCAAAGATCCTCTGCCCCTCCAAAGGCTCCACAAAGACCCTCAAAACTCCCCCCGCAGCCCCTCTGCCTCCTCAAAGACCCCCCAAACTCCCCCCAAGACCCCCCAGCACCTCCAAGACCCCCCAAAAGCCCCTCAAACACCCTCCCAAGACCCCCAGCCCCTCTGCCTCCCCAAAACCCCCTTCAAAGACCCTCCAGCCCCTCTGCCCCCACAAAATCCCCCTGAAGACCCCCCAAACTGCCCCCCAGCCCCTCTGCCCCCCAAAGACCCCTCCAAACGCCCCCCAAGACCCTCCACAGTGCCCCCAAGACCCCCCCAAACCCTCTTGAACACCCTCCCAAGACCCCCCAGCCCCTCTGCCTCCCCAAAACCCCCTTCAAAGACCCTCCAGCCCCTCTGCCCCCCACAAAATCCCCCCGAAGACCCCCCAAACTCCCCCCCCCCGGGGGTTCTCACAGGGGCGATCTCGCCGCGGTCCAGCTTGCGTCGGTAGAGCAGCATGGCATGAACCGCGTTCCCTGCCCGCGCCGCCTGGATGTGGGTGGGTGTCACGTAGAGAAAATCCTTCGCGGGGTGGGGGGACACAAATGCACAGAAAGGCTCGGTGACAACCTTCTGGGTGGGGGGGTCACCCCGGTGGTGTCCCTGACCCCCATTACCATGGCGTAGTAGTTGCTGTTGACCATGAGCGGGCTGCGGCTGCGCAGGTAGACGTACTCCTCCCACCAGTCGCTCACCTGGGGGGGGACACAAGGGTGGGAGGGGGGCAGGACCCCCCCTTTGCCCAGCCCATGACCTGACTGGGCTACCTGTGACGCCCCAAATCCTTCCTTCAGGCGGTTTGTGGGCTTGGGGTCACCTTGCTTGGTGCTGGAGGGGTGGGGAACTGCTGCCGGGGTGGGGTTGGGGAGGGGCAGAGCGGCTGGGGGGGGGCGTCTTTGGGCAGGTAGAGGGCTGGAGGGTCTTTGCGGGGGGGTCTTTGATGGGGGATTTGGAGGGCAGAGGGGCTGAGGGTTGTCTTTGGGGGGATTTTGCAGGGGCAGAGGGGCTGGGAGGGTTCTTGGTGGGGTCCATGGTGGGGGTCTTTGAGGGGACAGAGGGGCTGGGAGGGTCTTTTGGGGGATCTTGGAGGGGCAGAGCTGCTGTAGGTTTTTTTTCAGGGGGGGTAGAGCAGCTGGGGGGGGGTTTTGTGTGTCCCCCCCTGCAGCACCAGGACTCACGTAGTTGGTGGTCCACCAGGATTTGAGGATCAGGTACTTCTGCAGCCGCGGCGCCGTCTTCTCCTTGAACTCCTTGGCCAGGAGCTCCGTCTGGCTGAACTTCTCATCGTCCATGAGTGGCCGCACTGACTCCAGGTACTGTGGGGGGTGTCTCGGTGTGAAACCAACTCCCCCCCGCCTCAAAAATCTCTGTCCCACTGCCCGTCGTCCTTACCCGGGTGATGGTGGCCTCCACGGAGGGGACGGGGAGCTTGGGCAGGGAGGCCTGGAAGCTGTAGAGCAGCGGCTTGCGGATGGACAGGACCTTCATCAGCGCCTGCGGGGAACACCAGGATGGGGCTGAGCCACAGCACCCCCCCGCCCCGTCCCCCCCTCCAAGCCCCCCAGCTCCCGCTGGGACTACCCAGGTCAAAAAAACATGTTGATGTGGCACTTGGGGACATGGTTTCACAGGAGGGTTTGGGTTGGAAGGGACCTTAAATGTGATCTAGTTCCAATGCCCCTGCCCTGGGCAGGGACCCCTCCCACAGCCCAGGTCGCTCCAAGCCCCGTCCAACCCGGCCTTGGGCACTGCCAGGGAGGTGGAAGCTGCCACAGCTGCTCTGGGCAACCTCTGCCAGGGGCCTCAGTGCCCTCGTTATAAAAAATTTCTTCCTAATATCTAACCTAAATCTCTCTGCTTTCAGTTTGAAACCATCCCCCCTTGTCCTATCCCTACACCCCCTGATCCAGAGCCCCTCCCCAGTTCTCCTGTCCCCCCTTCAAGCCCTGGGAGGTGCTCTGAGGTCTCCCCTTTGGGAGCCTTCTCCTCTCCAGGCTGAGCAGTCCCAGCTCTCGCAGCCTGTCCCCACAGGGAGCTGCTCCAGCCCTTGGACCATTTTTGGGGCCTCCTCCAGACCTTCTCCCACAGCTCCGTGTTGCCCCCATATCAGGGACCCCCGAGCTCCAGGATTTAGTGGTCATGATGGTTGTTGCGTTGACGGTTGGACTTGACCATCTTGAAGACCCTTCCCAACCTCAACGGTTCTGCGGTTCTACGATTCCTGTGGCTGCCCGTCACCAGTCATGGGGTTGGCTCGTCCCCACTGTCCCCGTGCCCCCGGTTCCACGCTCGCTGGTGCCGCTCACCATCCAGATCCTGGTGCTGCGGCTCATCTTGCCGTGGGGCTCGAACATCCACCCGTGGTAGGAGAGGAGCAGCTTCAGCGCCTGCCGGAAGAGCAGGACGGCCGAGAGCCAGACCCCGGTGGAGAAGAGCGCGGCGCTCACCATCGTCCGGCCCTCAGCGCTCAGCAGGCGGCTGCAGGGGCACGGCGGGTGAGGGGGCGGGGAGCAAGTCACAGGCTGGGGGGGACACGATGGGTTGGACCCCCTTGGGATGTCGTTGTGTGGGGCCCTGCCCCTGGTGTTGGGGGATGGGCAAGGGGACCCTCTGTGGGAGGTCCCCAAGTGGGGCTGTGCCCATGGGGTGGATGCGTGGGGTGGGGACACGTGGGGTAGGACCCCCAGGGGAGATTGCCAGGTGGGCCTGTGCCCATCGGGTGGGGATGTGTTGAGTGAGATGTGTGGGGCAAGACTCTCCCTGTGTCCTTGGGGTGGGACATGTGCAGTGAGACTCTCCTCATGCCTGTGGGGTGGGACCCCCAGGGTAGGTCCCCAAGTGGGGCTGTGCCCATGGGGTGGGATGTGTGGGGTGGGACCATCCCCGTGTCCTTGGGGTGGGACAAGACCCTCCCCATGCCTGTGGGGTGGGGTGTGTGGAGTTGAACACCTTGGGGGAGGTCCCCATGGGGGACTGTGCCCATGGGGTGGGGACGTGTGGGGTGAGACCCTCCCCATGCCCACGGGGTGGGACATGTGGGGTGAGATCCCCTGGGGGAGGTCCCCGAGTGGGGCTGTGACCACAGGTGGGGACATGTGGGGTGGGATGTGTGGGGGTGAGACCCTCCCCATGCCTGTGGGGTGGGACATGTGGGTTGGGACCCCCCAGGGGAGGTCCCCACGTGGGGCTGTGCCCGTAGGGTGAGGGGTAGGACCCCCATGGCCATGGAGGGGGACACACACAGGGGCGTGGGCACTGCTGGGAGACAAGGCATGGAGCTGGGCACTGTGGGGTGGTGGCGTCCCCCCAAGGGGCTGGGCTGGGGGGCGCGGGGGGTCACCTCTCGGGCAGGCAGTGCTGGATGCGGGCGATGAGCCCCCGCGAGGGGTCCACGTGGCAGTAGAAGGAGCCGGCGGTGGCCGCGGTGACCAGCATCCAGCTGGAGGGGGACGCGGGGTACACGCCGGTGAGGAAGCTGTTCTGTGGGCACAGCGGGGCGGGGGGGGTCAGCGGGGCCGGGGGGGGGTGGGCGTGGGGTGGGGGCGTCCGTCGGGGTGCCCCGAGCCCACCTTGGCGCGGACGAGGCGCTTCTTCCAGGAGTGGAGGCCGGCGAGGTAGAGCTGCCGCACGGCCTCGCGGCTCAGCCGCACGTCCAAGCCCTCGGGGGTGACGGTGAACTGGAAGGCCACGGCCTGGTGGGCCTCCGCCATCCTGGGGGGCTGCCGGCACCTGTGGCGGGGATGGGGGGGCGCTGACCCCCTGGGACGGGATGGACGGACACACAGGGCGGCCGCCAGCCCTCGTGCGCGTGCCGCCGGCGTCACACGGCGCTGGCCCCGCGCCCACTGAGGGAAGGGTCAGCAGTGACGCCGCGTCCCGGTGCTGAGGAGGGAGGGGGTGCGGCAGCGCCCACACACACACACCCCCCCCCGGCACAGGTGGCAGCGGGAGCGGGGACCCCCACGGGTACAGTCGGGGACCCTGGGTGGGGGTCCCAGTGGGGGGGTGGCAGGGGGCCCCTCCCCAGGGTGTCCCCAGGCTGGGCGGGAGCTGCCACAGCCCAGTGAGAACTGGGGTGTGCCACTGCATTGCACTGCACCGCACTGCACTGCACAGCACCACGCTGCACTGCAAAGCACCTCACAGCACCGCAGCGCACTGCATGGCACCGCGCTGGGCCATCCTGCACTTCACTGCACCGCACTGCACTGCCCAGCACTGCACGGCAGCATGCTGCACTGCACAGCACCTCACAGCACCTCACTGCGCCGTGCTCTGCCACACGGCCACGCTGCACCGCGCGGCGCCGCGCCAGCCTGCGTTACACGGCGCCGCATCCCACTGCACGGCGCTGCATTAGAGTCGCGTCGTCTCGCACGGAAGCGCACCGCGTGGCACTGCACGGTTGCACTGGATTCCGTGCCCTGCCATGCAGCGCCCCGCAGTGCGCTGTGCCCTGCTGCTGGGCACTGCACCGCAGGGCACAGACTCATGCACAGCACTGCATGCCACAACACTGCACAGCACG